>JAOWBW010000188.1:447895-514024 GCA_026119855.1 Campanula takesimana
CTTCTCGATGGTTTTCCTTCTTGCAATGAACCTTTGAGGTGAACTCTCTTTCTTCCGATGAATCTTTGAGGATGGACCTTTTTTGAGGCGAACCTTCATGGTAAACCTTTGAGGTGAACTTCTTTCTTGCGATAAACCTTTGAGGATGTGCCTTCTTTAAGGCGAACCTTCCCCTTCCTCATTTTTTTTATAGAGGGAGGAATAATGGGGTGGCATTAGACCCACTTGGTTGGTGACCTTCCGCCTCGCCTTAGCTTCCTTCTTCGTGGGACTCGTGCGATCCTTTGCTTCGCGGAGCAACAATACCCTTTGCCTTGCGTCACCCTTGGGACGTCTTTGATGTGTGTCGGATGGACATGTGGATGCATGCATATACCTCAAGAATGTGTATGGGAGAGTATATATGTACTGTGGGGGAGTGTATCGAGGAAGTGTATCAAGAGGGATTTTGCCATTGATATTCTCTTCGTTTCAATTGATCACAACACTTATCCATTTTAATATTAATTGTTAGTGAATTTAATCATTGTTAGGGTCCATTCATCCCTAATGAGTCATTGTTCACTAGGTCACTAATCATTTTGTGGATTTAGCAATCATTTGATGACATTAAGCAAGGTAATTTCAAGAGTTAACGTATTTTGCAAATAATGACTCAAGTCTAGATAGAATAGAAGAAAAATGGCTATTTCATTAAATGAATCGACTTTAAACATACTAAGACTCTACCATTCATAGACTCAATTTTGAGACAGACTCGATTATGTACAAACATGGTACCTCTTACACAAGACTTTGCCTTGTAGGGCTTAGGGAAAACAAAAAGACCTTGTCCAAGATGGACTTTTGATAATCTAGAACCTACGAGACATTGACCACTCCTACTCACTTCCTTACTTCTTCCCTCTTCCTTTCTTGCTTCCTCAAACTTCACTTCCCCATCCTTCTCGCGAGCCTAAACCCAACGACTCCCTTGCTTGGTGATGACATTGTTATCCACAAGTTTTTGGATCCTATCCTTTAAGGCATCAGATGCTCCGGTGGAGTGGCCTACTCCTTGATGATACCCGACATAATTGAGTTTCACCGGACCGTTGGTGGGGGTGTTCGGTTGAATGTACACACGGGTAAAGCAATCGGATCTTTCCAACTTTGAATAGTTGGTCGAGCAATTGGCGTCCTTGGGGTTTCCAATTCACGGAAAGGATGGTATGGGGCGATCCTTTAGTGGTGAGTTGGCTTAGGGAGAATGGGTCTGAACCGGTTGATCTTTTATGGGACGCTCCCGTTGGATGTTGCGATTGAGGGGGTAAGCTCTTTTGGTGATTCAAAGGTATTTGAGGGTTGACGGGAGTAACCGGGGACGGATTATTTGGGATAGGTCCAATAGGAGGGCTAGTGAGGTAGGGGTGATTTCTGAGATAAGCTTTGATATCTATGATTGGATTCACCACTTTGTGCATGCAAGCTTGGACATTCTTCATGTTTTCATGATGAACATGGTTTCGTGAGTCCACCTCGTCCCTCACGCTTTTCATTCTTTGCTGCCAATCACTCTCCTTGTCTTTCATAAGCTCACGGAGATAGGGATGGACCACTCGAGTCCAAAACTTCTCGGCCTCTCGTTTTTAAAATCCGAAGCTTGGTTCTCGTGCATCCCACTAGCAATCACAAGCAAACGATCTTGGTCATACTCCAACCTCCTTACTACTTGTTGCATAACGTCCCATTCTATGGTTTCCATGCGGGCTTCCATCCTTTCCTATCAAATGGAGGACCATTAAGTCGTAAGGTCACGTTGGAGGAATTCTCGGAAAAGCCATACTTCGGGCAAGAAAGGGACTTTGACATAGGGAGACTCGACATACAGGGAAGACCGATTTGACTCTATGGACAAGTTTTGGGGGAAAAGACCCAAGCTATGCATTTTGGTAAATTTATTAACCTTTTTTTTTTTTTAAGAAAAATTTTTCCTAAAACTAATTCTCTTTTTCATTTGAAAAGCTTATTTCTATGACACAAGGGCAAGCCGTTAGCACAAAGATAATCATATAAACATTATTAAGACAAATGAACACAATTCATGGGCATGCATTTATTTGTTGTTCAAGTTTACTTAAAATGCATTTTTATTCCTAAATGGTTGGAAAATATTTCTCTTCTTTTTCACAACTATTCTAAAACCCGGATTAGTGGAGGCCATCACAACGTCTATAAGCCCCTCGTTTTCACTGTCTTGCACACTCCCAAGGACGGACTATCCCGGGCGAGGGTCCTATAGGGCACGCGGCTTCCACCGACCAAAAGAAATCAATCCTAAGGTCTAGTGCACCATAAAGTTTTAGTGCATAAGCCATTTTATTATAATTAAGCCTCGGTTAAGGTCAAGATTTAACTTAATGCCTTAACGAAAATTTTGGCATGACCTCATTTTAATAAGGGGTCTTGGACCTTGATCTTTTTTTTTTTTTTTTTTTTTTTTTTTGGCTTAAGGATATTTAGGATGGGCTAAGAATTAAGGCTTAATGACACGGTGTCATCCTATCTTTAATACATGACTTTGGTAATTATGGTCAAAATTAACACATAAGTCAAAGACCGGGTCAAAGATGACCTTGATTAAGCTTGTTTTCACAAGGGGTCGGTCTTGGATTTAAGCGTTAGTTTGGATATAATTAACCTTGGACACATATTAATGACGAGATGATGTGGGCTAGACCAAAAACCAACCATAGTCACGGTATTTGTGTGTCAGGAACATGTGTGGTTGACTCGGGCTCGGTTGGGAAGGTGGAACGGACCCATGCGCACGAGAAGGGCACAAGAGTGCCAATCAAGTTGCATCTTGATCCATTCTGGGTTTTAGGGTTATTGGAACGTGCACAAGGTCATGTGCGCGTATTGTGAAGTCTTTCTATGTTCCCTTTTGAGTCAAAATAGGAATTTTCAATTTGTCTTAATATCATGAGCAAGAGTATGAACAAGTAATGCACAAGATATGGACAAGTAATAAACAAGTAATTTGTACAAGACGTTGAACAAGTAAACATTTTGAAAAATAAAACTTTGTACATGAAGATTGTGCACAATCAAAGGTTTTGAAAATCAAACATTTACAAGAAGAACAGGGTTCTTGAAAACCAATTTTATACAAAAAGATTGTGCACAAACAAGGGCTTTAGAAACCAAATATTTTTTATGAAAGAATTATGCACAACAAAGTTTTGAAAACCAACATTTTATGGCTAAAATTGTGCATAACCGAGGCTTTAAAAAAAGTTTTTACATGGAAAATCAAGGCTTATGTGCATATACAAGAGGCTGTAATTTTTAGAACCTGGACATATGATGTAGGGGACCATAAGAATGTTTCTGCCCTGCAAGAAATGTTAATTTTGAAACATTCTGTGGGCCCAGCCAAACCATCCGTACTGCTGGTTAAGGAGGGTTACTGGTTTTTGCAATTTTCCAGTTTATGACTCATCTAGCCCCAGTTTATGGCGTTTCTAGAACAGTCTCACTTCCAGAATACAAAACAGAAGCATAAAACGCACAAAAATGCACATAAAGTCAACAAACGGGGACAGGAGTTTGACACACACAAGGATGTTCCCAAATCTTATAAAAAGAAGTTTGAAAACACCTATTCCCCAGCAGAGTCGCCACTGTAGCATACCGGGGAGAAAAATAATGGTTTCCTCGGGATCGAACACGAAACATTAAACAATTACAAAGCGGAGTCACCACATTTATTAATTTTAAAACCCAATAAATGAAAATGGTTTGAGATGGTGAGTTCGGAGGTCACGTTACGTCTTGGGAAGAACGTTTCATGGTTTACCTAATCCACCTCGAAAAACCTAGTCTCCCTAACTTTGTTGACAAAAAATGTGCAAAGTGTGTGTGTGTGTATATTTTGGAGAAATAAACTGTAATCTAACAAACTGTACAGAATATTTAACAGAAAAGAGCTAAAATGTTATAAACTTAACAGAAACTGGACTGATTCATAATTTAGTCCCTCTGACCAAACCATCCGTACGAATGGTTGGGGTCATTCTTGGGATTTTATAGTTTCACCAGAAACAGTCCAGTTCCAGGCAGAAACAGAGCATTCTGCTGAAACTGGACTAAATTGTTTCTTTTTAGTTTATGATTATGTACATAAACATTACATGTAATTATTCCTTTGCCTTTGACCATCAATTTGTACACCAAAACAAGGATGTTGGGCATTGTCAAGGCAATCATTGGAGGAAAAGGGGGAAAGGTGATCAACATGGCTTTGAGCTAAGGCAAACATTTCGATTTAAGGATTATGGCTTTCTCACATAAATTATCCTTTTATGAAAGATTAAACCTTTGGGACAACAAAATCAACACTTGGATGATTAAAGATTGAAACTTTATCACCCAAGTGTGATGTATTAGGGCTAAATCAAGGTTTGGATGAATAAAGATCAAAGCTTTATCCCCCAAACATGATCATCATGGCCAAATACTATAAAATACATCATAAAGGTATAAGATTTCCCCATTGAAATGGATCATCAAGCAATGATAAAAACATAAATGTAACAAATCATGATCATCCTTTGGTTTTAACCCTTAATCACATGTTGAATGTGAGGGAACCTTGGATTCACTTCATGATTTGGTTCCCAGATATAAATAGGGGATTACATGAAAGTAAATGACAAGGAAACTAAAAGACTTGAAGTGTAAGTGACAAGAATGTAAATGACAAGAAATGTAAATAAGATGAACAAGAAATGTAAATAAGATGAACAAGAAAGGTGTAGGATGAAGAAGAGATGGGGAGAAGGTGGATTTACCTATTGTGGTTTTGCAATCTTCTTCTACTTTCTAAGGGTATTTTCTTTGGGACTGTATTTCTGCAGAGTTTTGGTGCTTAAAAACTATTTTCTTCCCCTTGAAATGATCAGCAAGGGTCTCAATTTATAGGGACATGAAAGACCTAAACCATCCGTACGGCTGGTCCTTCCTCGTGGCTAAACCATCCATACGGACAGTCTTGGCGAGAATCTGGAGCTTTCTTCTTTTTATTCCAGATTGGTCCTAAGGTTTTATGTTTATTCCTATGAGGTTCTAGCCTATCAGGTTTATCCCTAAATAGTACTAAGATTACCTCTAACTTGATTTTTATGCCTTAGAGATGGGTTGAGCCCGGATTGGGGTACTTATACCTAGCAGCTCTCAGATTAACCCTGCACGTCTTCTACAAGAAGAATATGCACTGCACGAATTTTGCACGTGCGTTGCACGAATTTTGCACGTGCGTTCCCGAGATAAAATCGGCATTTTCTTTTCTTCACCTTGAATCTCCCGAATCTCTAACCAGAGCTCTTGATACCAGTTCTTGGGGAATTAGGGGATCTCTGCATCCACTAGCTCATACTAGCAGTCATCAACATGGAGAAAGTAATTCAACATATGAATAATAATATGAAAGAACAAATAACACCGATGTTTGATAACCCAGTTCATTAATACATGACTACATCTAGGGGCACTTAGCCAGGATATCATTATAATAATATATGTCAAGATTACAACTTTGCACATGCTCTCACACAGATCTAGCGTGTTCTCCATGAACACACAAACAACATGACCATAGTCGGGTTGTAGAATCCCCCCTATGTCTCTCTTAGGCACCCAGCCCTCTCCTAGACACTATTTAGTTCTCTCATAGGTGTACAAACAAGTCCCAAGCCAATACATGGAAGAATTCTCGCCAAAATAGGAATTTGAAGAAGATCTGGACCAAGACCCGGCAGGTTCGGCTGAGTCAAGGCCCAGGTTCGGCCAGGTCACCACTAGGGTTCGGCCGAGTCACCACCAAGGTTCGGCCAAATCTTCTCTTTTCTGCCCCTTTTCGGTTTCCTTCTCCGTTTTGATCTCTCCTTGATTTTCACCAATTCCCCCTATGATTTAGACTCCTTTTCTCCCTCTATCTCCTTACATTTTTAGGAATCCAATCCCAATAACTTCAACTCTAGCGAGACCTTCACAATGATCTGAAGAGTATCCTAAGCAACTTTCCCTATATTTGGATTAATTAAATGCAACATATTGATACCAACATGACGTGATATAACACCTAGTGTTTTAGAGTAATAATTTGCGATGGCTCTTTCTTCTAATGTCCACATCTTCTTAAGTTTTAGTTTATACTCATCCTCCTTTTTTCCTTTGGGGGTTTTCCCAATTTGATCTCAATTATAGGAGGAGAACATAGAGCAATCATGCTAAGCCATACCTTTTCAACAACTGCTTTGATGAAAAGTTACATCTTCATCTTCTATATTGGATAGTTAGTTCCATCCAAAACAGGAGGACAACTAGGAACATTATTCAGATACTCATTATGAGTACCCTTTTAGATCAACACTCATTCGAGTGATGACTCTAATAACAATGATTTACATAAAGATGTAGGTACATCCAAGACCACCATAACCTGAAATATGGAAATTTTACCCAATTACAGTTGAAATCAAGTGAAAAACATACATGTGACAAATATAAACATGAGGACCAGCCAAAAAATTGAGAAATGGAACATATACCCAATATATGTATATGTGTGTATGAGTGTGTTTTACTTGTATACTTCTCCGAATTTGTCTACGTAAGTGTTTGTGTAGGTGAATGCGTTTGATTTAAGTTGCAGTGGATATGGGTTTGAAGAATTTGATATGCTTGGTGCTTCTAGTAAGTGTAAACGTGGAATTATGGGTTTTTTTGAAGTGGCGGATTGGGATGAGGATGGGGCAATAATTGCGATAAAAATGGGGAGGCGTTATTGTTATGAAAGGAAGGTGTATACTAATTGTGTGGTGGTGTTTGGATATTTGAAGGAATGTGGATGTGGGGGTGGTGGGATTTGTGAGAGATGCTCCTTGTGGTGGTGGGTGTAGAAAGAGGGGGTGGTTGAGGGGTTGTAGAGGGATAATGGAAAATGATGCTTCCTCAAAAATGACAAACTTGCACGTAAAATGTTATGTTACTTCTAGTTAATTTGAAGTACGATATGTAAGAGACAATTATCCCACACCTTTTAAAGAGAGAAACATGGACCGGTATATAGACTTGAAGAGTTACACACCTTATCACCAATTGGTTTTAAGGTGAAACCTCCAATATAGTCCATTGCCGGCCCATTCCAGCCCATGCTAACACTCGGGCCTCCGGCTTCTTCTTACCCCATCTCTAATTCTAAGATGGTATCAGAGCCACCGATCTATGGTGGCCTGACTTTCGCTACTTCTACATGGGACACGTGCAGGCCCAACGGCCCACGATTCTGCTCCGCGCCACCCGATTAACAAGTCCACGTTGTAAGCCTCGGTAAAGCTCGGGTACACATGAGGGGGCGTGTAAGAGACAATTATCCCACATCTTCTAAAGAGAGAAACATAGACCAGTATATGGTATCAGAGCCACCGATCTATGGTGGCCTGACTTTCGCTACTTCTACATGGGACACGTGCAGGCCCAACGGCCCACGATTCTGCTCCGCGCCACCCGATTAACAAGTCCACGTTGTAAGCCTCGGTAAAGCCCGGCTACACATGAGGGGGCGTGTAAGAGACAATTATCCCACATCTTCTAAAGAGAGAAACATGGACCGGTATATAGACTTGAGGAGTTACTCCCCCTATCACAAATTGGTTTTTAGGTGGAACCTCCAATATAGTTCATTGCCAGCCCAGTCCAGCATGCTAACACTCAGGCCTCTCCCTTCTTCTTAACCGACTTAATTCTGAGACGATAAAATGATATTGAATTGTTACTTTCTATATATACCAGAATTAACAAACTTTGAAATCAGATTGTAACAATTGCAAACTGAATAATCAATAACACGTGTAAAATTCACGTACCTAATTAGTAATTGACCATTAGACGCTAAAGAGGTCAGGCTCATGTGACATTATTCAGTATTCCTTTTTGTATGAAAAGTCAGGGGTTCGATCCCCACCCAACATACTTCTTAGTGCACTCTTATAATAAATTAATTCATTTATTAAAAAAAATTAATAAATATATTTATTTTTTTAAATTGACCTTTAGATTAAGGAGAAATGAGGCATAATATTCCTTGTGTCCAGCTTTGTTTGTCCTTTAAAACATATATATATATATATATATATATATATATATATATATATATATATATATATATATATATATATATATATATATATATATATATATATGTATATATGGTCACGCTCCAATGAGAACCATTTAAAATGAGAACCGTGAGAATCAAGCATAACCGTTTGATTAAATATAAAATCAATGGTCCAGATTAGATACATTTGATACACTTGGATACAATAGCAAATTTTCAAAATATACTTGGATACATTAGTCATTTAAGCTACTGTATCCAAGTGCAACACTTGGGTACAATACTTATTTAGCTACTGTATCCATGTGCAATATAAAAATTTAGGTACTGTATCCAAGTATATCTAATGTATCTATAATCTGGACCCTTGATTTTGATTTGAATTTAATGGTTATGCTAGGTTCTCATGATTCTCACACAATTGTTGTTTTCATTTGACCACCTACCTACCTATATATATATATATATATATATAGGGGCGTCCTCTTGTGAGAACCTAAAATCGTGAGAACCGTGAGAACTTGGATACATTAGGTAAAAAACTAATGTATCCAAGGTTCACTTGGATACATCATTGGATATATTACTTGACTTGGATACATCATTGGATACATTACTTTGATACATTAGGTAAAAACTAAGGTATCCAATGTGCACTTGGACACATTAAGTTCTCGCGGTTCTCACGATATTTAGTTCTCATTTGAGCACTATATATATATATATATATATATATATATATATATATATATACTCCATCCGTCCCACTCGAATTAGGATTCTTGGTCAATCTAATTATATTTTGACCAATAATTTGAAGAAAAATAATTGATTTGATGGAAATCTAAAAATATTTATTGAATTTATTAGTAACCGTGATAAAATAATAATTTTTAAATTTTTATTAGCATCATTATTTTTCTTCAAATTATTGATCAAAGTATAATTAGATTGACCCAAAATCCTAATTCGAGTGGGACATATAGGGAGTATATTTTTTACTAACGATGATGTTCTTGGTAAAATATAAATGTTGGCTTCACGAAGTTGTTTAGATATCAAGTTGCAATACATGAAAATGGGCTACATCAACTAACTGCCCGCACGAATGCATTTAAATAGGAGCCTGTCTCGCGTACAACCGCCGCACGCCGTGCGGCGGCGCCGAGCCGAGCCGAGACTTTTTTTTTTTTTTTTTGCCACCCTAACTTTTTTTCCTCCAACAAAAAGTAACACTTTTTATACCGAAACGTAACACTTTTTTTCTTCAAATGTAACACTTTTTTTCAAAACAAATGTACCACAATTTTGATGCAATAGATTAAAGATAACATAAAGATTCACAACTAAATTAAAGTAATACTTTTTATAAAGGAATGTAACACTCATTTTTTCAAATGTAACACTTTTTTTTCTCCCAAAATTAACATAGGATTGGCAACTAAAAACTAATGTTACATTTTATAAAAAAAAATTATGTAACATTTTTTCTTAATTGTAAGAGTTTATATTCCTAAATGTAACATTATATATGAAATGTAACAATTTTTTATTGAGAAAGTAACAATTGAATTGCAAACCTATTTTTTTTGTTTTTGTAAAAACTGATGTTACCTTTAACAGTAGAAAGTGTTACTTTTTGAAGATGAAAGTGTTACTTTTATCAGAACAGAGTGTTACATTTTCAGCTGACAGCAGATCAATTTGTTTTGTGTGTAAAAAATGTATTTTTTTTAAAAAAAAATCAAACCATATCATGACCTATGTAGTTTTATTCGTCTCGTCGAAACGAACACAACGGTATTTTTAAATTTTTTTTCGACTTACAAATCACAAGATAAGACATTTTAAAGTTTTTTGGTTTTTTTTTTTTTAATGGACCTGGGCGGGTGGGTCGGGCTGGGCGGGTTGACCCGCGGGTCACGCCCGTCGCACGGCGTACACCCGCCGTTCCTGAGAATTTGTCTTTAAATAGTGTATCATGGGAGTATAAAGAAACTGGTCCCTAAAAATAATTCATTGATTCCTTCAAAAAGAAAAATAACAATAATTCAGGGACAAGCATTTTATTTGTAATGAAAAGAATAGCCGACAGCTGACGCCAAGCACATATGTGATTTTCAATTTCTATTTGTCATAAAAACATTCACATCAAAATTATTCAATCATGCAATCGATAGGGGATCGAGAATCAAGTTTTTGCTTGTCTGCCCCTCCCCCTCATCTCAATCTTACATTTTTAAACATTTGTTGGGCTTGAAGCCAAAACCAAAGAGAAGATCAAAACCATGGAGAAGACGGAGCAGGAACGCACAGCAGGAGGAGTGAGCGGCTGCCCATGGAGGGGCAGGCGACCGCCCACTGATCCAGAGTCGAACTGGGCCAAAAGTTGAGGAGAAGGCGGCCGCACAAGGTGGAATGGGCGACCGCACACCCCGACGGGGAGACTGGGAGTAGGCTGACGCATGGATGGAAAGTTGGAGTGGAAAAGGAATCAAATTCCTTTTAGGAATTAGATTCCTAATCTCATGTGAATAATACTTGGAGAAAAAGTATTATACTCCTTCTGTCTCAAGGACTCTGGGTAAATTAGGTTTTGATCAAAATTAGGTTTTGTATCCCTATAAATATATTGTAACTACCACCATAATATTAAGTACTTTACTTTGTGTAGGAGAAAGTTAGGATATCAAGAGAGAGATACAAAATAGTGTATAGGAGGGGGCCGGGGGCTTAGGAGAGCCATGGGAGGCGATCCTACAACTCGGCCATGATTATGTTTGTATGTTCTTGGGAGGGGATATAATAATGTATAGGTGAGAGATTATTATTAGAAAGTAGTCATGCTTGATCTATGTGAGCGCATGTGATAAAGTTGTAATCTTTACATATATTATTATAATGATATCCTGGCTAAGTGCCCCGAGATGCAATCATGTGTTGATGAACTGGGTTATCAAATCATGATGTCTTTGTTCTTTCATATTATTATTTCATGTGTTGAATTATTCTCCATGTTGATGACTGCTAGTATGGGCTAGTGGATGCGGAGATCCCCCAATTACCCAACAACATTTATTTTCCCAAGAAAAAATGTCTTCCTATTAATGTGTCAATATTAAAGCAGTTTGACCCCATGTTAAATAAAAAATTAAATTAATATAGGAGGCACAAAATTTTGCTCACAAAATCGTAAGTGTAATGATTTTATTGGTACATTTAATTAGAGGGTAGAGGGTTCACTATCGATACAATTAATAAAATATCACAAATTCATTTTCGAAGTAATATTTTATGACTATGTTTTATGCCCTAACGTTGTTCAAACATTTGTGTGCATTGTTGAATAATCAAAGCTCTCAATTCGACGTGACCATCCGGTTATAACCGGCGGTTAACAGTAATCACCGCCGGTTAGAAAATCCGTTAAGTCCTAACCGTAACCTAACCGGCTAACCGTGATGTCCGGTTACGGATAACTGGTTAATCCGGTTATGTGATTTATTTATTTATTTATTAAGAAAAAAACATTTTTTAGCAGTTTTTGTTAGAAAACTAACTGAAAATCGTCATAAAACTTACAGAAAATGATAGAAAACACTAATTTTGTTAGAAAACTAACAGAGTATTGTTTAAAAACTAATTGTAATTTTGAAAACTAACTTAAAAATGTTAGGAAACTGATGGTTAATATAGACGGTTAGCTTCCCGGTTATATAACCGCCGGTTAACCGGTTACTAAATGGCCTAACCTTAACCGAACCGTGTAACCGACGGTTGACGGTTGAAACGGTTGGCGGTTTGGCGGTTGCCGGTTACGGTTGAAAAATGGTCACGTCTACTCTCAATTAAACTAATTTTCTGCTACAACAAATTTTTTATGCCCGAGTAACACGGGCATATCCTTAACCATAGGCCCTTCATCCTAAGCTTATTTCATAAAATGACCAAAAACTTTTAACATTCCACAAAAATCATTTAATACTAGATGGATAGAAAGTGCATGTGTGTCTATGAAAACTTAATTTATACAATTAATGTGATATTTATAATCAAAAAATTATCAATTAATTAAAACATATTGAATAATTAACTTTTTAAGTATTTAAAGACAAATGAATTAAATTAAGTATTGCCATCAAGAAAATTGGATCACTAAACAATAATAAATTTAATAAAAAAAAATCAAAAGCAAAAATAAAAATGAAGAAAAAGATCTAATTGAAAATAAATGTGGAGTTTGTATAATCTAGTAACTCGTTTTTAAAAAATAATACTTCCAATTGTCTTACGTTTGATATATACATAATCTGCATTAAAATCAAGATATATTGGATTTCTTGAAATTTCCTTATAGAAGAGAAAATTGTAAATGTTAAGAAATGATAAACTTACCTCCCACGTCCCACAAATTAAAAGCAATCCTTGCTCCTTGAACTGTAAGTGATTTATCCACTAAATTCAATCCTCCCATATCGAAACATTTCTTTTCTTGATCATTCCCAACATACTTAACTTTGAAAATAGTAACACCATATAGACAATCATATTGCAATCAAGAAAAAAAATAAAAATAAAATACCATGTTTGTGACAATACTAATGACTAATTAATACAAACATATTGACAAAAACTATATTATATAAAAAGTAGATTTAAGAGGAAAAAAACAAAGAAAACTCACCAAGAAGCTTGTTTTCCCAATTTGACAATCACCCAAAATGAAAGTAAATTTGAGTGTGTGTAGACACCCCGCCTTGGACCGCTCACCCCGATTGCACGGTTGATCTTGTGTTTCTCCCTATTTTAAGTGTTTTTCGTTAGTTTCTTTTACTTTCGTTAAGTTCCTGACTAACTTCGTTAAGTCCAGGGGCTAAACTGAATAACAGGGCTAACTTTCCAGTCCATTCTGTCAAAAAAGCAATCTTGAAGTCGCGCGTCCCGCCATCAAGGCAGGAGGCGCGCGCACCTGGGCGTCAGTTACATATTTCTGTCCAAGAATCCCTCCTTTGCTCATTTTACACGATTTGCCCAGGAAACTGATCTTTGTTACTTCGTTTTGGCACAAAAAACATCCAGTTTTACACCTATATAAACCCATTTAATTCACCTTTGAAGAGGAGGACTTTTTGTGACTAAGAAAACTATACACAAACATCTTCAAGGCATTTCAAAGCAATTCATCAAGAAGTACTTGGAGTTCTTTGAAGCTTAGGTAAAAGACTACTCTTTTCTCCCTTATCTACTTCATCTCTTCTTTTCTTCTTTCATTTTGATCAAACGTGCAATTACCCCAAAACCATTTTGGGACATGACACCAAAGGCCACTTCATTCTATTGAAGTTGGCCAAGGAGTTATCTCCCTATATTCCAAACACCCCTTTTTAAACCCCCCTTTTATCATTACAAAAAATAGGAAGAACATTTCATTTATGTAGACTTTGATCAACCAAGACCAACATTAGTTGGGCGAGATGGGTGTTTAAATACTTCCCATCTCGTAACCTAACCCCCGAACCTCATAACAAGAATCTCTGTTTTCGTAATCAAACTTAGGCTAAATATTAGGTTTTTCTTATGTTCCTCTAAAACATAGGTGGCGACTCTACAACTAAAAACATAAATAGACACCCTAGGACAAACCGCCGCTCTAGCCAAGTGCGCGGGCTCCGCCCGGGGTATCTACAGTGGCGACTCTGCTGGGGACGTTTGAGGGTTAAACTTGCGTTTCTGATCAAAGTCTACATTTTTCTGGGCATTCTGGTCTCTGATGGGGGAAGCGTGCGCCTCTGGCCTTCTTGGCCTAAGGCACGCGCATCCCACATCAAGGACCAGAATCGCCCTCTTCTTAATGTTCTTCCTGTTCTTCTTCTTTTTTCTACACTTATCATATTTGCAAGGGTTCTAATAGACATTCAGGACCAGGGCAATCCCCTGAGTCCAAAGTCTGACAGGTTTGCCCAGAAGCGGGCGCCTCCCATATACTCTGCGCCAGGCGCGCGCATCCCATAATACAAGCCAGAGGCGTGCGCTTTTGGGTGGGTTTCCAGAACAGGAACAGGTCCCAGAGCAGAATGATTGGGGTGTGGGCACAGTTGCCTGCATCAGGACTGATTTGGACCGTTTAAACTGTTTTGTTTTGTGTTTTTTATCGGTCACACGGGTGATTCGAAAGTTGTAATTACGTGCTTATTTGCTTTTCTTTCAAAAAAAAAAAAGTAAAAAATATTTTGTCACATGTTGGACCTCTACGTGCACAAATTTTTATAAATTTCTCACTATCGAGTCGCACATGTTCATAACCCCAAACCCGTCGAGGCCCGTCTTAGAGAGTTTCAAGCTCCACCCGACCTTGACTCTCTCGAAGCGGTAAACCTCATCCCATGGCGTAGTTCATGACTACATGTCGGGGGTGACCTTAAGCCTCTCATTAGCCAAGCACAAGCCAACACAATTCTAGTTAGGGTCTGACACTCCGTGACCAAGTCGGTTTTCATGTGCCGAGATTTCCCTAAACTAATGTCTTCAAAACATACATGCCAAGTGGTTATCATGGACGAAATAAAACTCCGTCCCCAAGTGGTTATTATGGACGAAAATAAAAAATCCGTCCCCGCATGTATGCTTTACTACATTAATTTTGTTTAATCCCGACATGTGTAGGATTCACAAACGTGGTGGAATCCGATGAGTATATGGGACCGCGAGAAGGTCTATATACTAGTGTGAAGATTCCATTATTTTTCTTAGAAACTCAAAAGGGATTCCGTCCCTCCGAATTATAAAAAAAAAAGAGTCTTTTCTTTATGTGGTTTGAGTCGTGTGCCCACTGTGTGTTCTAAGCCTTTTAATGGACCAGAAATGATACTCAAGACTGAAAAGGGCCTCTTCTGAAATTTAGGTCCAATTGGTACTTACTGCATCTATCGGGATTCAGCGAACCGGTTATTCCGTGAATTGATCACTCCAGCAGCTCCGACAGCATCAATGGTCGGCGGCTCCAACACCGACAACACCATGTCTCTTGAGCAACTCTTAGCTATGGTCCAACTTCTCCAAGAGCAAGTCTCCACTCTCAATAAGGAGGCCCAAAACAAAGATGACCTTTGGCAATCCCATCTTGACAATCAAAGGGAGGCTCACGAGGCCGAGATGGACCAAAAGAAAGCCAAACTCACTAAGCTTTCAAGTGGTAAAAGAAAGGAAGACAATGAAGAGTCCGAGTGGACCAAGGGTTTATTTGAGAGCCCTTATGTTAGTACCCGTACCAAGAAAATGGGTGAACCAAGCACCGAAAACAAAGATCACAAGATGGTTGATTCAATTATGGCTTACATAGACCAACGTTTCAACGGTCTCAACATGGGGAAAGGCTCCGACACAAGCCTTTATCAGTCATCCATTCTCATGAGCACCATGGCCGCTTCCCGACAAGTTCAAGATGCCCGACATTAGCAAGTTCAAGGGCAACTCTTGCCCCATGGCACACATCGAGACTTATATATGGGCTATAGTTCCGAAGAAGGTCTCTTCGAAGGTTATGGAACAATGATTCCCTCTTACTCTCGAGGGGGTGGCAAAAGATTGGTACGCTACTCTCCCACTCACAGTCCGTCTTGATTGGGACGCCGCCATGCTTGCCTTCAAAAGTCAGTACCAAGGCAATACCACTCACCGCCCGACCAAGAAAGAGCTCGAGAACACCACTCAAAGGGACAATGAGTCCTTTATTGACTTCACGAGAAGGTGGAATGACAAGATTGCTGAAATTGTCGAGAGGCCTAACACCAAAGAGCAAATGGACATCTTTCTCAAGTATCTAAAGATTGATCTCCGCACCCACCTAAGTGGGGCTTGCTATGCGGATTTCACTCAAATGTACGAAGCGAGGGTCCGAATTGATGATTTGATCAAGGAGATCAAGAAAAATTCTCCTAGCTTCCGTTACAAGGCCGCCTCTAACTCAACAAAAGAGGCCTCGGTCAATGCCGTCACTACTGACAAGGGGAATTACAAAGGGTTCCACCACCACAAGGCAAGAGGTTTCAAAATGATCGTGTCTACACTCCTCTTCACGGCATGACCATCACCGAAGCCTTCGAAGCACTCAAGGCCAAAGGGCAAGTTGCTCCTCTCCAAGGGTTCAAGCCCAACGTAATCCGTGCCAACCATGCTCATCACAAGTATTGTGACTACCACCAACATAGTGGCCATCTCACCGAGGAATGCTTCGTCCTCCGTAATGTTATCCAAGACCTCATCGACAATAAGGAATTTATAGTTCCCAATGAGGGTAATGTTAATGTAATAAAGATATGAGAGTTTGAGGAGACCACTCATTCAATTCCAATTGTGAATGAGGGCTCCAATGTTATGAATAAGATTGATAATTCTTGATACGTTGTGACTTACGATGAGGTAATGAGGGAAGTATTAGAGAATAGGAAAAAGAGGCAAGATGGGAACGTCAACATGCTAACTCGATCCAGGCAAGTCATAGCAAACAACCCCACTACTTCTGCACTAAGCACCTCTTCTCAAAGACCGCAAACTCGCGACACTCTCGAAGACCCTTTACTGGTCCAACTCAAGAAAACTCAAGCCAACATCTCCATTTGGGACCTCATCGCATCCTCAAAGAAGCACCGAGATCTTGTCATCAGCAATCTTGACGACACATCAGTCTCTCCAGACACCACTCCCACGGACCTTACTACAATGATAGGCCACATACATTTTGGAAATGTCATCACTTTTACCGATATGGACCTCCCACCATTTGGGTCCGATCACAATGAGGCCATATATCTCAAAGTAAGGTCAAGGGGGAGACCTATTTAGAGAGTCTTGGTTGACGGCGGTTCCGAACTCAACTTAATGCCCGGCCGAATCATGGGCATACTGGGGCTTAAAAGCTCAGATTTAAAGCCTTCTACTCAAGTAATCTGAGGTTACGACAGCACTGCCCGCACAGTCATGGGTATGGTGGAAATAGACATTGAGTTTGGGAGCATGGTTATGTCCGTCCCGTTTCAAGTGCTCGATGTCCCCTCTTCATTCAACTTGCTCTTGGGCCGACCATGGATATACTGTTCCAACGCCGTCCCCTCAACTCTCCATCAATGTGTCAAGTTCAGAAATGGAGATGAAATAGTAACCATCATGGCAGAAAACGTCACTATCCATATGAAGGGGGAACCCGTTCATCAAGTACAACATGGGTTAGAAAGCTCCACCCTCTCCGGCGTCTCAATCAACGCCATCGACGAACAAGTGGGAAACGGATCATGGACACTCGGCAACCACAAAGTCCTCCGCATGATGAGGAACATGAACTACTTTCCTGGTTTAGGCCTAGGGAAGCACCAACAAGGGAGAATGCAACCCGTAGAGGTCCCATTCATCAAGAAAAAATTCGGTTTGATATATGAGCCTTCTGAGGCCGACTTGAAATACGAGCAAGCTGTCAAGAATGAGAATGCTCGAGCTCATAGAGAAGGCCGACACTAAATGGCTACTTTGTCCATCAGGGGGACGACGTTCCATACGTAATCTTTCCCGAGCCATGGGTCAACAGTAAGGGCGTCAGAAAGCCTAGTCTCAAAAAATTTTCCGATTGTTAGATCCAGAAGCATGAAGAGGAACCAAATCCTATATCACCCCGAGAATGGTGGGGGAAGAAGGTGACCATAGAGTCTGAGATAGAGATTACCGTGGGGGAAGAATTTGCCATCATATGGACGAGCTCCAAGTAAATGCCATCTCCAATGGCACCAACACGAGAAGTGAGCCTCTCACCGAGATCAAGCCAAGCTCTGAGCCGATCAACAACTGGTATTCTACAAAGGGGCCCGTGGTATCCAAGGAATTCTTGGTCAAGAAGATGGGTTGCATACCACGCAAGGTTACAAAGGAAGACTTGTTCACATTCACTTTTGAGCCCGAGTGTGTTTCCGATACCCTCACCCAAGAGGATATGGAGGCCATAGCTGAGCGTGTGTTTCCTTTCTTTGTTAATGAAAAATTTGATCTTTCTGAGTACCCCGAGATTGCAAACATCATGAATGATGAATTAACTAATAACGAATCTAATGAACTAGTTAATAACGATTCAAATAATAATAAAATAGACCACGAAAACACAACATACTTAAATGAACTTGCTCAACAGGTCCGTAGTCATGGTGAAAATGGTCCAGGGGCTGACGAAGAATTGCATGTTGTTAATCTGGGTACCATTAAGGATCCGAAAGAAACTAAGATCGAAAGCTTCTTCAAGGGGGAAGAGAAAGACAGATTGACTGCACTAATCAGAGAGTTCGTGGATGTATTTGTATGGTCATACAAAGATATGCCGGGTTTAGACAGAAAGGTCGCCGAGCACAGAATTCTGATCAGAGACGACGCTAAGCCGACAAAGCAGAAACTCAGAAAGATCAAGCCAGAATGGTCTTTACAAGTCAAGGAAGAGATAGAGAAGCTTCTCAGTGTGGGCTTCATCAAAGCTATTAAGTATCCGACATGGCTAGCCAACGTGGTGACAGTCAGAAAGGCTAACGGCAAGGTCCGTGTTTGTGTGGATTTCTGGGATTTGAACAAAGCTTCTCCAAAGGATGACTTTCCACTACCCAACATCGATATGCTAGTCGATTCTACTGCTGCCTGCGAGGTCCGCTCATTTGTGGATGGTTTCTCTGGGTATAATCAGATTCTCATGGCCAAGGAGGATCAACACAAGACTGCCTTCACAACACCGTGGGGGCACCTTTTGCTACACAGTTATTCCATTTGGGTTGAGGAACACCGGGGCTACTTATCAAAGGGCTGTGACAGACTTGTTCCATGACATGATTCACAAGGAAATTGAAGTCTATGTGGACGACTTGATCATCCATTTAAAGGGGACCGACGGTCAACACTTGATCGACCTCTGCAAGTTCTTCGAAAGGCTTCGACAACACAAGATGAGGCTCAACCCCGCAAAGTGCACCTTCGGGGTTATCCGAGGCAAAGTTCTTGGCTACATGGTCACCGAGAGGGGAATTGAAGCAGATCCTTCAAAAATCAAGGCAATCATTGACATGCCTCCTCCAAAGACGCAGAAATAAATTAAGGGTTTCATGGGCAGACTTCAGTATATCAGTCGGTTCATGCACCAAATCACTTCCATGTGTGAGCCAATCTTCAAGCTACTCAAGAAGAATGTGGCTCTAGAATGGACCGACGCTTGCCAAGAAGCTTTCGACCAAGTGAAGCATTACTTGACATGCCCTCCAGTTCTGGTTCCACCACACAAAGAGAAGCATCTCTTGCTCTACCTCACGGTGAATGACGAAGCCCTAGGGGCTATGCTAGCATAAGAGCAACGAGACTCCACAAAGGAGAATGCCATTTATTTTGTCAGTCGCCGATTTCAAAGAGGCGAAAAGAACTACTCTGTCTAAGAGAAGTCATGTGCAGCATTGGTTTGGGTCACTCAAAAGCTCAAACATTACATGGAAGCCTTTCCAATCAAGCTAGTAGCAAAAGTGGACCGCTCCACTACATCTTCGAGAAGCCTTTCATGTCAACAAGAATAGCTAAGTGGTACTTCATGCTCGCCGGCTATGATATCACTTACGTCACACTCAAATCCATCAGGGGGAAAGTGTTCAGTGATCAGCTTGCTGAAATTCCGTGTGACGAAGTGAAGGGGGAAGACTTACAATTTCCCTACGAGCACTTGGTTTGCACTACAACCGAGGAAAATAAGTGGCAATGTTTTTTTCGATGGCGCAACCAATAAGCACGGTTATGGGATAAGAATGTTGCTTGTCGATCCAAAGGACATCTACACTCCGATTGCAATCCGTTTTGAATTTGAAGCTACCAATAACATTGCCGAATGTGAGGCATGTATAGCGGGGCTAGAAGCAGCACTAGAAAGAAATGTCACAGAGCTAGAGGTATTCGGTGACTCCCTGCTCCTTATCAACCAAACATCTGGTAAATGGCGAATCCAAGACCCGACCCTCCAACAGTATGGTCAATACCTCGAGGAGTTAGCTGAACAGTTCCAAGACATCACGTTTAATTATTTGCCGAGGGACAAGAACCACTTTGCCAATGCTTTAGCCACCATAGCCTCACTAGTTGAGATGCCCAAAGGAAAAATGGTGAAGCCCTTCAAAATTTCAAGAAGGACTAGTCCGGCATACTGTATGAGTATTGAGATCAATGGAGTCCAAGATAATCCCCCGTGGTACACAGACATCATGAATTTCCTCCACAACGGCACTTTCCCCAAGAACAACAATGGGAAATCTAGAATAGCATTACAAAAGCTAGCTGCGAGGTACGTATTGATTGGGGACTGAGTCTACAAAAGACATCATCAAGGGATCAATCTTTTATGTGCAAATGAGTCTGAAGCTCAAGAAATAATGCATGAAGTCCACGAAGGCGAGTGTGGACCCCACATGAATGGGATTATGTTAGCCAAAAAGGTACTCCGTATTGGCTATTATTGGACTACAATGGGAAGAGACTGCATCGAGAAAGTCAAGAAATGCGCCAAGTGCCAATTCCATGCTAATCTGCGACATGCTCCACCTTCACAACTGTACAACATTACCACACCTTGGCCACTCTCCTGTTGGGGCATAGATATCATCGGCAAAGTCCATCCTACGGGAAGCAATGGACAGTCGTTCATTCTAGTTGCCGTGGATTATTTCACAAAGTGGGTCGAAGCTCAAGCTTACCGAGTTCTCAATGCCAAGAAAGTGGCCGAGTTCGTGAAGAACAACATCATGTGCCGATATGGTATTCCTCATGAGATCATCTCCGACAATGGTTCTCACTTTGAGAAGGAAATGTATGCGCTTTTGGTTAACTACAAAATTACCAAGCATAAGTCATCCCCGTACCGTCCCCAAGCTAATGGAGCGGTCGAAGCAGCAAACAAAACAATCGAGGTCATCATATGGAAAATAGCTTCAACAGGAAGGGATTGGCCCAAAAAGATACCACTAGCATTGTGGGGCTACCGCACATCAATCCGGTCAACAACGGGATAAACCCCATACTCATTGGTTTATGGTTCTGAAGCCGTACTCCTAGTCGAACTCG
This sequence comes from Campanula takesimana, assembly GCA_026119855.1. Classification (NCBI taxonomy): domain Eukaryota; kingdom Viridiplantae; phylum Streptophyta; class Magnoliopsida; order Asterales; family Campanulaceae; genus Campanula; species Campanula takesimana. The sequence goes on from JAOWBW010000188.1 coordinate 469,170, forward strand.
AAGTTCCCTCCCTACGGGTCTTACTTGAGAATCAAGTCAATGAGGTTGATTAGATGCAAATTCGATATGAACAACTAGCCCTACTCGACGAAAAGAGGCTAAGAGCATTTGAGTGCACAAGGGCTTATCAACAAAGAATGGCAAGGGCTTTCAACAAAAAGGTGAAGCCTCGAAACATCAAAGTGGGAGACTTGGTCCTAAGACAACATCCTCCCAATGCCATGAACCCCCTTGGGAAATGGGGACCCCGATGGATCGGTCCTTACGTGGTCAGAAGATACTAAGATGCGGTGCAGTCCGACTCGTAGACTTGGATGGTGATCAATTGCCAAAGGAGTTCAACCTCGAAAAGTTCAAGAAGTTCTACGCGTAACAAATGAAGACCATTAAAAAAAACGCTCGCTAGGTTGAAAACCCGCAAGGGCGGCCTAGGAAAAAATTAGAGCAAGTGAAAAAAAGAAGCCCGCTAGATTGAAAACCCAAAAGGGCGGTCTAGGCAAAAATAGGGTGCACATAAAAAAATAAAAATAAAAATAAAAATGGTCTTCATTTGTTTGAACTACAGAGACCTGAGCCTCTTTAAAAAAGGAACGTAGGCAACCTTCGGGTAAGGTCTAAAAAAACAAATTTTACCCAATCATGTCATAACAAAGTGAATTTTTTATTCATCTTTCGAATCATTTTGATCATTACAACGGATATTGTTGAGCAATAAGAGACAATAAAACATTAAATCCTAACAAGTGGTCTACTTTAATTGCAATCTTGGGGTACTAGGAAAAGTCTAATCTTTCTTCGGTTTGGGAACCCATTGCTTCTTGCTACGGACCTTGACCTTCTTAGGTGGGGAGGGAGCATTCTCGAAACCACCAAGGAGAGAGAAGACGCAAGGACGGGACGGAGCTTCATCAACAATCTTCCCTTTCCCTTTGCCTTTGTCCAAAGAAGCCTTGACGGGGGCTTTGTATGGGCGTTTCCACACATAAGGGGAATTGCCTTGGCCTTTACCTTTGCCTCTCTTGTTCTTCAGGAAATAGCGTGGCCTAGGGGCTTCAACACGAACCGCCGGCCTCAAGGGTTCAACGGCAACTTCATTTGGTATTCCCAAACGGTCAAAGACACTAGGACATGCCTTCATAATAGGGACGGACTTCATTTGTTCACCTTCGGGGACGGACACTTTTATCTCAAAGGAAAAAGTCTTGGGGGCTATTCTTGACAAGAATTTGGGGCTTAAAGTAATGATAAGTAGTGCAGAATATTGCTATGTGACCAAACTGGTTGAAATGGGTTCAAATTTATAGCTGTTGGAGAATCTCGTGCAGAAAGAAAGGGGCAGTAAATCAACAGCCCAGACGCGGGCGCCTCCGCCCTTGGATCTGAAACGCGCGCGCATCCCATGCCCTATTCCAGGCGCGCACGCCTTTGACAGACGGCAGAACAGAACAGGCCCTTGTCAATTCAGCAATAGCCCAGGCATTTTAACACATCCAACCTGCAAATAGTTCAGAATCCGTAGTAACAAAGCAACATTCAACAGCAACAGATGGAACACTTTGGCCACACATTTGCTTATAAAGTGTCGACATTTAAAATCGAGTCTAAGCAAACATAAAAAATGTAGATAAAATAGCTAAGATTGTAAATACTTGTTATTTGTTACATGTTAAATAAAAAATTATTTTCAGGCACTCATCCTCCCTACTCTGAATCATCATCCGTGGCACTGTGCTCTCCCTCATCACCGCTATCTGTCTCCTCATCATCGTCAGACTCTTCTTCAGATTCCTCAACTGTGATCTCATGACGGCATCTGCGCCGAGGTACTAGCACCGCCGCTGCTAAGGCTCCGACTCAGTGACCGCCTCGCTGAGGTGATAGCATCATTGACAGCATCATCAACATCCAGAGCAGCATCTCTGCAACCATGTCCTATGCTGCGAGCTCCCCGAGCAATGCCTCTAGCAGCTCTAGACACAGTCCCTGCAGCCTCCCTGGTCAGGTTCGCCATGTCTCTGCATAGCTCCAGCACTTTCTCCTCCAGCTGGCACAGCCTCCTTCGCATCCCCTTGTTCTGGTGGCCTATATGCCTATAAGAAGCCATGGGTACCTGTGATAACAGAAACAGGAAACTATATCAGAATACTGGGCTAAGAGAAATTGGGACAACAAGTAGACCAGAATCAAAAGCACAGAAAGCATAAAGCCATGAGGAGATAAGACATGTGATTTTGCGGTGAAGACCTCTTGTCACTAAAGATGAGTGACATTGACTCGACTAGGGAAGCGTCCCTAGTATTGACTTCATGTATGTATATTTTTTGAATGACTCACGAAGGCAAGTAAGTCATTAAGAGAGAAGAGAAAGAAAGCCCCAGTTTGATTGTAAGAAACTGGGAGTATCACAAAAAGAAGAGAAACCCCTAGACTCGACAAGGAATGGAAAGCGATTCCAAATCTAAGAAAGTTGTTCAATCTTTTGGTGATTAATTATTGGCAAATGAATCGTACAAAGATGTCATGAAAAGTTCGAGAGTAAGGCCGATCACCATAACGCGCTAGGGCTAAACATATCTTCTTTCTTGCATGAGACCGGACCCGAAGGTTGCCTACGTTCCTCCAGTGAAGAGGCTCAGGTCACCGTAGTTCTTGTGGATTCTTCATTCGTCGTGTTGATGTCGCTTCGTCCTTCGTTTGGTGGAATGATATTGTTGTTGTGAACTTCTTTGAATGAAGGGGGATTTTTTTTTTTTTTTTTTTTTTTTTTGTGCTCTAACTTTTGCCTAGGTTGATTTGAGGATTTCAACCTAGCGAGCCTTTTTTTTTATCCCCTTTTTGAAAATTTTGCTTCATGATTGTTGCTCCACATTTCTTTGTCTTGATTTTGTCGTTGTTGATCTCTTCATTGTTGATGCCGTCGTCGATGTTTAGCCCCTAGGCGTTCAAGCGATGACCTTCATTCTAAAACGTGTTTAGACATTTTTTCATCATTTTGCCAAGAATTAGATTGAACAACTTGGAAGAGTGTATGAGGACAAGAACGACTTTTATTTAATGATTGACTCGAAATTTAACATTGGATGAGAGAAAACATTAATGCACACATTAGACGACTTTTGACACTTTTTTTTATCCTATTTCTAGGTAGAGAAAGAGAAACGGAGATTGTTGTCGTCATCCCCCATGTCGTTGTAGTCCTCATTGTCGTTATAGTCTTCCATGTCACTACATTCTCCCATGTCATTGCTTGGGAACCCTTTGTCGTTGAAGCTTGTGTCATAGGAGGACTCGGCCACTTCTCGGAGCAAATTGTCAATTCTAACCCCCGCATCATACATGCTTGAATAATCGGAGTGAAAAGCCCCACTAAGATGAGTGCGGTAGTCCATTTTCAAACACTTCAAGAAGATGTCCATTTGTTCCTTCTTGGAGGGCCTATCAACCATCTCGGCTAGCTTGTCATTCTAACGGCGATAGAAGTCCCCAAATGATTCATCACCCATTTGCACGGTGCTCTCCAATTCCTTCTTGGTGGGGCGGAATATGGAATTGCCTTGATATTGTGACTTGAAGGCAAGCATAGCGGCATCCCAATTGAGGCGGGTGGAAACTGAAAGACCCATATACCAATCTTTTGCGACCCCCTCGAGAGTAAGTGGGAAGCATTGTGCCATTATTTGAGGAGACACTTTCTTTGGTAGCATGGCCCAAATGTAGGAGTCGACATGAGCATCGGGATAAGAGGTGCCTTTGAACTTGCCAATATCGGGCATCTTGAATTTTTCAGGAAGAGCCACCATAGTGTTCACGAGAAAAGAAGCATGATGAAGATCGGAGCTTGGGCCTTTGTGCAAATTTAGCCCACTAAGCTTTTGGTCAATGTAGGACATGAGAGTGTTGACCAAACTAGTATTTATGCCTTGGACCTTTCTTTCATTCGTGAGCCCCTTCAATTGGTCCTCGAGTTTGGATACTTCTATTTTATGGGCCATTTCCACATGCTCGTAACGGGCTCGCCATAAATCATCCTTGCGGCGAACATCCTCGGCTAGTGTATCAATTTGCCCTTTCAATACTTTCACCATGTTGAGTAACCCTTCGTTGGACACGGAAATGTTCTCACCCTTGCTGTTGTTGCCGTTGGAAGCCATTGGACCTATTGAGAGAACACAGTTGATCTTAGGTTGGCCCCACAAATAACTTTTGAGTAAAATAAATTCACCCACAAACAAAGGAAAAAGACTCGACCATACAAGAAAAATGACTTTTTTTTTATAAGTCGGAGGGACGGGGTCCCTTTTGGGGTTTCTAAGAAGATAATGGAATCGTCACACTAGTATATAGTCCATCTCACGGTCCCATATACTCATCGGATTCCATCACGCTTGTGAATCCTACATGTGTCGGGATTAAACTAAATTAATGTAGTAAAGCATACATGCGGGGACGGATTTTTATTTTCGTCCATAATGACCACTTGGGGACGGATTTTTATTTCTCCATAACAACGAGTGGCATGTATGATTTGAAGACATTAGTTTAGGGAAATCTCGGAACATGGAAACCGACTTGAGTCACGGAGTGTTAGACCCTAACTAGAATTCTGTGGTTTGTGCTCGGCTAAAGAGAGGCTTAAAGGTCACCTCTGGCATGTAGTCGTGAAATACGCCACGGGCTAAGGTTTACCGCTTCGGAAGAGTCAAGATTGAGTGGAGCTTGAAACTTTCTAGGACGGGCCTCGACGGGTTTGGGGTTGGACTTGTGCGACTCGATAGTGAGCAGTTGATAAGAATTGTGCGCGTAGTGTGAGGTCCATCACGTGACAATTTTTTTTTTCAAAGGAAATAAAAAAAAACAAATAAGCACGTAATTTACAACTATCGAATCACCCGTGTGACCGATAAAAATGAATAAACAAAAGTAAAAGGGGGTGTATGCAGGCCCGGTGCCCACACACTGTCAAAACTGCCCATTCTGTTCACTGTTCTGTTTACTGTTCTGTTCTGGAAAGTGGCCCAGAAGCGCGCAACTCAGGGCAGTTACGTGGGAAGCGCGCGCATTGCGCCATGAATGTGGGAGGCGCGCGCATCTGGGGTACCTGTCAAAATGTCAGAAGAAACCGCGGACTCAGGGGATTGCCCTGGTCCCAAATTATGTAACTTTCCCCTACAGAATCTTGTTAGCATAGAAATATGAAATTTGAAGGACAAGATGGAAGGTGGGCGATTCTGGTAATAAGGGTCGGACGCGCGCGCTTTAGGCCAAGAAGGCCGGAGGCGCGCGCTTCCTACCCTTTTTACCAGAATGCCCAGAAAACAGATATAAGAACACCAAAAGCAGAAAATACAAGTTTAACCCTATATGTCCCCAGCGGAGTCGCCACTGTTGATACCCCGGGAAACCACGGCTTGGCTAGAGCGCGTGAATTACCTAGGATGTCTACTTGATTTTAAGAGTTGCCACCCACGTTTTAGATGAACGCGAGAAAACCTAAGAAAATAGCCTTTTTTATTGATCACGAAACCAAAGATTCTTGAGATGAGGGGTTCGGGGGTTAGGTGACGGAGTGGGAAGTACTTAAACACCCACTCCGCCCCGCTTACGCGGGTCTTGCTACTTTTGGTGTCCTTATATTTACATGTCCTTCAATTGATAAAATATGCTAACAACTACAAAGTAAAGATAAGGGGAAAATGAAAGCTAAATGATTTTATTGATTGAGTGTCTAATGGTTACATGTTGAATATTTGCTAAACAATTACATTAAGAGATTAAATGGAATTAAATTAATGTTGGAATGTTGGGATGTAACCTTGGCCAAACTTCAATAGTGAAGTGGCCTTTTGGTTGTATCCCTTTTTATGGAGATTGCATACTAGTAGGACACAAATAAAATAAGAGAATAGAAAAGTGGTACCTTTAGAAAAGGGACTTTGAACTTGGACTTGAAAAGAGTTTTGTTCTGGAGAAATTGTTGTAAAACAATTTGTGTAGAGTCTTGTCACAAAGAACTCTTGTAGGGAGAATTTGTGTATAGAATTGTGTATAGTGTGTGTGTAAGAAAAGTTTCAAGTCTAAGAAGAATGTCCAAGAGAGGTAAAAGAGAGATGAAAAGAGATCAAAAAGAGATGAAAAACAGGCCCCCTCTAATGGTGGATTGGAGGGGTTTTTATAGTTGAAAGGGGATCTTTTTGGTGCCAAAACGGAGTCACAAAGATCAGTTTCCCGGGCAAAATCATATAAAATGAGCAAGGGAGAGATTTTTGGACAGAAATCAGTAACTGACACACCCAGACGCGCGCGCATCCCGTATAGTCGGCGGGAGGCGCGCGCTTCTGGCCCCAAAGGGCGGAGGCGCGCGACTTTGAAATGGAAATTTTGACAGAATGTACTAGAAAGTTAACTCTGTTATGCAGTTTAGTGCCAAACTGACGGAATCAGTTAGGAACTTAACCAAAGTAACAGAAATTAACAAAAACAAGTAAAGTAAAAATTCTATGTATGCAATCGGGGTGAGAGATCCAAGGCGGGGTGTCTACAAGTAGCGACGGTACAAGTTTCACTGGAGATACTTGGATTGAGGGAAGGTTTGTTGGGGTGTCAACCCAAGTCCCTGATCGATAACTGAAAGAAGAAACGCCTAGTATTTAAAGAAGTCTACAAATTCCATTTTTTAGAGGTTCTTGGGAGATACCCAAAAATAAATCCATGCGGGATGGGCCCAAAGCGGACAATTATACTAATGTGGAGTAGTGGAAGAGGTCGCGGTCCCACCTAGCGCTTCAGCTTACTATTTATCAAGAGAAATTACCATCAGTATACACACAAATGGAGAAGTTTGGTGACCAATGAAATGATAAGCTGAGCTTGATCGTACCTTTGATGAAACATATGATCTTTTTATATAGAACATTAGTAGTACGGTGTTGATGCATGAATGAACAAACCAGATTAACTGAGAATGCTATATTAGGTCGCTTCAAGGTAAGATATTTTAAGCCACAAACAAGTCTTTGGAAGGTAGTGGGATCTGAGAGAGGCTCACCATCTTAACTAGATTACCGAGAATGAGGAGCGGCAGGTGTAGACGTAGGCTTTCAATCCGACATGATGAAATGAGCAAAAACATCAACTACATATTGAAACAAATAAAACTTTAATGTATTATTGGTGGATGTCTCAAAGGCCCTAAAAGAAACTTAATTCAATAAACAAACATTTCAAAGATGGCATCAATGATCAAGGAAACTAATGAAGAAGAGAACCAATGATAATATAATGTCGTCTACATAAACCACAACAATAGTTGTGGATCAGTGGTGTGCCGAACAAAGAATGAAGAGTTTGAACAACTATTGTAGAAGCCATGTGGGAGAAGAAACTTGTGCAGTCTCTCAGACCATTCACGAGTGTATTGCTTTAAACCATAAAGTGCTTTATGAAGTTTACATACATGATATACATGATTAGGAGTGGCATCCAGAACTACAACACAAGGTAGTGTTGGGTTGTGGATATGAAACCTAGAAGGAAAATGAAATTAAATTTGAGTCAAATAAGAATTCATGGAATTCCTTATTTGACTATGTTAGAATTTAATTCTCCTTGGGATTACTTGTTTAAGTAGATTTAAGAATTTAATTATTCTGGGTTTCCTACTTAGATTAGGTTTTGGACATGTTGCCTATATAAACCAAGTGATGGTCTGAACATTATACACTAGAAAATAGCCAGAGAGAATCTGTAAGTCACAAAGAGAGACAAGTGAGTGTTAACCCTTAGGGGCATTCCATGGATGGGTATAAGCGTGTCTAGGGTTTTATGTGTGATAGGAGTGTTTACATGGAGAAGTTATCTCCTGGCTTGGCAGTGCCCCCAGATGTAGTCATTGTTGTGACAAAATGGGTTAACAAATATTGTGTTCTTTTCTTGTTGATTATTTTCATATTTTTCGTATGTGCAAGAATTGTATGTGCAAGAACTGCACGGATATAACACGAATTCCCCAACAACTGGTATCAGAGCTTCCGGTTAGAAAGATCAGGGATGTCCGAATTTGATGGAATACGGTTGCAGAAATCGGAATCAGAAATTGCTAAGGATAGAATCAGGTTGCAAGGATTAAGATTTGCCAAGATTCATTAAAGAAGTACGGCATGGATCCAAGATCAGAGTTGCAGAATCTGGTTGTTGCTAGGGTTTGCAGGGATCTAGATGGATCGTCTTATTAAGAATTTGTGGGTGCAGTGATAATGGGCAGAGATAGATCAACATAGAAATTCGTTGGTGTGAATTTCGGCAACGGGTTTAGATTATCAAAGTTGCAAGAGAGAAAGATTCAAGTTATCCAGACTTTGATGGATGATTGATTAAATATGTGTGCAGAACATTTGTAGGCATAGGCAATAGGCATACGAGGTACGTGCAGCATATATGCATAGTTCGTGCAAATTCCGTGTAGCGCACTTGCAGAATCCGTGCAATTCACGGATAGAATTTATGCAAAGGGCGTGCAAAAAGGGTACAGGATATGTACAACAAGCGTATGGGGTATGTAGAAGTTGCTTGCTGTGCAAGAGCATTCAAGAGATACTTGATTTACCATTGAACAGCTAGAAGGAAGGTTGTGTGGTCGCCTTCGGCTGTAAGGTGTGGAGAATTACCGTGGTAGCTAACTTGATAGCTAGTGACGCAGATGATGTTGTACACAACATACAACATGTTTGGCATGGGTTGTTGCCTAGAATGCGAGGATGGCGGGGGCCGAGATCGCGCTATGGTGGGAGAAATTTTGCCAGAAACGGTATGTTGATAGAAAGTTGGTTGTGAAGGCTGGTCAGCAAGAGTGACAACTTGACCAACATGAGCGTTATCCAGAACTAGTTGCAGATAGGTTGCCTTGGTACACAGAAAGACCAAGAATGTGAAGGCACGCGATCGCATAGGGGTTTATGGATAGAAACAAGGGACAGACAAGTGGAGATAGATTGGATAACTTCACCCATTAACAATGCATGTTAAGGGCTTTTAAGGGAATGATCCCAATTCTTATATTGTATGCTAAGAAAAAGAGCCCGAAAGAATCTGTGAAGACCACTAGACAGCAGTGCAAGCCTTTGGGTTGCCCTGGGGCATTTCAATGCTGGCAGAATGCATGTCTAGGGGTTGGATGCGTGTGAGCGCACGTAGATAACCTGACTAGTCTTGAAGAGTGCATGAATTTTAGTGCAACACAGCACATTAATAATATTAGTAAATATCCTGCCTTATCAGAAAAGCCAGATGTAGCAAATTGTATGAACTAAGTGAACAAATACTGTGTTAGTTCTTGTTTATGATTTTTATATAAATTAATTTATACATGTTATTTTTTTTTTTTGTCATGTGCCGAAAGTATGTGGTATATTATTATTGGACTCAAATCCTAAACACATATACCATGAAATAACTGAACGATGAAGAAAAAGGTGGCGGCTGTAACATTTAGATTCGGAACTAAGCCTTTCAATCCGGTCTATGTTTTGTTCCTGCGTAAAACATTAGAAAACCGCAACATGTATTGGTCAAATAAAAAGGTTTATATAATACGAGTAACGTATACGGCGCTTCTTAGACCATCTACAATGGCCAAAAAAATGGGTGTTGAATACCCATTCACAAAAAAAATTCACATGAATTGCTCCAATGGTGGTTGAAATGGCTTTGTGTGAATTTTTCTGTGAAACCATTCAACGAGTGTGAATGCTATTTGTGTCCCCCGGAATTGACACGTGTCAGCTTCTTATTGGGCCTGGAGTGGCGCGTGAAAGTCACTCTCTATGGAGGCGAGTCACAGCAAAAAGGGCCAGACTTTTTTTCTTTTTTTCCTGTTTTGACACTTGGCTGCCTTCCATTGGCCGGTGCTATTTTTACTTTTATCTCATTTATTTGAGCTCAATTATTTCACAGAAAATTTGTTTTTTTTTTTGTTTTTTACACCAAAATTCCTAAAAAAAAATTCTCTTTAAATTGACGTAAGTTTCATTGTATTCCGACACAAAAAAAAAACCCATTTTTTTTAAAATGGATCTCAATAATAACTATTTCAATAGTAATCATCAAAATAAAAAAATAAAAAATAAATTTTAAGTGATGGGTATAGGATGATGAGTGAGAAAAGTGTTGAATGAGGGATTAAACAAACCATTGTAAGGTGTTATGTGAATGAGTGTTGAATGGATGAGTTAGAAGAGAGAGAAACTGATGTGGAGTGATAAAGTGGGTGTTGAATGGTTTTTTTTGTGTGAAACTACTGTGGATGGTCTTACAACAAGTTGCAATAGTTGCATGTAAGTGATCACATCAACTGCCCACGAATGGCTACAAAGATAGATCAAAATATATTCCGCTATTCCAAAAAGAAAATTAGAAAATTCTTGGAAAATACAAAAAGTAAATCACATATGGCTAGTCTCCTGTGCGACCGCCGCACAGCGTGCAACGACTCGCAAGGAGCCGAGCCATTTTTTTTTATTTTTTTTTTTGAGATTTTTTTTTTTTTGCCTCCAAACTTTATTTTTCCTCGCCAACAAAAGTAACACTTTTTATACCGAAATGTAACACTTTTTTTTCTTCAAAATGTACCACAATATTGCTGCAATAGATTAAAGATAACATAAAGATTGACAACTAAACTAATGTCACACTTTTTATAAAGGAATGTAACACTCTTTTTTTCAAATGTAACACTTTGTTTTTTTTTTCAAAATTAACATAAGATTGACAAACTAAACTAATGTTACATTTTACAAAAAAATGAATGTATTATTTTTTTCTCAACTGTAACAGTTTATATTCTTAAATGTAAAATTATATCTAAAATGTAACAATTTTTATTGAGAACGTAACACTTTTTCTAACCACAAAAACAATTCAAAGCTATTTATATTTTTTTTTCAAAAAATGCTGTTACATTTGACAGTAAAAGTGTTACTTTGTAAAGATGAAACTGTTACGTTTATTAGAAAAGATTGTTACATATTAGTTGACGAGCAGCTTAATTTTTTTGTGTATTAAAAAGTATGTTTTTTTTTAAAAAAAATCAAACCATAGCATGACCTATGTAGTTTTATTCGTCTCGTCGAGACGAACACAACAGTATTTTTTTTAAAAAATATCCGACTTATAAATCTCAAGATATAGCATTTTAAAGTTATTGGGTTTTTTTTTTAAAAGGATGACACGTGTCGCGATCTGGGAAGTGGGAGGGCTGGATCCGGCGGTCGACTGTAGCGGAGCAGGTGGATACGAGAAGCAGCGGAACAAATACTCATGAGACGGCTCGCCGTACAGCGTGCGACCGTCGCATATGAGTATTTGCCATCACATATTCATGTTTTTTTTTTTTTTTTTTTTTTTGAGATATGAAAAAAGGAAAGAAAGAAACTTTACATATATACATCTCTTAATAAACACTCTCATAATTCAATCATAATAAGCAGCTCATCCTTTAATTTTTAATTTCTTTTTATCTTTACCCTTTACTAAAAGTTCCTTTGAGTGAATTTATAATTTAACAAGAGAATAATATATTATATCTAAAATTGTGTGTCAATCACAGAAACTCTTACTACCTCTATCCCTAAATAAGTGTCCAAATTTTATTTTAAGGGACATAATTTTTTGTATAATTTGATGGAAAAATTCATTTATAATGATGAATTTTTTGAAAGTATAAAGAGAATGATGATTTTTTTTTGAAAGTATAAAGAGAATGATGAATTTTTTTTTCGAAAAAGAACATTTAGGGAGAAAGTTATGATTAAAATAGACACTCATTTTGAGATAAAAATTTCTTGAAAATGAACACTCATTTATCATTTAGGGACGGAGAGAGTATTTTGAAATGGATGAAACACTGAAAACAGTTGCCAATTTAGAATATTGGTTTTTTGAAGAAGACCACGCCAGCATAAACAAATGTTATTTTCAAATAATCGTTTTATTAGAAAATCTTTACATCATTCTATAATTACTCTCATCACTCGATAGCGGTAGGGATAGTGATAGCTATCAATTTTTTGTTTGCTTTTCCTTGTCATTCTTGTCAACAATTGAATAAACAAAACGAAAAAAAAATCCGATTGAGCTTCTATAAAAAAATGTATAAAATATATAATATATTATTTTAATTTATTAAACGATATCTCTCGTCATGTCATATAAGAAGGGGGATCGAAATCTAAACTTCACGTGTCATAGGTGTACATGGTTCGGTTTATCTCGGTTTGAGCAAATTTTGAAGTCAAACCACTAGTATAGATAAAAATTTCAAACCTAGCAAAGTTAAACTGTTATAGTTCGGTTTGGTTCAGACTAAACCGCGGTTTGATTTGTTGTTCAGACAACGGTCCAAATCGCGATCCACAACACGGTCCAAATCACATTTCCACCATAATTCTTCCATTTTATGACAAGTGAATAAAATAAGTTATAGAATAAACACAAACACAACTTGATTACTTTGAAAGTAAAATAGTAAAATGATGACGGAGTTAATTGTCAATAAATAATCAAAAAATAATACTTCCTCCGTCTTAAAATAAATATTCAAAAACTTTTCAAATTTTCTTTAATTTAAGTAAGATCAATTTTGAAGTATTTTTAGACATTTATTTTGGGATGAGACAGTACAACTTAAAAATGTATTGAAATATTAAACTGAAACTCTTTTCTAAATATTCAGCAATATAATATTGCTATTTAGTGTCATTGAATTCGGCAGGGTATTATAATGGATCAATGCATTAGTGAATTCAAAAATTAAAAATAAATAAAGGATCGTTGCAAAGTAAATATGCTAACCACAATCTGGTTGTTAACTAGGTAAGAAACAATTGAGTAGGCAATTCTAGATTTAATCCTTCTAACCCTGTTTTGATGGTTCGGCTCCATAGCTCGGTTTAACGGTTTGGTTTTATAGTTCGGTTTAACGGTCTCAACGGTTCGGCTCAGGTCGGTTTGATTTGGTACCCCATACTGCAAGCTAAACCGAACTGCTCGGTTTGTTATCTTTCCAAACCGAGCAATAGCACTTACTCCCTCCGTTTCATGTGACTTGAGACCAAAAATTTTGGCACACAAATTAAGGAAAAGTAAGAGAGAAAAATAGTGGGAGGAGGTGTTTCTGAGTATGAAAAATTAAATAGGAGAGAGAATGAGTGGGTGGAATAGTAAATTGATTGGTGTTGTGAGTGTAAAAGTAAAATATGAGAGAGAATGAGTGGGAAGAATAGTAAAGATTCTTTACCATTTTGAGCAGTCTCAAGTCACGTGTGTAGATACCCCGGGAGGGCACGGCTTGGCTAGAGCACGCGGGTTATTCCTAGGATGTCTAACTTGTGTTTTATTTGTTTAGAGTCGTCACCTATGTTTTAGAGGAACATAAGAAAAACCTAATATTTAGCCTAAGTTTGATTATGAAAACAGAGATTCTTGTTTGGAGGTTCGGAGGTTAGGTTACGAGATGGGAAGTACTTAAACACCCACCTCACCCAACTAATGTTGGTCTTGCTTGATCAAAGTCTACATATATAAAATGATGTTCTTCCTATTTTTGACTATAATAAAAGGGGGTTTAAAAAGGGTGTTTGAAATGTAGGGAGATAACTCCTTGACAAGCTTCAATGAGGTGAAGTAGTCTTCGGTGTCATGTCCCAAAATATTTGGGTGATTGCACGTTTGATTAAAATAAAAGAAAGAGATGAAGTAGAGAAGAAGGAGGAAGATGGACTTTTACCTATGCTTCGAAGGACTTCAAACACTTCTTGGTGAATTACTTGGGAAAAATGCTTGGAAATGATTTGTGTATAGTTTTTGTGTAGAGAGAATTATCGGTCCTTGAAAATGGTGGAAAAGGGATTTTTTATAGGTAAAAATATATGTTTTTGGTGCCAAAACTCAGTCACCAAGAAGTATTTCCCGGGAAAAATCATGTAAGATAAGCAAGGGAGAGATTCTTGGACAGAAATTTGTAACTGACGCCCAGAGGCGCGCAGTTCCTACCTTGGGGGCGGAAGGCGCGCGCTTCTGGCTCCTATGGTCGGAGACGTGCGACTCAGAGATAGCTTTTTTGACAGAATGGACTACAAAGTCAGCCTTGTTATTCAGTTTAGTCCCTGGACTTAACGAGGCCAGTCAGGAACTTAACGAAGGTAACAAAAACTAACGAAAAACACTTAAAAGAGGGAGAAACACAAAATCAAATGTGCAATCGGGGTGAGCGGTCTAAGGCAGGGTGTCTACAGAGCCCCTCGGTGACGTGGATTGCAAACAAAAAACGTGTCGACGAAAGAACAAAACATCCGCCGAGGACATCACCAGAAAAAAATCAAAGACTCGATGAAAACAAGAATCTTGAAATTACAAGAGATAGGAGTGCGCTCCCTGTGTGAGCAAATTTTTCTGATAGTGGGGGTGCGGTGACAGAAATCGGCCCACTGTGGCCAAGATTTAGTGTCCGTATAGAGGACTTGGAGGGACTCGGGAGTCTGCCTGCCGATGTAGAGGGACTCGAAAGTCTGCCTGCCGGTGTAGAGGGACTCGAAAGTCTGCCTGCCGGTGTAGAGGGACTCGAAAGCCTGCCTGCTGATGTAGAGGGACTCGAAAGTCTGCCTGTCGATGTAGAGGGACTCAAGAGTTTGCCTGCTGGTGTAGAGGGACTCGAAAGTCTGCCTGCAGATATAGAGGGACTCAAAAGTCTGCCTGCTGATGTAGAGGGACTCGAGAGTCTGCCTGCTGATGTAGAGGGACTCGAGAGTCTTCCTGTTGATGTAGAGGGACTCGAAAGTCTGCCTGCTAATGTAGAGGGACTCGAGAGTCTGCCTGTTGATGTAGAGGGACTCGAGAGTCCGCCTGCTGATTTGGAGTCCGTGTAGGGGACTAGAGATGGATGCAAATTTGTTGAGTAGAATTTGCTGATGAGGATGTGATTTCAGTGGTTCACCATGGACCAAATTTGTTGTTTTGAAGCTGTATGTTGCTTGGAATCGTACTTGCAGTTGACTTTTGCGGGGTGCGGGCACAGTTGACTGCGGACCAAAAAGATGAGGTTTTCCTTTTTGAAAGGAAAATGTCGAATTTGATTTTGACTTTTGTAACCGTCGGGTTTAATGATGTCTGTTGCGGAACTTCGTGCTTGAAACGTCCCAAAGTGGAGCTAAAAACTCGGATGGGAGTTGGAGGAACATTGATGTGATGTATTTATTCATGTATGCGAACTTGCACCTGGGCCTGACTGGACATGAGAGGCGCGCGCGTTTGGAAGTTGATGTGAGATGCGCCCGCGTTCCAGGTGGGTAGCGGGAGGCGCGCGCATTTCACATAAGTTCAGCATATATTCAGAAGCTGCTCATTCTGTTCGAGCCAAGTTCAAAAATTTCCCAAACTCTCTGTATTCTGAGTCGAAATCTTGCGAGGAAAACATCCCAAAACGCTTCCTTTACTCATTTGAGACTATTCCATTGGGGAATCATGTCGAGCTCTCATCAAACTCCTCCTTTTGAGATGCCCATGGGCGAAAAAGCTGAGGTCGGGGTTGAGGCCATGGACCCAAGACAGCTCACCTATGAGTCCCATACTCATATTTCCCACTTGTTTTTGCGGGATTGGTGAGAATTTCACCTTCCCTTTGACAATTTTGCATTCTAGGGTCGTACCATTTTGTCCGTGATACTGCTGCAGTAACCCTTCTGATCATGCTTGCATGTTATTATCATTGTTGATTTTTGTGAAGAGGACGTTTGGACACCCATTTGCATGTTCACACACTTGTTTGCACGTCATGCCATTGCCATGTTGAATTTCCTCATGTTGGGTTTGGTCATTTTCTAGTCGTTATGCTGAAGAATTTTTCTTTGTCTCTTGTTTCCTTTCAGAGGTGGAACCGTCTGACCGAAATCCGAGGTGGGGCTCAGGCACCCGTCTCTGTATGGAGGAAACTGCCCGAGAATGTAATAACCGGCCCCTTTTCCCCTTTTTATTTTATTTTGGTCTATTTAATTATTATTTGGGCCGAGTCATTAAAGAAGTATTGGAATTTAGTTATTAAGTTAAAATAGAAAATCCCAAGTCTTTATTTTAATTGGAGAAGGAATTATTTTTGGGTTAGGAGTTGAAAACCCTTTTGGTATATAAACCCCTCTAAATACCCTAGCCTCTTAATTGTCAAAGAAGAAAATAAAATCTCAGAGAAAAGAGAGAGAGAGAGGCGGCAAGGAGAGAGAGAAAAACAGAGAGAGAGAGAGAGAGAAGGGATGGCAGAGAGAGGAAGAGGAGTCCGGTTTGGTTCAACGAAGGTACTCCCAATCGCCCTAATCTTTTCTTCTCCATCTTTGTTAATATTAACCGTTGATTTAGAACCCTAATAGTAAATTAATAAACTAGGGTTTATGATTAGGGTTTTCAAAGAAAGAAGGTTGTGTGTGTTGTGCAGTGTGTGTGTTGTGTGTGCGTATGTGCGAGTGTTTATGTGTGTGCTGAGAAAAGTGTATCTAGTGTGTGTAATTGAGTGTTAGAAATTAATAATGGGAATTGAAGATGGTAAACCCTAGGGGTACTTTGGTAAATTGGAATGGGTAATATGTGAAACTCTAGAATGGTAGTTAACCCTAGAAGAGTTAAAAAGGGATTAACTCATAGGTTAATGAAAGAAAGTAAAAAGTATTTTGGGACGGAAGTAAATAGTGGTTACTTTTGTCTAAGAGTATTATTTTGCATGATTGTAGATTCGTGCGCATGGTTTTGCAAAGAGAAGTACACAATCCAAGGTAAAGGATTACGTTCCTAAGTATTTTGAGTTTCATCCTTTGAAATAGGATCCTCATATTCCTTCTAAAGTGTAGCTACCAAGTGGCCGATAGTATTTGAACTCATACGTTATGAACGTTTTTTTGGAATGATCTTACCCTTGATATGTGTTGTTCAATGGGTATCTAAAGTGATTGAATTATGTTATGTGTTCTTGTACCTTTGAACACTTGAATGAATATTAATGTATCTAAATAAAAACAGGTGCAGTTAGCTTTGTCTGATTGAAAAGGACTTAGCAGGAATTAGTCTGATTGAAAAGGACTAAATGAAAACTGTCTAGTTTGATTAAAAAAAACTTAGACACTTATATGCCACTTGATGAAGTAGTTTAATGATCATGATCTAATTTAATAAGGGAGCACCCTGAAAAGGTGTAAGGTCTCTTATTCTCTTAACATCCTGAAAAGGTGTAAACACCTTGAAAAGGTGTTTGTTACTATGGAATTGACGAACTTGTGATAGTGCCACAACTTCTTTCAAGTATTCGTAACTGTAGTTTGAAAGTGTTACAGTTAAGTTATTGATGATTAGCCTTTCATTGAAAGTATTGTTTGGCTCCGTTCTTTCGGTAATCTTTTCTTAGTACCCGGAGAGATCCTATATGAACTTACTAAGCATTGTTCGCTCACCCCTTCTTTATATATTTTCCCTAGGTAATGAGTAGGTGAAGGATCGTCGCAAGGATGGCGGCACATTTAAGAAGATTGAAGTTATTACTTTAATGTTTTAGTTGAATAAGCTAGTGGGTTGTACTAGCTGTTAAGTTTGAAAGGCAGTTATGCTTCCGCATTATTTTGAATTATGGTTAGATTGTACTGGCCGTTGGGATAACGGGCTTTATTTTGAGGATTTTGTATTTGATTAAAGACTATTTTATTATTGAAAAGTTTGGGGTGTTACAGTTAGTATCAGAGCTTTGGGATTAGAGTTTAAAAAGGGGATATGAACTCTGATATTGAATAGGTCTGTTACGATTTTCAGTGGTTTAGAAAGACTAAGATTTCTTGAAGACAATTAGTTGGGTATGGAAACTTTTTATTTTAGGAAAGAACCTAAGATAAGATTTCCTCGGGGAATATAGAGGGATATAAGTGAATACTTTGGAAGTAAAACTTGAAGAGTTACGCTAGAATGCTATTCTTTTAAGTTGCTTATGCAAATGATGATTATAGTCATATACCTTTGAGTTATATGGTACCGATGATGGTTATGCCTTGACTGTAGGTTATGGACGGACTTGGAAGAAACATGAAGATGGACTTGAAGTATAGAACCATTGAGAAAAGAGTGATTCAGAGGTATGCACTCAAGATTCAGAAGCTAAATGAAGAATTAGAAGTTCAAAAGGCAAGAGTGAATCTTACACTAGATAAGTGGATGCGAGATAGGAAGGCATTACTAGACACTCACAAGGAATTGGAAGAAGTAAAGAGATCATGGATCAAAATGAGAAGTATTACCATGAAACCAGAGAAGAGGCTTACCAATGGTACTATAAATTGAAAGAGTTGAAAGAAGCTAGAGCTACAGAGCCGTAAACGACAGCACTTATAGGCAATAAAGCACCAAATGAAGAAGAATTGGTAGCTGAAGATGAAATTGAGGAAGTAGATATTAACCTTGGGGACAATGAAGCTACCCCAGTTGTAATTGATGATGATGAATCACCAGTGGTACCGGTTCGTAGGTCCATAGGTAGACCAAGGTGTTGGGTTTTGATGCATCATGCGCAGCGGAATTAAACATATAAATCAAACACCCATTAGCCCGGATCCATGCATGTTGATTAAATTAAATACAAGATGAAAGAAACATACCCTTGAAGATCGAATCCATGAACACGGACTTTAAGGTGCTAAAGGAAACACCCTCCATCGGTATCCACACGTCGAACATATATCAAGAACACCTTCTTGATCTGGATTGCTAGACCCAAGGCTTGATGAAGAAACGATTTCTTCGTAGGAATTATTTTGCTCTTTGATTATAGTACTTTGATGATCATGGAACACCAAATAAATAATCATTCCTCTCTATAATTTATTGTTTCTAAAACAATGGTTTGTGATTTCTAAAATCACCATTAGAGGTTGTCGAACCCGGCTACGTATCTTATATGAGGATTTGACCTAATTCCTTTTGGGGTCGGGATTCCTTTTCTGTCAAGAAAACTGAATAAACTGGACTGGTACGGGAGGGGCGGACGTACGGCTCTCCAGGAGCCGTAAGCCACTCCAAGAGCCGTACGGTGGCCAGTTTATTTTCCCAGAATTTTAGCCTTTTTTCAATCCGTTCTATTATGTGTGACCCAATAGGATTATACTAAGTTGGCAACGAGTCCGAACGAGTCAGAACCCGTAAGTCATAAGCGGACTCTAGCAAGCAATTATGACTACCCAAATAGTATAACTTTGAAAGCCCAAAGTAACCTTATAGAACATATCATAATCCCTTTGTCACGCGATATCATATTGGACATAAGTCATGGTCCAAGTCAACTTATGTTGTCCAATGCTTTCTCGATCCCGAGTAGATTGATATGAGCAAATGACATTGAACACATCAATTCATTTGGGTACGGCCATACACTATTATCAATCTCACTCATCGAGAGGCCAAGCAGATATCTCTCTTGATAGAGGTACAAATCCCATCTTGACTTATCATTCTTCCCTACATGAATCCGATTATGCCAATCATAGCCTTTATAACCACCGGGTTAAGGGTAGCGTTTGAGTACGTCAAAATGTTCATCATGTGGAAGACCATGATAATCTCAGGTCTAAGGATTCAAATGGTATGACTATTATGAGATTTAATTATGACATTTGACCATGACATAAATCTCATAACGGCTCTATCCAGTACCTTGTTCTCCAACAAGTACCCACAAGTTTAATCCGCATCCTATGCACCATAATCATCATATGATTATCCATTAAACTCATGCTAGCCCTTTATAAGTGCTAGGGACAATGATTATTATAATAAACATGCAAAAGATATAATAATCGGGTTTGTTATCTCTATAACTATGAAGCTATGATATAACGCATAGGCCTTTCTCAAGGGCCTAGGGCATAATATCCAACACAAGGGGCTCTAAAAAGACTCCAAAGGTGCCAAGTGGAAGACCTAGGGGAAGGCCTAGAAAGGTTATGTTCCATGATTGAAAAGTGGAACGTAGAGTTTATTTTATTTTATAGTATGAATAGTTAGTTCTAGTCTAAAGAGAAATTCTAGAATTTTGTTTTGTTTAGTTTTATTCCAAGAAGATCCTTGCAATAAAAGTTTTGATTTATTTTAAGCAAACGGCTTTATTGATTGTTTCGTTCTTGAATGTTAAAGCGTGTGAGCTAATCTAGAACGAGAAAGTGTTGGTCGCGTGAAAAGACCATGAGTGTAAATTGGCTTATTGAAACGACCGAGTGAATTTAGTTTTGGTCTATTGAAACGATCGAAACAAGAATTAAGTGGCCTATTGAAACGGTCAAGTGTGAAAGTAATTGTCTTATTGAAACGGCCATGTGTAAACGATAACAGGTCTAGTGAAATCGACCTGTGTGCGATAATCAAGTCTAGTGAAACGACTTGCTCAAGAAGTGTTGGTCTATTGAAACGACCAGAGGTCTAGCGAACCGATTTTTTTTATATAGTTTACGTCTTTTGAGACGGGCTATTATGCGAAAGTATTAAGCATAGTACAATTTTTGTGTGGGCATGAGTAATAGCGTTTTGTCGCGATACTAATAAGAGTATGATATTACCCCCTAATGTTAAGAAGTGGGGCAAGAAGAAACGCAAACGCCAAGGATATAAACTTAATTCCTGAGGCGTTAGAGAATTCTTTAGTTATAGATACTCCAACTAGAGAATCGATCCCTATTATGTCTATATTTAGAAAGTATCCTTTGAAATTGGACGGGAAAGAACTTGAGGTTGATCTCATTAGTTTAGATATCGAAGAATTTGATGTGATCTTGGGAATGGACTGGTTAGCTGAATACCATGCCCATGTGGATTGTTTTAAGAAAGAAGTCCACTTCAGATTACTATCTGGAGAAGAGTGCTGTTTCCAAGGGATGAAACCTAGAACCCGATCGAATCTCATTTCGGTAATGAAGGCTCGTAAGCTGCTGAAGAAAGGGTGTGAAGGATTCTTGGCATACATTGGCGATACAGATAAGAAGGAGGTAACTATAGAATCACTTTATGTGATTAGAGATTTCAAGGACATGTTTCCGGAGGATTTACCGGGGATACCACCAGAAACAAAAGTAGATTTTTCTATCGATTTGGTACCAGAGACTGCACCAATATCAAAGGCGTCGTACAGAATGGCTCCCTCGAAACTGAAGGAATTAAAGGAACAACTACAAGAATTGTTGGATAATGGTTTTATTAGACCGAGTGTGTCACCATGGGGTGCACCGGTGTTATTTGTGAAGAAGGATGGGTCGATGAGGTTGTGTATTGACTATCGAGAATTAAATCGTGTGACGGTAAGGAATCAATATCCGTTGCTAAGGATAGATGACCTGTTTGACCAACTTCATGGAGCATGTTATTTCTCGAAGATAGATTAGAGGTCTGGTTATCATCAGCTGAGAGTGAAGAAGGACGATATAGCAAAGACCGCCTTTAGGATGAGGTACGGTCATTACGAGTTTGTGGTGATGTCGTTTGGGTTGACTAACGCACCGGAAGCGTTTATGGAGCTTATGAATAGGATATTTCAGAAGTTTCTGGATAAATGTGTAATTGTGTTTATCAACGATATCTTGGTGTATTCTAGGACCAAGGAAGGACATGAAGAGCACTTGAGGTTAGTGCTGTAGAATCTGAGAGAGCAGAAGTTGTACGCCAAATTCAAGAAGTGTGAGTTTTGGCTTGAGAAAGTGGCATTCTTAGGACATGTGGTGTCAAGGGATGGAATTGCTGTGGATCCAACAAAAATTGAAGCAATCGTGAATTGGGAAAGACCAACCACAGTTAGTGAGATAAAGAGTTTTTTAGGTTTGGCTGGCTACTATAGGAGATTCGTAGAAGGTTTCTCAAAGTTGTCAGTGCCGTTAACGAAGTTGACTCAGAAAGGAGCTAAGTTTGTTTGGTCAGAAGAGTGCGATAAAAGCTTTAAAGAATTGAAGTGACGATTTGTGTCCGCTCCAGTTCTTGCTTTACCGTCGGGATCGGATGGATTTGTAATCTATAGTAATGCTTCGCTGAAAGGATTAGGCTGCGTGATGATGCAGAATGATAAGGTTATAACGTATGCATCTAGGCAATTGAAGAATCATGAGAAGAACTATCCAACGCATGATTTAGAATTAGCTGCAGTGGTGTTTGCTTTGAAGATATGGAGGCACTACTTGTATGGGGTGACATGTCAGATTTATACGGATCACAAGAGTCTTAAGTATATTTTCACCCAGAAGGAGCTTAATATGAGGCAAAGAAGATGGATGGAATTGTTAAAGGATTATGATTGTACGATTTTATACCATCATGGAAAAGCTAATAAGGTGGCAAATACGTTGAGTCGGAATAACCGCGGAACGTTATCGACGTTAATTTCTAAGGAGGAAAGTGCGTGGAACCGCATTGAAATTTCAAGCATAGAAGTGCAAGTTAGAGGTTATTTGGCTCAAGTGAGTGTTCAGCCAATGCTTCTAGATAGAATAAAAAAAGCGCAAGGAGTCGAAGAAGAAGTATTGAAGGTGCACGAGAGTATTTCTAAAGGAACAACAACGGACTTTCGTGTGGGGAAGGATGGAATCATGAGGTACCAATCTAGAATATGGGTGCAAGACAATGAGGATATTAAAAGGGAGATTCTGAAGGAAGCTCATTGTTTGAGATTTTACGTACATCCTGGAAGTACGAAGATGTATAGAAACCAAAGAGAGTCGTTTTGGTGGAACAACATGAAAGGAGATGTAGCAGAAATTGTATCAAAGTGTTTGGTGTGTCAACAAGTGAAGAGTAAACACCAGAGACCGGCAGGATTATTGCAGTCGTTACCTATTCCAGAATGGAAGTGGGAACATATAGTGATTGATTTGGTAGTAGGGTTACCAAAGACACTGAAGGGCCACAACGCAATTTGGGTTATTGTGGACAGACTTACGAAGTCGGCTCATTCCCTAGCAATCAAGGTGACAGATTCGTTGGAAAAGTTACCCAAGTTGTATATTGATGAAATTGTGAGACTGCATGGAATACCAGTTTCGATAGTGTCCGATTGAGATGCGAGATTTACATCGAAATTTTTGGAAGAGTCTACAACAAGCTTTAGGTATGGAGTTGACGATGAATACAACTTTTCACCCGCAGACAGATGGACTGTCAGAGAGGACTATCCAGACTCAATAAGACATGTTGAGAGCTATGTCATTGGACTGGCAAGGAACGTGGGATGGACATTTGACGCTAGTGGAATTCGCGTACAATAACAGTTTTCATGCTAGTATCGGAATGGCACCGTACAAAGCTTTATATGGACGAAAGTGTAGATCATCTACTTGTTGGAATGAAGTTGGTGAAAGGAAGTTAACTGGACCAGAACATGTCCAAATGACCACATATAAGGTACAATAGATTCGTAAATGGTTGTTGACCGCTCAGAGTAGACAGAAATCGTATGCGGATCGCCAAAGGTGCGATTTAGAATTCTAGTTTGGCGACCATGTATTTTTGAAGATTTCATTGATGAAAGGATTTATGAGGTTTGGTATTCGTGGGAAGTTAAGCCAAGATATGTTGGACCGTTTTGTTGGGTTTCGATCACACATGCGCAGCGGAATTTAGCATTTAAAATTTTGAAACCCAAAGCCATGGATCCGTTCATATGATTAAATCAAATACAATAACATGAATATAGGATAAGACTAACCCTTGATGGCTATCAAATTTTCTCTTGGTCTTTGGTGAAGATTTGAAGACTTGATCACAATCACAAAGCTTGAACACGAACTTTGAAGATGATGATTTTCACCCTCTAGCGGTATCCACACTTCGAACGAATATCAAAGGAGCTTCTTTGATCTTGGTTGCTAGACCAATATTATGAAACACACTTTCACAATATAATAAAGAACTATATGGAATTTATTTGTGAATTATTTTGTTCCTCAATCAATGATATCTTAGAACAAAATAAAATCTCTCTCAAACTCTTTGAGACTCACAAAAGCACTTGTCATTATGGTCTGGCCGAATTGGGGTTTTTATACACAATTAAGACCTATTCCAAATAGGAATCTTGTGCCAAAAACCTTTCCTAATCGAATTAGGAAATTTCCAATTCGGCATACCGGGCGCCCGCCTGGTCCTACCCAGGCGCCCGCTTGTTTGGGCAGAAAGTCCAATTCCTTTCGGCTTGTTCAGGCGCCCGCCTGGTGCAACCCAAGCGCCCGCTTGGTTGACCAGGAGGCCCAGAACTTTCCAGAAATTCCTTGGAAGTCCTCCGACCCTAAATGCCAATATAGTCCTTTTATTTAAGATTCGTTCTATTGTGTGTGACCCTCTAGGATTATACTAAGTTGGCAATGGGCTCAAACATGATCCCATAAGATATGATTAGGTTCTAGCAAACCGTCATACCTACCCAAATAGTATAACTAGATACAAGTTCGCATTCCTTTAGAATATGTCACAATCCCTTTGTCCACGATGTCATTGAACACAAGTCATGGTCAAACAGTCAACTTGTTTTGTTCAATACTTTCTCGATTCCGAATATGTTGATAATTCAAATGCTATTGATCCAATCAATCCATTTGAGTCCGGCCGAACATTTCATCAACATCATTCCTTCGAGGGGCCCAAGCTTGACATCTCTCCCATTTAGCTTATTATTCTTCCCAACGGGAATCCGATTATGCCAATCATACCCTTTATAACTACCGTGTTAAGATAGCGTTTGAATATGTCAAACATAATGTTCATCAAGTGGAAGACTATAATAACTTCATGTCTAAGGATTCAAATGACATAACTAATATGAGGTATATGTTCGACATAGACCATGACATAAATCTCATACAGCGGGTCATGTCCAATACCTTGTTCCAAACAAGTACCCATAAATCTAACATGATCATCCCATGATCATTTAGCCTTTATACTAGTGCTTAACAAGTACTAGGGACGGGATTATTATAAGTAAACATGAACAACAATAATAATCAAAACATCTCTTTATTGATATGAAATAAATGATAACAATTACAACGTTTATTAAACGTGCCTAGGGTACCACTACCAACAATCTCCCACTTTCCCTAGGCCCAATCTCCCATATATCTAATACCCATGGACCTAACATGACCATCATGTTTAGCTTGTAGAAGTCCCTTTGTTAGCGGGTCCGCAACATTGTCATCAGTAGGTACTCTGCATATATTTACGTCTCCCCTATCAACGATTTCTCGAATGATATGAAAACGCCTAAGTATGTGTTTGGATTTTTGATGTGCTCTTGGTTCCTTTGCTTGAGCAATAGCACCATTATTATCGCAATAAAGGTCTATTGGATTAGCAATACTAGGAACCACTTCAAGTTCAGTTATGAACTTCTTAATCCAAACAGCTTCCTTTGCAGCATCCGATGCAGCAATATACTCAGCTTCTGTTGTAGAATCAGCGGTTGTACTTTGCTTGGAACTCTTCCAGCTTACAGCTCCACCATTTAACATAAACACAAAACCCGATTGCGATCGGCTATCATCTTTGTCGGTTTGGAAGCTTGCATCCGTGTAAGCATTTACAACGAGATCATCTTCCATTCCTCCATAGACCAAAAACAAGTCTTTAGTTCTTCTCAAGTACTTAAGAATCGCTTTTACAGCTATCCAGTGATTTTCGCCAGGGTCGGATTGGTATCTACTTGTCATGCTCAAAGCATAAGATACATCCGGCCTAGTACAAATTATGGCATACATGATGGACCCAATTGCAGAGGCATATGGAACATCATTCATTTTCTCACGCTCATCGTTTGTCTTAGGACATTGAGTCTTGCTTAGAGAAACTCCATGTAACACGGGCAAGGTGCCTCTCTTAGAATTTTCCATACGGAATCTTCTAATGACCTTGTCAATGTATGTACTTTGGCTTAAACCAAGTAGCCTCCTTGATCTATCTCTATAGATCTTAATGCCAAGAATATATGTGGCTTCACCCATATCTTTCATTGCGAAGCACTTTCCTAACCAAGTTTTCACAGACTGAAGTGTAGGAATGTCGTTTCCAATGAGCAATATGTCATCCACGTATAAAATAAGGAATAGCACTATGCTCCCACTAATCTTCTTGTATACACAAGGCTCATCTTCGTTCTTGATGAAACCAAACTCTTTGACCGATTCATCAAAACGGAGATTCCAACTCCTAGAAGCTTGCTTCAATCCATAGATGAATCTCTGCAATTTGCATACCTTAGAATCTTGTTCAAAACCTTCTGGTTGTGTCATATACACATCCTATTGTAGTTTTCCATTCAGGAAAGCGGTTTTGACGTCCATCTGCCATATTTCATAGTCATGATATGCGGCAATGGCAAGCAAAATTCTTATAGACTTGATCATTGCTACGGGTGAAAAGGTCTCATCATAGTCAATACCATGAAATTGCCTATAACCCTTCGCTACAAGCCTAGCTTTGTAAGTATGCACCTTCCCATCCATGTCAGTCTTCTTCTTGAAGACCCATTTGCATCCTATGGTTTTTACACCTTCGGGCACATCAATCAAATTCCAAACTTGATTGTCTTGCATGGATTGCAATTCGGATTTCATGGCTCCAAGCCACTTGTCCGAATCAGGAGAAGACATCGCCTCTTGGTAGGTTGACGGTTCATCATTCTCAATGATTTCTACCTCATTACTATCTGTTACGAGAAATCCATATTTCTCGGGCTCGGATCGTAACCTACTAGATTTGCGAGTTGCTTGTGCACTTTGAACAGGTCAACTCCTTGTGGTTCTTGTTCTTGTTCCACTATTGGTTCAATGTTATTTTCTGGGTCACTGATTTCTTTGGAGAGAAACTCTTTCTCTAGAAAGACACCAGTTCGTCCAACAAACACTTTGTTGTCCTCACGGTTGTAAAAGTAATATCCTCTAGTTTCCTTAGGATATCCCACGAAAATACATTTATCAGATTTGTGTGCAAGTTTGTCTGAGACAAGTATTTTGACAAAAGCTTCGCAACCCCAAATCTTCATAAAAGACAGACAAGGCTTCTTTCCGCTCCACATCTCATATGGAGTCTTTTGAACCGATTTAGTTGGAACACGATTTAGTGTAAAAGCAGCGGTTTCTAGGGCGTAACCCCAAAAGGATATTGGAAGATCAACTTGACTCATCATTGATCGAACCGTGTCTAACAAAGTCCGATTCCTCCTCTCGGACACACCATTCCATTGTGGTGTTCCGGGTGGAGTCAATTGTGAAACTATTCCACAATTCTTTAGATGATCATCAAATTCTTGACTTAAGTATTCTCCACCTCGATTTGATCGAAGTGCTTTTATACTTTTGCCAAGTTGTTTTTCTACTTCATTTTGAAATATTCTAAATATCTCAAACGATTCACTCTTATGTTTCATTAGGTAAACATACCCAAATCTACTATAATCATCCGTGAAGGTTATGAAGTATTGAAATCCTCCCCTTGCATTGCTACTTAATGGTCCGCATACATCGGAATGTATCAACCCCAATAAGTCGCTTGCCCTTTCACCCAACTTGGTAAAAGGTGTCTTAGTCATTTTTCCAAGAAGACACGACTCACAAGTATCATATGACTCGAGGTCAGATGAACCTAAAAGTCCGTCCCCATGGAGTTTTGAGATACGCTTCTCATTAATATGACCAAGACGGCAATGCCATAAATAGGTATGATTTACATCATTAGGTTTAGATTTCTTATTTACATGATAGACATTGTCATTATTTTCATTCTTGACATCCAAAATATAAAGGCCATTAAATGAATTAGCAATACCATAAAGCACATCATTTAAATAAATAGAAAATTTCTTATTCTCAATAAGAAACTTAAAACCTTCATTATCCAAACAAGAAATTGAAATATTATTTCTGCTTAAATCCGGAACATAATAACCATTGTTCAAAACAAGAATTAATCCGGAAGGTAAAATGACTTCATAAGTCCCTACGGCTAATGCAGCAACTCTTGCTCCATTTCCCACGCGTAGATCTACTTCACCTTCCTTAAACAGTCTCCTATTCTTTAGTCCCTGCACATTTAGACAAATGTGAGAACCACATCCGGTATCCAATACCCAGGAATCAGTGGTAGAAAGGAGAATATCTATCATATAGATACCTGAAGTCGACGCAGCCTTGCTGCTCTTCTTCTTCTTTTGCTCTTCCAAGAAAGCTTTGCAATTACGTTTCCAATGACCAATTTCTTGACAATGGAAACAGATTGCATCCTTTTGTAAATCAGGTTTTGCCTCAGAAGCCTTGGCAACCTTTGCCTTGCTTATCTTGGGTTTGACAACTTTTGCCTTACCCTTTCCTTTGGCACTAGCCTTCTTCCCATCATGAACCAAGAGCACGGGAGAACCTTTCTCCACAATTTTCATCTCTGCAGTTTTGAGCATCCCATGCAACTCAGAGAGATTCTTATCCATTCCATGCATGTTATAATTCATCACAAACTGATTATAACTTTTAGGCAATGAATTAAGAATGAGATCCGTGGCGGTGCTCTACATAACCTTTCATTTTAAGAAAGTGAGGACTCACTTGTTGCCCTTCATTCATTTTACTAGTAGTGAATACAACAATGGTCTTGTACCTCTCTTGCCTAGCTTGCTCTTGAAACATAGTTCTCAACTCCACGCCTATCTCATAGGCTTCCAAATGTTCCAAACTTTGTTGGAGTTTTGACCACATAGCGGCAAGCATGAGAGAACTTACATCTCTAGAATCATTACGATGTTTCTTGTAATTGTCTCTTTCTACCCTAGGGGCAGTAGGCGGTGGTTCAGCAGGGAGAGGCCCATCGAGAATGTACAACTTATCTTCTTGCCTAAGAACGATTCTTATGCTACGGATCCAATCCATAAAGTTAGTACCATTCTCTTCGAGCTTATCCTTCTCAAGGATCGATCGCAACGACATTGATTGAGTGTTATTAGTCATTATCTACAAATATGCAAAATTTCCAAAATTTAATAAGTACCGATTTTCATTAAAGAAATAATTAATGTATTTTAAAACAAAATACTCCCACCAAATTATACAACCTTCTTTATACATCCAATGTATAGTATAATTTAAATGGGTTGAGATCCCACTTTAATCTAATTTTGAGTACGCTTTGGCGCACCGCTCAAAATTAAATTAATTAGGTAGACAACTCTTGTCAATCATATCTCATATGACTCTCAGTTCTTTTCATGAGATTCTTTAAGAAATCCAATTTCAAAAAGCATGTTAAATCTCATCTTTGCCTTAAGCCCAAAACTGTTTTGACGCTTAATTAAGTCCAACCATTTTAAACGCATAGGAAACTCTTATTCACTCATCTTGCTCAAACATGAATAAAATCAATGCACCTCGCTTTGGCGAGCCCACATAAAATTACTCATGTATAAACAAGTGTTTTAATCATGGCATGGCAAAAGGACTTAAAACTTTCTTTGAAGGTTCATCACATGTAGCATATAACACATTTATGAGCACATAATATAAACATGTTACACATCAAGTTTAGCCACTAAATTAATCTCCATTAATTTAAGCATGGTATTTATGTGTCATTAGTTTCTCTATAATTATGAGGATGAGACTGTTTCAACTTTGGTCATTATCTCCAAATCAAGACAACAAGAAGTGCGGTCGAACTAAGCCATTAGGCAACCACAATCCCGCACTAATTCAAGAGACCAAGAAAGTAGTCCATGTGGCCGAAACTAAGCAATAGATGGTCTCGATGAACGTAAGCCAATTGCATTCACAATTCCACATGGATCTCCAATCATTGAATCAAGAACTTTGTTTCTCAATTTTAGCAATTATGAACTCTTCATAATTCTAACTTCGTTTTATCTTTGAAACTTTGATTGCGATAAAGTTTGGGAAACACAATCTCGATGAACGCAGATTAGCCATCCAAACCTTGAACCAATCTTAGAATCACAAGACTAAAACAAATAGGAAAATCAAACCCCAAAATCCACACACAAACCAACTACCCAAAACCCATTCCAGATCAACAAGTCTGGACTGGTTCTGTTACTGGTTTTGTCGAATTTATCGAAAATTCCATATTCAGATTTTAACCAAAATCAGAACAAATTTTGACCACGAGCGCCCGCCTGCAAAGGACCAGGCGCCCGCTTGAATGGCCAGAATAGTATAGAATTTTAAAGTTCGAAAATTTTGTCTCAAAATTATTTTTCCTTGATTATTAAAACTTTGATCCAATCAAAATCAATAATCGAAATAATTCAGAATCCACCATAATTTTTATTGCGATTGAATCGTGCGATTAAAGTTGCAAAACAATAAACCACATAAAATCACAATCCACATAAGCATCATGTATTCCAATATTCATATCATGCAAGGCACATAAACAATTTATATACACATAACATGATCCAAGTATTGAATTAATCAACATGAACGGGGCTTTGATACCACTGTTGGGTTTCCAAGTAACATGCGCAGCGGAATATAGCAATTTAAAATTTTGAAACCCAAAGCCATGGATCCGTTCATATGATTAAATCAAATACAATAACATGAATATAGGATAAGACTAACCCTTGATGGCTATCAAATTTTCTCTTGGTCTTTGGTGAAGATTTGAAGACTTGATCACAATCACAAAGCTTGAACACGAACTTTAAAGATGATGATTTTCACCCTCTAGCGGTATCCACACTTCGAACGAATATCAAAGGAGCTTCTTTGATCTTGGTTGCTAGACCAATATTATGAAACACACTTTCACAATATAATAAAGAACTATATGGAATTTATTTGTGAATTATTTTGTTCCTCAATCAATGATATCTTAGAACAAAATAAAATCTCTCTCAAACTCTTTGAGACTCACAAAAGCACTTGTCATTATGGTCTGGCCGAATTGGGGTTTTTATACACAATTAAGACCTATTCCAAATAGGAATCTTGTGCCAAAAACCTTCCTAATCGAATTAGGAAATTTCCAATTCGGCATACCGGGCGCCCGCCTGGTCCTACCCAGGCGCCCGCTTGTTTGGGCAGAAAGTCCAATTCCTTTCGGCTTGTTCAGGCGCCCGCCTGGTGCAACCCAAGCGCCCGCTTGGTTGACCAGGAGGCCCAGAACTTTCCAGAAATTCCTTGGAAGTCCTCCGACCCTAAATGCCAATATAGTCCTTTTATTTAAGATTCGTTCTATTGTGTGTGACCCTCTAGGATTATACTAAGTTGGCAATGGGCTCAAACATGATCCCATAAGATATGATTAGGTTCTAGCAAACCGTCATACCTACCCAAATAGTATAACTAGATACAAGTTCGCATTCCTTTAGAATATGTCACAATCCCTTTGTCCACGATGTCATTGAACACAAGTCATGGTCAAACAGTCAACTTGTTTTGTTCAATACTTTCTCGATTCCGAATATGTTGATAATTCAAATGCTATTGATCCAATCAATCCATTTGAGTCCGGCCGAACATTTCATCAACATCATTCCTTCGAGGGGCCCAAGCTTGACATCTCTCCCATTTAGCTTATTATTCTTCCCAACGGGAATCCGATTATGCCAATCATACCCTTTATAACTACCGTGTTAAGATAGCGTTTGAATATGTCAAACATAATGTTCATCAAGTGGAAGACTATAATAACTTCATGTCTAAGGATTCAAATGACATAACTAATATGAGGTATATGTTCGACATAGACCATGACATAAATCTCATACAGCGGGTCATGTCCAATACCTTGTTCCAAACAAGTACCCATAAATCTAACATGATCATCCCATGATCATTTAGCCTTTATACTAGTGCTTAACAAGTACTAGGGACGGGGATTATTATAAGTAAACATGAACAACAATAATAATCAAAACATCTCTTTATTGATATGAAATAAATGATAACAATTACAACGTTTATTAAACGTGCCTAGGGCACCACTACCAACACGTTTGAGGTTTTTGAACGAGTTGGGACGGTAGCTTACAAGTTAGCTTTACAACCTGTGCTAGCTGGAGTTCACATTGTGTTTCATGTATCAATGTTAAGGAAGTACATTTCCGATCCAAGTCATGTGATCGAGTATAAGTAACTCAGAGTTCGTACTGATTTGAGCTATGATGAGGAGCCTATGAAGATTGTAGACCGGAAGGATCATATACTAAGGAAAAGAGTGATTCCCTATGTGAAGGTGTAGTGGAGAAACCATACAGAAAGAGAAGCTACGTGGGAACTCAAGAGAAAGATGCGAGAGGCGTATCCGCCCTATTTTCTGATTAATGTACGTTTAGTTTGGTGGACCAAACTCTTTTAAGGAGGAAAAAATGTAATAACCGGCCCCTTTTCCCCCTTTATTTTATTTTGGACACTTTAATTATTATTTGAGCTGAGTCATTAAAGAAGTATTGGACTTTAGTTATTAAGTCAAAATAGAAAAGCCCAAGTCCTTATTTTAATTGGAGAAGGAATCTTTTTTGGGTTAGGGGTTGAAAACCCTTTTGGTATATAAACCCCTCTAAATACCCTAGCCTCTTAATTTTCAAAGAAGAAAAGAAAATCTTAGAGAAAAGAGAGAGAGAGAGGTGTTGGGTTTTGCACAATCATGCGCAGCGGAATAAAACCCAAAAAGCCTAGATCCGTTCAAGATGATTAAATTAATACAAGGTGAATTTAGAATACTAACCGTCATGGAGCATTAAAATTTTGGATCTTGAATCTTTGTTCTTCGCGCTTCCTTGAATCATGATCGCAGGAATAGGACTTCAAATCTTGGATCACGAACTTGGACCAATTGAGATCAACGCCCTCTATATGTATCCACACGCGAACGAATATCAAGAACTCTTTCTTGATCTTGACTGCTAGATCCAAAAGGGCTTATGATTCTTGATCTGTGATTCTTAATCTTTGATCAAGAATATTGTTTCTCCAAACAACTATGTTTCATATGCTTAATGGCTGGTTAAAATATGTTTATATAGGTCTTAGTCCTTAACCCTTAAGGACCTAGGAAACCTAAATCCCGTCACCCAAATTAAGCATTGGATTTTTGGTCAAGACAGCACTGGCACGGTCGTGCCAATAGAGCCGCCAGTTCCTTACCTTCTGTCAATTATTGGCACGGTCGTGCTTTGTAATCGGACGGTCGTGCCATTTGGCACGGTCGTTCTTCATAACCCGCACGGTCGTGCCAGACGAAAATCCTGCCTTTTTCCCTTTTAATAATTCGTTCCATTGTGTGTGTGACCCCATAGGATTATATCAAGTTGGCAATGAGTCCAAACACATTTTGTCCTCATAAATCATGAGCGGACCCTAGCAGGCCATCATAACTACCCAAATGACACAACTTTTATCAAAGTTCGCTTATCCTTCATAGAACATATCACAATCCTTTTGTCCACGATGTCATTGAGCGTAAGCCATGGTCAATGGTCAACTTATAATGCCTAATACTTTTCTCGATCCCAAATAGTTTTGATAACACAAATGACATCGATCACATCAATTCATTTGAGCACGGCCATGCATTTCATCAACACTATTCATCGAGAGGCCCAAGCCTGACATCTCTCATAAAGAGGGATAAATCCTATCTTAACTTATTACACTTCCCTACATAGCTTTGATCGTGCCAATCATATCCTTTATAATCACTTGGTTAAGAGTGATATTTGAATATGTCAAACATGATCTCCATTATGTGGAAGATCGCAATAATCTCAGGTACGAGGATTCTAATTATATAACTATTAGAAGTTTAATTATGACATTTTGACCATGACATAAACCTCATCTTTGGGTCATGTCCAGTATATGTTCCCCAACACATACCCATAAGTTTAACTTGTATCCTATACATACGACCATCGAATTAAACTTATACTAGTTCTTCATAAGTAATAGGGACAGAAATTATTATAACAAAACATGAAACAACAAATAATAATCCAAAACATCTTTTTTTATAAATGAAAAGTGATAACAAACATTGTCAAACAAAGTGCCAAATAACATGCCTAGGGAATATACACCAACAAGAAGCGGCAAGGAGAGAGAGAAAAACCGAGAGAGAAGAGAAGGCAGAGAGAGGAAGAGGAGTCCAGGTTGGTTCTGTTGGAATTATGCTCTAGGCCCTTGAGAAAGGCCTTACGTTACATCATTTGTTTTGGAGATAACAACCTTGGGTTATAATATGTTTTACATGTTTATTATAATAATACCCGTCCCTAGAACTTATGAAGAACTAGTATAAGTTTAATTGATGATCATGTGATGATCATGTGTATTAGATACAGATTAAGCTTATGGGTACATGTTGGTGACCATGTACTGGACATGACCCACCTATGAGATTTATGTCATGGTCAAATGTCATAATTAAATCTCATAATAGTTATATCATTGATATCCTTAGACCTGAGATTATTACAGTCTTCCACATGATGAACATTATGTTTGACGTACTCAAACGTCACTCCTAACCGGGTGGTTATAAAGGCTACGATTGGCATAATCGGATTCATGTAGGGAAAGGTAATAAGTCAATATGGGATTTGCCCCTCTCTCTCAAGAGAGATATCTGCTTAGGCCTCTCGTAGAGTGAGATTGATGAAATGCGTGGCCGCGCTCAAATGAATTGATGAGATCAATACCATTTGCTCATTATCAATCTACTCAAGATCGAGAAAGCATTGAACAATATAAGTTGACATGGACCATGACTTATGTTCAATACGATATCGTGAGACAAAAGGATTGTGATATATTCTATTGAGGATTACGAACTTCTTTAAGTTATATTAATTGGGTAGTCATGATGGCTTGCTAGAGTCCGCTCATGATTTATGAGTTTGACTTTGGTTGGACTCATTGCCAACTTAATATAATCCTATGGGGTCACACACAAAAGAACGAATTGTTTAAAAGGCTAAAAATGACTTTTTGCTGGTGCTCGGCCGAGCACCTCAAAGGACTCGGCCGAGCATGAGAAACAGAAAGTTTTGACACAGAGGTGCTCGGCCGAGCACCTTATAAGACTCGGCCGAGCAGGCCCTGTTTGGGCCCAAAATCTGATTTCGTGTTTTGACAGGTTTTGACCTATTTCTCCTAAAAGGTTTAGGACTAATGAGTTTAAATACATATCTCTTAAACCTAATCAGTATGGATTGATATTGTATCATTATTGGTAGCCTCCATGTGTTTGAGAAACATATTCTTGAGTTTAGATTGAGAATCAAAAGCTCAAGAACACCAATAAAATCATATAGCCTTTGAAGATTAGAAAAGCGTGTTTTCTAATGGGTCTAGCAATCCAGATCTAGAATCGTTCTAGATATTCGTTCGCGTGTGGATAAACATAGAGGGCGTTGGCATCAACTCCTTCAAAGTTCGTGATCCAGGTGTTGCGGTCGTTCCTGCGTTCGTGATTCGAAGAAGCGCGAAGAACGAAGATTGAAGATCTCAGAATTTTAAAGCTCCGTCACGGTTAGTGTTCTAAATTCATCCTCGTATTAATTTAATCATCGTGATCGGATCTAGGCTTTTGGGTTTTAATTCCGCTGCGCATGTTTGCTCAAAACCCAACAGGTTCAACGAAGATACTCCCAATCACCCTAATCTTTTCTTCTCCATCTTTGTTAATATTAATCGATGATTTAGAACCCTAATAGTTAATTGATAAACAAGGGTTTATGATTAGGGTTTTCAAAGAAAGAAGGTTGTGTGTGTTGTGCGCAGTGTGTGTGTTGTGTGTGCGTATGTGCGGGTGTTTATGTGTGTGCTGAGAAAAGCGTATCTAGTGTGTGTAATTGAGTGTTAGAAGTTAATAATGGGAATTGAAAATGGTAAACCCTAGGGGTACTTTGGTAAATTGGAATGGGTAAATTGTGAAACCCTAGAATGGTAGTTAGCCCTAGAAGAGTTAAAGAGGTATTAACTCATAGGTTAATGAAAGAAAGTAAAAGTATTTTGGGACGGAAGTAAATAGCGGTTACTTTTGTCTAAGAGTATTATTTTGTATGATTGTAGATTCGTGCGCGTAGTTTTGGAAAGAGAAGTACGCAAGCCAAGGTAAGGGATTACGTTACTAAGTATTTTGAGTTTCATCCTTTGAAATAGGATCCTCATATTCTTTCTAAAGTGTAGCTACCAAGTGGCCGGTAGTATTTGAACTCCTACGTTATGAACGTCTTTTGGAATGATCTTACCCTTGATATGTGTTGTTCATTGGGTATCTAAAGTGATTGAATTGTGTTATGTGTTCTTGTACCTTTGAACACTTGAGTGAATATTGTTGTATCTAAATAAAACAGGTGCAGTTAGCTTTGTCTGATTGAAAAAGACTTAGCAGGAATTAGTCTGATTGAAAAAGACTAAATGAAAATTGTCTAGTTTGATTGAAAATAACTTAGACACTTATATGCTACTTAATGAAGTAGTTTAATGATCATGATCTAATTTAATAAGGGAGCACCCTGAAAAGGTGTAAGGTCTCTTATTCTCTTAACATCCTGAAAAGGTGTTTGTTACTATGGAATTGACGAACTTGTGATAGTGCCACAACTTCTTTCAAGTATTCGTAACTGTAGTTTGAAAGTGTTACAGTTAAGTTATTGATGATTAGCCTTTCAGTGAAAGTATTGTTTGGCTCCGTTCTTTCGGTCATCTCTTCTTAGTACCCGGAGAGATCCCGTATGAACTTACTGAGTATTGTTCGCTCACCCCTTCTTTATATATATTTTCCCCATGTAATGAGTAGGTGAAGGATCGTCGCAAGGATGGTGGCGCATTTAAGAAGATTGAAGTTATTACTTTAATGTTTTAGTTGATTAACCTAGTGGGTTGTACTAGCCGTTAAGGTTGAAAGGCAGTTATGCTTCCGCATTATTTTGAATTATGGTTAGATTGTACTAGCCGTTGGGATAACGGGCTTTATTTTGAGGATTTTGTATTTGATTAAAGACTATTTTATTATTGAAAAGTTTGGGGTGTTACAAATTTATCATTATAAAGTATACTTACCCTATTTTTTTTAAGTTATCTTGATCAAAAAGGTAAAGCTCCTTCTCATTTTTCAGCTGTTTTTAAACATAATGGTAATCTAGATAATTTGTAATAAAAAGAAAATGTTTCTATTCATTTGATTTCAAGAAATACACGTCACTTTTGTTTGTTCGGACGAGGGAGTATAGACTACCTTTAAGAATAAAAAACAAAAAGGGATAATTACATGATTTTTGATGTCAAGAAACAAAAATCATCACAACTAACATATTGAGCTGTTAATTAATTTCTCCTTCTCTTAGATGGACTAATCTCCGACGACGGTGAATCCGGCGACCGCTCACGCTTACAACTGTTTCCACTTGATTCATCCTCATGCAATCGAAGAAGGTGTGGAAAATTAACCTTAGCTCGAGATCCACGTAATCTGAATGCCGCTTTGTCATAGGCTAATGCTGCATCCTCAGGGGTATCAAATGTTCCCAACCACATTCTAGCACCTTTCTTAGTAGGGTCCCTCATCTCCGCCGTGAACTTCCCCCACGGCCGCCGCCTCACACCTCTATACCTCTTCCATGCTGACGGGTCCGCCTCCACCAACGGCTTTTCAGTCCGATCATCCTCGTAATCAACCTCAACAGTTTGTACTTGGGATGATGGTGATGAAGAAGAGTTAAAACTTGAGCAGGAGCTAAGATCAGGTGTGTTACATGACACCGTTGTTGGACTAGGAATCTCCAACGTAGTGGTCATGTAAGAATCATCTTCAAGAAGATGTTGTCGAATGGATTCAAGAAAATCAAAACCCGTATGAGAATTACAAGACTCAAAACTCGAACATGAGTTACTAGCATCGGGTGTATCACATGAACCATTCATCAGAAAAATGTCCGAGAAGTCGAAATTATCAAACAACTCTTGTTGTAAGAAACTTTCATCAACGAAGTCGGATTCGAATGAAAGAAACTCCATTTTTTGATAAGATCAAATGGGTTTCTTATCTTGTTTGTTTAGAAGTATGAGAGAGTTGAGAGTGAAGTGAAAATAGTGTAAACGCTTTGTTTATATATAGGCTTTAATTTGTTTAGAAGTTTGAGAGTGATTGATGAGAAAAAGGATAATTTCTTTTAATTTAATTTAATTTAGGCATGTGCTCATATTAAAAAATGAATAGAGAATTAAAATTCCAAGTTGATGTATGCTGATACATGAATGTGAAAAAAAGAGTGTGCGGGCGGCTGTGAACTGGATATAATAATATGCATATATCTAAAGTTGCCACTTTTGATTAAAGAGAAATTGAAGCAATTGGGGTTGTGTTGCTTTGTGTGCCAGGTTTGGTTCCAGGTAAGTTCGCATGTTGGCCCATACTGGTCAAAGAAAAAGTGACTCGTGCTACCTCGCAAGTTGATATAGTTGTCTGAAATAATTTGGGATGAAATAATTTGTTAAATGATTGATTATATCTTAGTTGCAACTAGCTTTTTTTCTTTTTTGGTATCCAAATAGAAAATGCCTTGCTTAAGTTCAATATATGAAACCAAGAGGTGAGTCGCGGAGTCAGGAAATTTCTGAAAGAGGGGCAAAATTAGTTTTACTAATAAAAAAGGGCAAAATTAAAATTTTCTTCCCATAAAAGGGGCAAGTTTCGATTTTTTGCACTAATACACCCAGATTCTAAAAAAAAATACACTAGTAACATTATTAATTTTTAAACATAAGGGGGCAATTGCCCCCGATATGCTCCATGTAGCTCCCCCCCTGAGGTGAGTATTGTTAGTACCGACCTGAAAGAATATATTGAAAACCCTTTTAAAACCTTCTAAGGACTGTTTGAGAATTTAAAAATATTCAGGTATTGTATTTCCTTCTTGGCTCTCCAGGGAACTTAGAGGAATTCTTGGGGAACAAGACAAACGCCTATGACCGTACGGCTTCTTCTTAGCCGGCCCCCCATGAATCGAGCCGTACGGCTTACTTCTCCAAACCTTGTTTTCCCTATAAATACAATCATCTTCTCCACCCCGTCTCCCCATAAATACAACTCCATCTCAGCCCTTTTAGATGTACAATTTTTCACCCGTGGTAAAATCCTAATAGCTACGAATACCAGAAGCCTCTCAAATCTCTCAGAACCCGTCTTTCACATCTATTTGATCATACGGATTCTTCTTAGACGTCCCCACGAATCAAGCCATACGTCTTACTTCTCCAGACCCATTTTCCTTATAAATCTGTTCTCCCTTTAAATACAACCCCATCTCTCAGCCCTTTTGGATATACTACCTCTATCCCGCTTTAAGGTTCTTACTTTCCTTTTTGGTCTGTCCCAATTTAAGGTTCTTACTTTACTTTATTACCTAAAATGGAAAGTGGGACCCACTTGTCATTCTCACAACAAAAACTCTCTACCCACTTTCTCTCTCGATCCTACTTTACTTTTCATACTCACAACATTTACTTTCTATTAATCTCCGTGCAAAGTCAAAGTAAGAACATTAATTTGGGATGGAGGGAGTACAATTTTTCACCTCCGGGTAAACCTTAATAGCTACGAGTTCCACAAGCTTCTCAAATCTGTCAAACCCCGTCTTTCACATCTCTTTGATCATAAGAGATCCACAAACCCGTCGCCCCCATCAACCAAACATGGTTCAAGGTGTGAAGAATAATCCTTCAAGCCTCTACACCGATATTGATAAAGCATTCTAATGTGTTTCTCATTACTTTCTTGATTCAATCTAGTTTAACTGTCAGACTAGAATTCATTCCAATATATTCCAGATCTAGGGTTTTCTTTATCATTCTTCAATTATGTTATAGACCTATGATGATCTAGGGGTTTATTTAAAACTTAAACTAGATCTAGGTCACATTATCTACATCTTTAAATATGAGTCATTCATGCTATGTGTTTGATGTCCCATGATCATGCATCTCCGATGATGAACTTTGTCACCATGTTGACATTTTCAACGGCGGTCATAAGTTCTAGGATGTTTTGATCATCATATTACTTCTCTCTCTCCCCTCCACCTTATGCATATTCCCTCTTCTCATTTATATTCCCGTAAACACCACACACACACACAAGCACGTTAATCATGATAGAAAATCTGTCTTTTGAACGATAAGAGTGATCATGTTAATATTCTTCTTCTGTTGTAATTTGAGACCCGAAATCGTATTATTTGCATAACAGCTTTTTTTCAATGATTTGAGTTATATAAAAACGACGTGGTGACTCTCATATTTTTTATGTCAATTTGATTTTTTTTTTATCAAATAATTAATCATGGGTGAATGGCACATTAGTGCCCTTAAGTTTCATAAGAGTTGCAATGTAACTACCAATGTACCAATTTTAGCAATTTCATTCCTAATGTTCACATTTTGTGGCAATGTACAACATTTTGGATGAACATTAACAAATTGAACGAAAAACATAACGACTGTCTCTAAAATTTACATTGTCCACCCTGAAATTCGGAAAATAATTCATTTGTTACCATCCTATTTCTATACTTTCACATACCAGACACTCACTGCCGACTCCGCTACTATCCCCGGACACATTTAACTTTGTCTTGATTTACACGCTCCATAAGAAGTCAGCATCCCTATCTATTTTTGCTCTCAATTGCTGAATCTTCTTCTCATAACGTGGTTTCATGTTCGTTTGGCATAAAGGCCAGTGTCCTCATTCCTTCCTTCTTTCTCTTCCCCAGTAGAGTCTGAACAATGATTCTATGGTCCCTTACGAATGTTCAGTTTCATAAGAAGCTGATGTCTCATTTTCTTTCTCTTTCTCCCTTACGAATGTTCAGTCTTCATACAGGATGGTGTCCCCAGTAGGAGCTGATGTCTCGTTTTACTACGAATGTTCAGATTCATACAGGATGTTATCCCCAGCAGGAGCTAATGTCTCATTTTCTTTCTCCCTTACGAATGTTCAGTCTTCATAGAGGATGGTGTCCCCAGCAGGAGCTGATGTCTCATTTCTTTCTCTCTCTCCCCCTACGAATGTTCGTCTTCGTGCAGGATCCTATCCCTAGCGGAAGATGATGTCTCATTTGTTCTCCCCAGAGCATGAAATACGACAGGCTTGATTCCCCTTAGGATACGTAGGTAGCCTGATAAAGGTTCATCCGCTCGACCAATTTGGTCACCTTCTAACTTCTCTCCCCCCGATTTGGTACTCGTGTTTCAGATCGGTTCCTTTCTTAATCGAAGACCCTCCATGCCTTGCAAGAAGCGCCGAGGGGCTATTGTTAGTACCCGATCTAAAGATAAAGGACTTCATATACCTTTAGAAGACTCTAAGAACCTTTTAGGCAAAAAAACTTGATAGAGACTTATCCGACAGCTCTCTAGAGTTCTAGATTGACGAAATCAGTTCTAGGTCAAAATCTATCAGGATATTGATCAAATCCCGAGAACAAACTGATAAGTATTCGCTGAAGCCTTGCTAACCACAAAATCTGGAGGGAAATGCCGTACGGACAGGTAATCACCGTACGGCAGAAGCCAAGTCGTACGGCTTGCTTTACCCTAAATCCCCGTTTTCCTATAAATAGGGTCCTCTTTTCCCCTATTCGAATACAATTCATTCTGCGAGTTTCAGAGTCTAGACAGATGAGAAAACTCTAAGTTTAAGCCTTTTCGACACCCTCGAAGCCTCTTCGAATCATCAAGAAGCTTCAATCATAGTTCTTGCCAATCAAGGTAAGTCTTCTTACTTTTCTTATTACATTCTTGTTATGTTCTTAGGCTAGATCTATATTATGCATGTTTTCATTATGTTTATTCATATGTTCTTCATGCGTTCTTCATGTTCTTAGTCTAAACTCATAATATATGCCATGTTTAGGGTAGCGATCTTCATGTTTACATGTCCATGCATAGGTATTCATGATGTTCTTATTATTATGCTAGATCTAAGACTTATACATGCGTAACATACTAGATCTAGGGTTTTAATCCCTATTATGTGCATATAACATAGCCAATTATGATCATAGGGTTTCATCAAACCCTAATATGATCTAGGAACTTCTTCTAACCCTAATCATCCCCCTCTTTATGCATGATCCCGCTTCATCTCCCTATTCTAAATTCATCAATGAACTACGCTGACCTGAGCTTCTCACGATGAGAAGAACGTAGGCAATCCTCGGATCCGGTCTCAAACACTAACACACACACACACACACACATTGATCATGATAGAAAGACCTATTCGTCGGGCAATAGGAGGGATCACATTAATATTCTTCTCTTATTGTAATTTGACCCCCAAACCCTATTATTCTCATAAATGGTTTTCTCAATGTTTTAACTACAAATAAAACAACGTGGCAACTCTCAATTTCAATCACACACATTCACAGGTGTACAAATCAGATTTCAGAATATGAACGACAACGTAACAAAAGTTAAAAAGGAATGCTGAAATGATGAATGCTCAGGTGCTGGATTCTTGGCTAACATGATATTGAAACTAAAAACTCGTGGTTTGGATTTTCCAAGTGGAAAGTGCAATGAATTATTGGAAGAAAGAAATGAATAGCCGACATCTGAATATGATGGAGAAGGTAAGGAAGGTGAAACCATAAGACACGTGAAAACTGAAAATTTCACTCACCAAACAAAAAAGGTACAACCTTATAATTTCGTACTTGCATATTGAATAAATTAGTTTTTAATTATTGAAAACTATTTTTGTGATAAAATAGATACATACAACGGAAATATCTGTAATACGTACACAAGAGGTGATATTAACTTGATAGGGACGGATGCTTCTTATTCCCAGTCTTTGAACATTTTGAGTTTTTACTATTTTGTATTAATGTCACTGTTACTAATTTGCTATGTCGTATAAATGTTTTTGCTAAATTTCTGTTTCAGGTGTTCTATGATTATGTGTGTGCAGGGAAAGAGTAATATATTTAATTTACATGTTTTTGGTTTTAGATAATGGAATTTTAAACATCAAAAGATGTGCTAAAATACTGAAACTTTGTGACTTTGCTAAGACAAAATAAAAATACTAAAACTTTTGTGACTTTGCTAAGACAAATAATCTGTATGATATCTATGGTAAAATTAAAATTAGACAACCAGAAAAGTCAAAACCTGACTCTTTACCTCAATTGGGTGAAGGACCTAAAGATAGTAGTCGTAGAATATGGTATATGGACTTAGGTGCTCTAGTATCTCTTTCTACTGATATACTGTATAGTTGATTGCAATATGTGCTAGTTTTGCCTAAGCAGCATGTTTCTTATGAGCTCCTGCCACTTCAATTTCTTGGTTTCTTTCTTGTGCATGTGTGATGACATTGTTTTAATTTAAATGAAGTTGTTTGTATATTCTGGAAGACTCGATAATCTCTGCATGTAATTTTGCTCATTAAAGGTAAGAGTTGCTTGTGTGAAACAGATAGTTCGGTGACCTATTTAGGTTGTGTGTATATATCTATACTCCTACATAATCTGACTTCCTTTAACTCCTGACTAGAGTATGGCAGGCACTATCAATTTCATCATCCTTGGGGTGCACAAATAGTGTTAATATTTCAAATCTGTCATATTTGACTACTCATTGCACTCCTGATGTGCTTTCTTTCATAGTGGTGCCATGGATGAAACCTAAATTTTGTGATCCCATCAATTGCAAAGTATGCAAATAGTACACCACATATCAGTGACCAAAATGGGCAAACTGGTGATACAGTTAATCAGGTACTTTCTTTATTGTTGTTACTAAATTTGTGGTTGGTTATGTTGCTTCCTGAAGAGCTGGACTTCAATTCTTGTTTATTCTGCTCACACTTTGAAATTTGAGTTGATTACTCTTAACTCAACACAAATTCATACTTTCAAGTTGACTGCTGTATTGATAATTTTGTGTCACATAATGCCTGTTTCATGATAAGTAAGTATGCTTGTGTCTTGAATTTTTTTAAGGTTCCATTTATGGTAGGTGTTCTGTTTTACTCTCTCTAGGATGGTTGTTGATATAATTTTCTTATTTTTCTAATTTGAAGTACTTTTTATTTTTTGGGGGGTTATATAAGGCCGTTTTTTATTAAACCGTTCTCGGTAGACATTTACTAATATCAGCTTACTTCATCACATTTGGTGTTATACTTGTGATAAATGGTTTTCTAGCTCATGAAAAAGAATCAATTCCTCAAGTTTGGTTTAACTGCCTTGTATCAAGATGAAACATGATATAGAGGATTTTAGAAATGGTTTACCATCATCTTGATTTAGCTCTTCACCGGCTAAGTATTTTTATTTATTTGGACCTCAGAGCATTTGTAGCTTTGCAATAATCTTCTTTATTTTGTATTGTTACCTTCTTCTATTGACCTAGTCAAAATCAATGGGCAAAAATCGTGCATTAGCAACTTCGTTTTCGTTATTTGGTTTACAGTTTTGCAGTGTTAAAAGGTAGGCATGAGCAGAAGTTTATTACTCCCTCTGTC
This sequence comes from Campanula takesimana, assembly GCA_026119855.1. Taxonomy (NCBI): domain Eukaryota; kingdom Viridiplantae; phylum Streptophyta; class Magnoliopsida; order Asterales; family Campanulaceae; genus Campanula; species Campanula takesimana. The sequence continues at coordinate 513,750 of JAOWBW010000188.1, forward strand.
CCAAAATGATCTTAGCATTTGACTATTCAAACTTTTTAACAATGTGAATACTTGTTTCACTAGCCATGTGTTGCTTATGTGCTTTTAAGCCTAAATTGTAGAAATAGGAAGTACTTTTTAGGACAATCAGCTATGTGAAATGAGAAGATCATTTTTAAGACAGAGGGAGTATTTTACTTATATGGCTTAAAAGCAGTTAGATAATTTTGAGTGTATGACTAGTTGTATGTGCTCATTTCTTTCCAGTATAGATGTATAGATACCTGTTAAATTGT
>JAOWBW010000188.1:514124-784592 GCA_026119855.1 Campanula takesimana
TCATAAATAGCCTCGCCGGGCTTTTGCATAGTGTTCTCAAGATCCGTTCGATTCACATGCCAATCCAAGTTAGCTTGATACTTCTCACAGAAAATGGCGCTGATTTGATCCCCACGTGCCTCTCGCCTTGGTTCTAGCCCAAGAACCAACGCAGAGCTATACCATCCCAAAGTGCTATGGAATACGCGAGCCATTTGTTCGTTGGTGCAATCATGAGCCCTCATGGCCAACAATAACTATCCAAATAAGTATTAGGACACGAGTCACCATGAAACATTTGCCACTTTAGGCATCTTGAAATCCTGGGAGAGCCCCCACTTGGCTAGGGTTGGATTGTCTTGGTAGTCGGTTGCACTTTGCTAATCCACGGTCTCGATCAACTTTCGCATTTGCTCTTGTATGGCCGTGACCACAAGGGTGATTGGAGATGTCGGGTATAGATTCTGATAGAATGATGGAGGAGTATAGAAGTAGTAGCAGCGGCCATCCCAATACTCAGAGGCAACGAGGGTGCGGGTAGTTTGCTAGCAGAGAGGTAGCCACAAAAGAGTTCAGGGGAAGGTTCATAGACAGCCTTGTTCTTGCTCATGGTAGTGAAAACTTGTTGGCGTAGAGAGAAGGAGGTGGAACATTGCGGTACCTTGGGAATGGGAAGGCCCAGTGGCATTGGTGTTGGGGGGACATTGGTATGACCTCTTCATCCTCGACATAAATGAAATTCTCACCATCGGGCACCAGTTTAGTTCCCTTTTGTTGAATGTGACCCTTCAACTGTTGGTTCTGGTCTTCCAACATCTTGTTGCTTTCTTCGAGAATTCTTGATCTTGGCTTCGAGACCGGCGAGGGAAGTTCTGGAGGCTTGGGGGGGAATTACCATTGAGAGTAGCCTCAGTGTGAGCTCGGCGGCACTAGCAGGAGGAGCAGAGGCTAAAGATGAAGCGGGAGTTGACATTGCTGATGATGAGACTGAGAACGTGGACGGAGTAGAAGCTCCACGTTGTAGTCGACCACCCGAACGGATCCAAACTTGCCTTTGCTGAAAGGTTGAAGGGCAATGAAGCTTTAGGATAGGGGGAAGGCTCATGCAAAGTATATTTAATTACAAAAACATACATTATTTACATCCTAATTGGTTGGAAAGGATACCCCTTTTTCGCAACTAGTTAGAAGACTACGATCAGTAGAGGCCATCACTACGTCTAAGACCCCTCGTTTTCACCTGCATTGTACACCCCAAACGGACAATTTGGCGAGGGTCCTATAGGGCAAGCGGCTTCCACCTACCTCGGATCCTACGACTAACCCTTTTAAAGGCATTTAACGTGATGTCTATGTTACATCCTACGCAAGTTAATGATGAGCGGAGATCTTGACAATAAACACTCATCTTACCATGGCACGTCCTTGTAGGGAAATCACTTTTTTGTGCACTTTCTCTCAAGATCTCGATTCATCATTGACTTGGGGATGACTCGACATAGACAGCACGTTAATTGACTATTAAGAAAAGCTAGCCAAACCCAACTGTGTCAAAAACTAGGTGTGTTACCTATACTAGTGTGGTTGACACGGGTTAGGTAAAAGGTTCCCACACGTATACGGTGAGTGGAATAGACGAGTGACTCGAAAAGAGTGCGACAGTAGCGCACAAATTCCTGCACATCGAATACTCCGGGTAATGGGGACCTGTGCAGTGCTGACACGGACTATTGCTAGTGTGCGGCAAGAAACTAATTCTTTTTAGGGAGAAAAGAGAGAAGTTTTTAATGTTAGGATGATGCAAATGCAATGCATGAGAGAGAGAGCGAGAGAGGAATAATGTACAAGGGAGCATATCAGAGTTTTGTTTGACCCTAATACTAAAGCGAAGATAACAAGGGTACAAGGATACAAGGCTTATACAAAGTACAAGTATCAACCAAGTACAAATATTAACATTGCGGAGTGCACGGGTGCATGTTTGTAAACATGGCAAGTATGTGAGGTGCATGTGAAACATGGCAAGTGTGCATGTGCAAACATGGCAGGTGTGTGCATGTGTAACATGGCAGGTGTGCATGTGTAAACATGGCAGGTGTGTGCATGTGTAAACATGGCAGGGTGTGTGCATGTGTAAACATGGTAAGCATCATGATGCGACGAAAGTTAGACCCACTATGTTTGAAAAAAGTTTCAAAGCAGTCCCCAGCAGAGTCGCCACTGTGAATACCCCTTTCGATGAAGCGACGCATGGAAGTATCTTGTGATTATTTTTATTTACAAAGGGAATATTCTTAACGACATTAAAATTATGAGAGCTCGCCACGCCGTTTTTAATTAAAGCCAAACATGAAAAAAGCATTTTTAGTGGGTTCGGGGGTCAAATTACAACAAGAGAAGAATATTGAACGTTATCACTCCTATTGCCCGAATTGATCGGTCTTCTATCATGATGAATGTGTTAGTGTGTGTTAGTGATTTAGACCGGATCCGAAGATTGCCTACGTTCCTCTCAATGTGAGAAGCTCAGGTCAGCGTAGTTCGCAGAGAATTAGAATAGGCAGTAGAATCGGGATCATGCATAATGAGGGGGGAATTACCTAAAGTTTAGGGTTTAGAAGTAGTTCCTAGATCATCCTCGGGTTGATGAACCCTCGATCATCATCGGCTATGAAATAACATGTAATTATGAAGATCGCAACCCTAAATATAGCATAAATAAGGTTTTAATCTATGAACACGAAGAACATGCGAAAAACATATTATGAACATATGAATGAGCATGCAAAACATATGAAGAAACTATGAATAAACATGTAAGAACATGAATATAAAAGATCTACATTAAAAATGATGCAAGAACATGAAGAAAAAGTTAGAAAACTTACCTATGTTGGCAAGAAATAAACATTGGATCTTCTTGAGTGTTTGAATGCTTAATTAGGTAGAAAATTGTGCTTAAGAACTCCAAAATTCGGACTTAGAGCTCTCAAAATCCGGGCCCCTAAACCAATAGCATGGGATTGGTTTATATAGTAAACTGAGGGGAAGATCTGATGGTCAGGATCATCTGTGACAAAGGTGGCCGCCTGGCCATGATTGAAGCCGGCGACAAGAGTGGCCGCGTGGCCAAGATCAACGCGCAGCAAGGTTGGCCGCGTGGCCAAGGATGGAGGCTGACTTGATTCTTAAGCTAGGGTTTCTGTATGGTTTTAAGGAAACCATTTGTTACCTATTTAATAGATTTTGCCATAAATGAGGTATTTCGGGAATCCGGGACAAGTCTTTGCAAGTTTCTAATTCCTATAAAGTCCTTGTACTTTTGGGAAAGCCCTAATAAACTCATTTTCAGGTCGGGTACTAACACTTAGTCATTGTTAAAATTTGATTTGGGGACGGATTTGAAATTATGAACGACTTGGTCGTCCCAAATATGAGTGGAATTCAAAATTCAAAATTCTCTTTTGCCTATAGTTATTGATTAGTGAAATAAAAAATTATTAATTTTTAATAATAATAAAATAAATGTAAATTACTAATAACTGATTAATAATAAAGATAAATAAAAATAAATAACTAAAATTTACCAAAGCATTTAATTATATAAAATTAATTATTTATATTCCCAATTTATTTATTTTTTACTAAAAACAATATACTAATAAAAAAACCTTTTATAAAAAAATATGATATCACATATAACTGTAAATCATTTCATTCTTTCTGTAAAAATTACTTTATTTGTCCCGGAATAAATGTCACATATGGTCATCTAGTGAAGGTTATTGCTGGTGTTATCGTTGTTAGTGGCGGTTACGTTGTTGGTGGTGATCGATAGTGTGAGTAGTTAGTTATAGCTGCTATAGCGGTGGTAGTGTTGGCAAGTGGTGCCGCTTACTAAATGGTGATAATGGTGGTGGCATCGGTAGTGTTAATAGTAGTTATTGGATGGTGGTGAAGTAGCAGTGATGCATGGTGGTGGTAGTTAGTGGTGAGTATTGTGGAAGTGGTGGGGCGGTTGAGTGGTTGCGGTGGTAACGACAGTAGCAGTGGCAAATACAATGGTAATGAGATGACGTAGTGGTGGTTAGTGACTATTATCATTTTTTGTTACTAAATATCTAATGAGGTGAGGTAGGGTGGTGTGAATACCCCTTTCCGATGAAGCGACGCATGGGAAGTATCTTGCAATTATTTTTATTATCAAAGGGAATATTCATAACGACATTTAAAATTATAAGAGTCGCCACACCGTTTTAGTTAGCCAAAACATTGAAAAAAGCATGTTAATGGGTTCGGGGGTCAAATTACAACAAGAGAAGAATATTTAACGTTATCACTCCTATTACCCGAATGATTGGTCTTTCTATCATGATGCGGTGTATGTTGTGTGCAACGTGTTTGAGACCGGATCCGAAGATTGTCTACGTTCTTCTCAATGTGAGAAGCTCAGGTCAGCGTAGTTCGAGAAGAATTTAGAATAGGCAGGAGAATCGGGATCATGCATAATGAGGGGGAAATTACCTAAGATTAGGGTTTAGAAGTAGTTCCTAGATCATGTTCGGGTTGATGAACCCTTGATCATTATCGGCTATGAAATAACATGTAATTACGAAGATCGCAGCCCTAAATATAGCATAAATAAGGTTTTAATATAAGAACATGATGAATATGCGAAGAACATATTATGAACATATGAATAATATGATGAATATATGAATAAACATGCAAGGAAACATGAATATTATGGATCTAAACTAAGAATATGGCGAGAACATGAAGAAAAATTTAGAAAACTTACTTATGTTGGCAAGAAATAAACCTTGATCTTCTTGGGATTCTTGAGAGTGTTCTTGGGAGCTTGAAATGCTTAATTAGAGAGCAAAATCGTCACTTAGGAAGCTTGAGATTGATCAAAATTCGGACCTCAAACCTAGAGAATGGAATGGGTTTATATAGTCATCTGATGGAGGGATCAAACGGCTGAGATCATCCGAGGCGGATGTGGCCGCGTGACCAAGATGGAGGACGGGGCGGATGTGGCCGCGTGGCCAAGGTTGGACCTATGGCAGATGTGGCCGCGTGGCCATCCTTCCAGGCTGACGTGATTATTAAGCTAGGGTTTTATTTGGTTTATGGAAACCCTATTTTTGCTATATTTAAGATGTTCTAAAATAATGAGACATATTTTGGGAATCCGGGACAAGTCTTTGCAAGGTTTCTAATTACTATAAAGTCCTTGTATATTTGGGAAAGCCCTAATAAACTCATTTTCAGATCGGGTACTAATAGTAGCCCCTCGGCGACGCTTCTTGCAAGGCAATGGGGGGTCGACGATAAAAGAAGGATCCGTTCTAAAATATGAGTTTCAAAATAGACGAAGGGTGATGGGGCGGCTGAACCTTGGCAAGCGACCTACGTATCCGCGGGGGAATCAAGCCAGTCGTAGTTCAAATCTATTGTAAACGATTGTCCTCTGGTGGGGAGCAACGCCTTCCGCTGGGGATAACTTCAAATTGCGAGGGAAACATCTGCAGGGGATGAGAAATGACCACGTCGGTCGGGTGGCTGAACCCTTTCAGGCTTCCTACGTATCCTCGGAGGAATCAAGCCGGTCGTAGTTCGGAGATACTGGGAAAGAAAGGAAAAAATAGACGAGACATCAGACTCCTGCTGGGGATAACAATCCTACGGACACTATCCTGTATGAAGACTGAACATTCGTCAAGCAATAAAGTCGTTGTTCGGACTCTATTGGGGAAAGGAAGTAAGGATAACAATGGTGCGAGGCATATAGACAGCGGGGTCTAAATAATCCCAAGATGGTAAAACGGTAATACCCAGAGCTTACGCGATGTTAGGCCTAATTGGTAGGAAAATAGGCTAGAGGGGGGGGGGTGAATAGCCTTTTTAAAGGTTTTTCAAAGAAACTCTTTATAAAAGCAAAGTCACTAATCAGTTTGCAAACTATTATCAGTAAGCGCAGCGGAGAAGATATGACTTAGTTTAACTCACACAAAATCAGTATGAAATGGTTTTAAGAGCTTGGTTTAAACACAAAGTGATTTCAAAAAGTTTAATGCAGTTTCAAGAGATTGGTAAATGGAAATTACAATGAATCAGTAAGAACAAGTAAGATATGCCGGTGATAGAGTTCCAACCGGCAAGGATAAAATAAGTAACAAGGGACACAATGATTTGGAGAGGTTCACAGTGTAAATACTGCTACATCCTCTACCAAGTTTTGTCAGAACTTGGATTTAGGTTAAGAGCACTATTAGATATTCCTAGTCTATTACAAGAGCGGCTTTGCCGGATACAAAGACTAATATTCTAGAGATCACTAATGGATCGAAGTACAAATCTGACCAAGTGTTTTTGAGCGGCAAGTTCAAGAGAACGTATCTCACTCAGGTGGGTGTGTGAATAACTCAAGCAATGTATTCCTTAAAATAATCTAGTTCGGGAATACTGACAATGTTGATGAGTTTGTGCACAAGTGTATGTCCTAACAATTGTCTAATGATTTCTGGGACAAGGAATGTTTGAGCTTCAATGAATGCTCTAAACAATCAACTCTCTTCAATGCACTAAAATCACCAACCTTCTTCAATGCTCTAAGTCCTCTATTTATAGGAGTTAATGACTTGAGTCTTGAGGAAGAAGGATTGCAAATTCAAATTCCAACTGGGTAGTTGAGGAGCATTAAATGTGATATCTTCAGCATTAATGGCGAAGATATGGAGTACACGCATGTCTTGAAAAGTCTGATGGGTAAAGACCCTTTTGTCTCAACTGGTTACCTGACGACCAGTACAGACTGTCTTTGCCGATCAGCAACTTGAGTAGTAAGTTGATCGGCAACATGAATAGTAAGTTGATCGGCAACTTGAATGCTGGTCTGCTGATTTGCTTCCTCTAGCTAGTTTGCCTTGATTTAAAAGTTTGTTATACACCTGTGCTGGTCACAAACAATCCTAAAGGTACCTTACAAAGGTTCCAATAAAATTGGGGGATCCTAAGAGTCACACATGATTGGGATTAAGCAATTCTATGTCCTAAACATATATATGAACAACAATCTCCTCCTAATTGCTTAAGTCCAATCACCCTAAACAAGAACATCTATCTTAGCTTAGTAAAAGAATGTTTTCCAGAAGGTAATCTATTTATTTTCATTCCCTAAGCCAAGTCACACTTGATGTCTTAGTAAAGGTAAAGAAAAAAGAAAAAAAAAGAATAGAAAGAGATGAATGATTGCTGATTGCAATGATCAGCAGAGAAGTAATGATCTGCAAAACAAAGTTAGCATGAAGATCAGCAGAAATAATATAAGAACATAACAAAATATAAGCATACATAAAAACAGAATGTTAGCAAAGAGTTTGTTAGATATATCTTTGAAGGTCTTTGTCGCGACCCCGACCCCGCGGGCCCGGAACTCGCGAGCTGGACGTCGACTTACAACAATACACCAAAATAATGAAGATAAAAATTTCATTTTTATACCCAAAATGTTTAAAACAAAGTTTTAGAAATCCAAGCTTAACAACAACAACAAACTACTAGAATAAGCTTCGCAAGCTCACCCCAAAATACAAAAGATTACAAATCTTAATGACGTCATTGTTGGTAAAACTATCCCCAAAAGGTTATACATTTAAATAATGCAAACCGATCAAACAACCTGCCCAAAATCTCAATCCTCTCGACGTCCTCCTCGATCCGCGAATCCTAATCCTTTTTCCTCCTGGGGGGGGTTAAGGAAAACAATTTGAAACAAGAAACGGGGTGAGAATAAATCTCAGTAAGATACTAATGCAACTACATGACATGCTAATATGCAATGACCAATAGCAATTAACATAAGACAGATAGCAGCGGAATAATAAGTGACATGCTGTCAAACAGTAATATCCAATAATCAATCATATAAATAAACATATAACAACAAATGAGAGGCTCCCTATCGCCAACCGTCCCATACCGGTTGGAAATAACGACCATCTCATCATGCAACACATAAAGCTGAAATAAACACTCATAGGTGGATACATAGCCAAGGTTTCACCCAACTGAAGAACCAAATAAAGGTCGCTGCGCAGCTTCAATAAGCAACAATCAACATCTTCATAGCAGCATGAAAGCTTGAAGAGAAAACCCCGGTACCGGAACCAATAACCATAAAAGTGTCACAAAGGACAAGGACCATGACACAAAGTCATGCCCGATAGCTAGATACATTCACAGAGGAACGCTAACTTGACTTTTCCAAGGCCAATCTGGAAAAGGGTATAGTAAGGGCAAAACAATGGTCAACATTATAATGGACTTGGCTTTGCCATTATAATCTTTCCATCGCCCGATGCAACAAATATGCCAGCTGGGCTTCCAAATAAATGCTAAGTAATAATATTTTAGCATGAATAAACAACTTAAGGTTCCAAAGTAGGGAACCACACCAATTAATCACCATAAAGATGCAAACGATTACTCATGAAGAGTTCAACAACAACGAGCACAAGAAGTTTCTCATACAAGCACAACAACGATAAACAGAATTTCTCATAAAGAGCACAACAACATTGATCATTAAACAAGATGGTTCCAAGACAAGGACCCATACCAAACACATCCTAAGGATGATACCCACGAGTTAATCATAAAGAGCACAACCCAAACGGTCGCTCACCAATCGCACAATGACTATTACCAAAATGATCATAAACATTTACTCAAAAGATATACTAGGACTATGAACTCAACCGTCTCATCACACCTGGAATTCCAAATAAGAAATCCGAATGAATACATCTTAAGGTTAATCAAACCGTAGGTACCCAATTGCCAATTCACGCTTTATCTCCGTTCATAACGAACCCATTCTAAACACCCCAAACGAATCTAAAAGGTTACACTTATTAGAACATGATCACGACTGGACTAAACCCTACACTTTGATGTTCAGTAACCACCCTCTAGGTACTATAGGACATCGCCTAAAACCTAGACCAAGACTCACTCGAAAATCAATTCGATTGGAACAATCACGAACACATCATAAGATGCCCAAACAAATACTAAATGATCATCACAAAGATAAGTCAAACCAACAATACCTCAATAAGATGTTCCAAATCCCAATTAACACTTAATTAATTTCAAACACAAACTTGATCAGAAGGGACCCAATTCTATCACTAGAGTGTACTACAATGATCACTAAGGTCGACTAGAAGGACACCCAAGACTTAGACCAAAACGCATTCTTCAATCACACAACCCAACAAATGTAAAACTTTCAGAGGTCTGTGCGGCCGCCCAAAAGGGACTGTGCGGTCGCCCAAATAGCCCTCAAACACGACCAAAAGCTTTCAAATAGATGTGCGGTCGCCCAGACAATTTTGTGCGGCCGCCCAATGTTATGAACTACTGGAAATCGGGAAGAACAACTGGGTTCTTCCAAATTTTAACCCAAAACACATTTCAACCAAAATCCAACCTTCTAACTAGCATACTAATGTACCAATACAACTAATAAGTCTAAAAGACTCATACAACAACATTTAACAACCAAAATCAAGAATCAAACCCAAGATTCATAAATCACCATTTTTAACCAAAAACTCGAATAAATTCCAAACAAATTCAAAACCCAACCAAACTTCAAATATAACACATCAAGCATTATCTAAACATGATATGAACATTTTAGCATCAAAATGGGGGAATAGTAACTTACCCGGATTTTCTCAAAGTTGATGGATCTCAAATATTTTTGAATCTACGCGATCCTATCGACGATCTAAACAAGATTCAAGTTATGAGAAATGAGAGATAATGGGAGGAAGATGAAGAAAATTAAGAGAGAAGAAAGAGGAAGAGAAACTTACCCATTGGAGGAGAGAGAGAGAGTTTCCAGGGAGAGAGAGATGGAGGTGGAGTGTGAGGGTGAAAGAGTAGGGTGAGGGAGGTGAGTAGGGAGAAGATGAAGATGGAAATGTTACACCTAGCCCCCTTCCCCCACTAACTAGCACAATTACTTACTCTCCCGACTAACAATTAAGACTCAACACTTCCACACTAGCCCAAATAACTCGAATAAAATGCTAGGCATAATTATGATGAACATAAAATGCACACATAATTATTTAAATAAATAATAATTTAGATAAATAAATAAGCAATAAATAAATAATAATTACTTATTACCAATAAAATAGAGCCTAGTTTTCGGGTCGTCACATTCACTCCCCCTTAAAGAAAATTTGACCCGAATTTTAACGAAACTTACCCGAAAGACTAATTAGCTACGGATACGATAGTTCCGCATTTCTCAAATTCCTCAATTGTCCAATCTAACCCAGTAAAAGGTAACCTTAAGAAATGCTTACGATAACACCACCTCTCGAGCCGAATCATTCCATTATTATCTTCACTACAAATCAAAATCCGTACTCAATCATCGAGGAATCCAATTAATTCCACACATAATTCTCGAGGTACCTCAAGCTCGCCTTATTCATAACCTTAACTATTTGTAAATCGCATACTTAGTATTATTCCCCAGAAATTCAAAACATTACCATCCCGAGCTAAATTAGCTTTTTAAAATATGAAGAGCTAAAGAAATTTTTCCATCCCCTTAATATTCCCAAAGGCTATATCTCTAAGGATTCCCATTATAGTGCTCTCGCTCTAGGTAGCACTTTAAACTAAAGGTGTAATGTAAACCCAAAATTTTAATACAAAATGTTCACTTAAATTTACGCCATAATGTCATCGTCATAACACTCCAATCCTTGAAAGCCTAAAATAATTACGAATACTCAGTAGTCCGAAAATGATCTAAATTTTATCTTCACGGTATTTCCTCTAACTCCCTTTTTAGTTATTAATCTGTGTTCATATATCCAAGGAAGTCACCAAATCTCAAATCCTCAATAGCTAAGCCACGTTAATCTTTCACGCTTACATTTATTAACCTAATGATACTTAGGCTCAATAGTACTACCATCGTAATAACCCAATTAGCTAGTAACGTTCCAACTGACCCAAGACCAATTCATGACATTCCTTAATTATCCCCAAGTATTGATAATCAACTTCCTTCACATACCCTTAATCCAATTCGGGAAACGCCACCAAGAAGGGATTTAGAACCATAGAACCACTATCTACCCAAAATTTCGAAATGCCTTTAACATAGATTGAGAAATTATTACTCTCCCAAAATGTACTTAGTCCTTTCTAACTTAACACGCTTACCACCATTAATGATCATAACTCCTACAACAAACTCATCATCCATAACAAATCGTACACCTCTCCATACTAATCCATTCCGATGCATTCACGGAGAGGTACTAAAAGTGACTAAAATTTTCCTCAAAAGATCCTCATTGAATCCTCAACTCCTATAACCCAACCGATACAATACGGGTATTGATCTAAATATTAGCACTACAACCTTGTACCACAACAACCCAATTTAACCCAAGCTTCTCCTCAAACACTAGGTACTATTTAGAAGAAAGTAGAAACCTTACAATGATAATTACACCCAACAATTTGACTGAAGCTAAATACTCGGATTTCAATAAAAAAAAATTAGGTATAACTCTACGCAAAGGAACGGTCTCAAATAATTTTAAGAAATCAGGAATGGAGAATATAACCATCTTCCTACAACAATCAACTAAAGCAAGAGTAACATCAAAATCTTGTAATAGCAACATGGCTAAATTAGCAGGTAAGACATAACCATACTTAAGCACATCATAAGCACATAAGACTTCATCAGACACTCTAAACTCCTCCATAGGAGTAGACACCTACAACACATAAGTCAAAGACTCAGAAGAAATAAATGTAACTAAATGCACAGAAACACATAAATGTGATGATCCTAAAATGCAAGCGCTCCCTCTCACGACGCAAAATAATTCCTCCTGAAATTTATCCGTTACCTGGTGAGTGCTGATTGGTCGCAAATACTCTACCCTGAACTTTTAGGGTTTCCCGAAGCATCCCTCTTCTGACCCTGTGGTATTCCAGTTCCTGCCCCCGATGACTGAACTCTAAACCTCGCACAATCTTTGACGAAGTGTCCAACTGACCACACTTCACACAATTTCCTTGCTTCTTCCAACACTTGTCTTCTGAGTGTCCTTTCCTCTGACAGTAGCTGCAAACTTTCCCATTTCGTGTCCCCTTATTAGAACCTCGATTTCCTACTGTTGGTTGCCCTTGAAGTTGCCTTCTGAATCGAGTTTGCACTCCAGAATTACCTCTGTTATCTGAATGTTGCTGTTGTGACTCAATCTGCCCTCCTTGCTTACCGGGTTAACCCTCTCAGTTTTCCTTTTGTGTTCCCCAATATCCTGCTCAATCGAGTAGGCTCGATCCACCGCATCCTGATAAGTCTGAATCCGCTATGCTATAAACTGAGTCCGGATGGATGTCTTCAAACCCCTGATTAATCTCATCGCTTTCTGCTCCTCGGTCCGCACAAGGTATTCACAACACGTGACTAATTCTGTGGACTTAGCTGAGTACTGTGCTACTGACATCATGCCTTGCTCCAAGCTGAGGAACTCGATCTCTTTCCGGTTTTGATTCACTAGAGAGATAAAATGATCCTTGAATTTCCTCACGAACCACTCCCAAGGATATGGTACAAGAGTCGCATCCCAACTGGTCTTCAGTGCCTTCCACCAATGTTCCGCAGCGCCCACGAGCTTATAAGCTGAAAACAGAACCCTATCCTCATCAGTGCAACCAAAGACATCGTAGATTTTCTCCATCGATTCTATCCATAGCTCGGCTTTCTTCACATCAGGCTCACCGTCGTACTCACTTGGTTTCAACTTTAAGAACTGCTCCAACCCATATCGCGGAGGTGCTACATGTTCCTCTCTCGGCCCTTGGTCATGAATTGCTTTCACGGCCGCTTCAAACCTGTCCTGAAACATTACACGGTTTTCTTCCCGTAGACCATTCTGATTCTGAGTCCCACTGATGCCTTCACCAGCTCTTCTTCTAGCCATCACAAACAAATACCTGCATAAAATACTCATCGTTACTCACTCCGAACCCATCTACCCTCCTAGGTCATTCTAGTCCACCTATACTTATACATAGAGCTAAACCATAGCTCTGATACCAACTGTCGCGACCCCGACCCCGCGGGCCCAGAACTCGCGAGCTGGACGTCGACTTACAACAATACACCAAAATAATGAAGATAAAAATTTCATTTTTATACCCAAAATGTTTAAAACAAAGTTTTAGAAATCCAAGCTTAACAACAACAACAAACTACTAGAATAAGCTTCGCAAGCTCACCCCAAAATACAAAAGATTACAAATCTTAATGACGTCATTGTTGGTAAAACTATCCCCAAAAGGTTATACATTTAAATAATGCAAACCGATCAAACAACCTGCCCAAAATCTCAATCCTCTCGACGTCCTCCTCGATCCGCGAATCCTAATCTTTTTTCCTCCTGGGGGGGGGGGGGGGGTTAAGGAAAACAATTTGAAACAAGAAGCGGGGTGAGAATAAATCTCAGTTTGATACTAATGCAACTACATGACATGCTAATATGCAATGACCAATAGCAATTAACATAAGAAAGATAGCAGCGGAATAATAAGTGACATGCTGTCAAACAGTAATATCCAATAATCAATCATATAAATAAACATATAACAACAAATGAGAGGCTCCCTATCGCCAACCGTCCCATACCGGTTGGAAATAACGACCATCTCATCATGCAACACATAAAGCTAAAATAAACACTCATAGGTGGATACATAGCCAAGGTTTCACCCAACTGAAGAACCAAATAAAGGTCGCTGCGCAGCTTCAATAAGCAACAATCAACATCTTCATAGCAGCATGAAAGCTTGAAGAGAAAACCCTGGTACCGGAACCAATAACCATAAAAGTGTCACAAAGGACAAGGACCATGACACAAAGTCATGCCCGATAGCTAGATACATTCACAGAGGAACGCTAACTTGACTTTTCCAAGGCCAATCTGGAAAAGGGTATAGTAAGGGAAAAACAATGGTCAACATTATAATGGACTTGGCTTTGCCATTATAATCTTTCCCATCGCCCGATGCAACAAATATGCCAGCTGGGCTTCCAAATAAATGCTAAGTAATAATATTTTAGCATGAATAAACAACTTAAGGTTCCAAAGTAGGGAACCACACCAATTAATCACCATAAAGATGCAAACGATTACTCATGAAGAGTTCAACAACAACGAGCACAAGAAGTTTCTCATACAAGCACAACAACGATAAACGGAATTTCTCATAAAGATCACAACAACATTGATCATTAAACAAGATGGTTCCAAGACAAGGACCCATACCAAACACATCCTAAAGATGATACCCACGAGTTAATCATAAAGAGCACAACCCAAACGGTCGCTCACCAATTGCACAATGACTATTACCAAAATGATCATAAACATTTACTCAAAAGATATACTAGGACTATGAACTCAACCGTCTCATCATACCTGGAATTCCAAATAAGAAATCCGAATGAATACATCTTAAGGTTAATCAAACCGTTGGTACCCAATTGCCAATTCACGCTTTATCTCCGTTCATAACGAACCCATTCTAAACACCCCAAACGAATCCAAAAGGTTACACTTATTAGAACATGATCACGACTGGACTAAACCCTACACTTTTATGTTCAGTAACCACCCTCTAGGTACTATAGGACATCGCCTAAAACCTAGACCAAGACTCACTCGAAAATCAATTCGATTGGAACAATCATGAACACATCATAAGATGCCCAAACATATACTAAATGATCATCACAAAGATAAGTCAAACCAACAATACCTCAATAAGATGTTCCAAATCCCAATTAACACTTAATTAATTTCAAACACAAACTTGATCACAAGGGACCCAATTCTATCACTAGAGTGTACTACAATGATCACTAAGGTCGACTAGAAGGACACCCAAGACTTAGACCAACACGCATTCTTCAATCACACAACCCAACAAATGTAAAAATTTCAGAGGTCTGTGCGGCCGCCCAAAAGGGATTGTGCGGTCGCCCAAATAGCCCTCAAACACGACCAAAATCTTTCAGATAGATGTGCGGTCGCCCAGACAATTTTGTGCGGCCGCCCAATGTTCTGAACTACTGGAAATCGGGAAGAACAACTGGGTTCTTCCAAATTTTAACCCAAAACACATTTCAACCAAAATACAACCTTCTAACTAGCATACTAATGTACCAATACAACTAATAAGTCTAAATGACTCATACAACAACATTTAACAACCAAAATCAAGAATCAAACCCAAGATTCATAAATCACCATTTTTAACCAAAAACTCGAATAAATTCCAAACAAATATAAAACCCAACCAAACTTCAAATATAACACATCAAGCATTATCTAAACATGATATGAACATTTTAGCATCAAAATGGGGGAAAAGTAACTTACCCGGATTTTCTCAAAGTTGATGGATCTCAAATATTTTTGACTCTACGCGATCCTATCGACGATCTAAACAAGATTCAAGTTATGAGAAATGAGAGATAATGGGAGGAAGATGAAGAAAATTAAGAGAGAAGAAAGAGGAAGAGAAACTTACCCATTGGAGGAGAGAGAGAGAGTTTCCAGGGAGAGTGAGATGGAGGTGGAGTGTGAGGGTGAAAGAGTAGGGTGAGGGAGGTGAGTAGGGAGAAGATGAAGATGGAAATGTTACACCTAGCCCCCTTCCCCCACTAACTAGCACAATTACTTACTCTCCCGACTAACAATTAAGACTCAACACTTCCACACTAGCCCAAATAACTCGAATAAAATGCTAGGCATAATTATGATGAACATAAAATGCACACATAATTATTTAAATAAATAATAATTTAGATAAATAAATAAGCAAATAAATAAATAATAATTACTTATTACCAATAAAATAGAGCCTAGTTTTCGGGTCGTGACATTCACTCCCCCTTAAAGAAAATTCGACCCGAATTTTAACGAGACTTACCCGAAAGACTAATTAGCTACGGATACGATAGTTCCGCATTTCTCAAATTCCTCAATTGTCCAATCTAACCCAGTAAAAGGTAACCTTAAGAAATGCTTACGATAACACCACCTCTCGAGCCGAATTATTCCATTATTATCTTCACTACAAATCAAAATCCGTACTCAATCATCGAGGAATCCAAATTAATTCCACACATAATTCTCGAGGTACCTCAAGCTCGCCTTATTCATAACCTTAACTATTTGTAAATCGCATACTTAGTATTATTCCCCAGAAATTCAAAACATTACCATCCCGAGCTAAATTAGCTTTTTAAAATATGAAGAGCTAAAGAAATTTTTCCATCCCCTTAATATTCCCCAAAGGCTATATCTCTAAGGATTCCCATTATAGTGCTCTCGCTCTAGGTAGCACTTTAAACTAAAGGTGTAATGTAAACCCAAAATTTTAATACAAAATGTTCACTTAAATTTACGCCATAATGTCATCGTCATAACACTCCAATCCTTGAAAGCCTAAAATAATTACGAATACTCAGTAGTCCGAAAATGATCTAAATTTTATCTTCACGGTATTTCCTCTAACTCCTTTTTTAGTTATTAATCTGTGTTCATATATCCAAGGAAGTCACCAAATCTCAAATCCTCAATAGCTAAGCCACGTTAATCTTTCACGCATACATTTATTAACCTAATGATACTTAGGCTCAATAGTACTACCATCGTAATAACCCAATTAGCTAGTAACGTTCCAACTAACCCAAGACCAATTCATGATATTCCTTAATTATGCCCAAGTATTGATAATCAACTTCCTTCACATACCCTTGATCCGATTCGGGAAACGCCACCAAGAAGGGATTTAGAACCATAGAACCACTATCTACCCAAAATTTTGAAATGCCTTTAACATAGATTGAGAAATTATTACTCTCCCAAAATGTACTTAGTCCTTTCTAACTTAACACGCTTACCACCATTAATGATCATAACTCCTACAACAAACTCATCATCCATAACAAATCGTACACCTCTCCATACTAATCCATTCCGATGCATTCACGGAGAGGTACTAAAAGTGACTAAAATTTTCCTCAAAAGATCCTCATTGAATCCTCAACTCCTATAACCCAACCGATACAATACGGGTATTGATCTAAATATTAGCACTACAACCTTGTACCACAACAACCCAATTTAACCCAAGCTTCTCCTCAAACACTAGGTACTATTTAGAAGAAAGTAGAAACCTTACAATGATAATTACACCCAACAATTTGATCGAAGCTAAATACTCGGATTTCAATAAAAAAAAAATTAGGTATAACTCTACGCAAAGGAACGGTCTCAAATAATTTTAAGAAATTAGGAATGGAGAATATAACCATCTTCCTACAACAATCAACTAAAGCAAGAGTAACATCAAAATCTTGTAATAGCAACATGGCTAAATTAGCAGGTAAGACATAACCATACTTAAGCACATCATAAGCACATAAGACTTCATCAGACACTCTAAACTCCTCCATAGGAGTAGACACCTACAACACATAGGTCAAAGACTCAGAAGAAATAAATGCAACTAAATGCACAGAAACACATAAATGCGATGATCCTAAAATGCACGCGCTCGCTCTCACGACGCAAAATAATACCTCCTGAAATTTATCCGTTACCTGGTGAGTGCTGATTGGTCGCAAATACTCTACCCTGAACTTTTAGGGTTTCCCGAAGCATCCCTCTTCTGACCCTGTGGTATTCCAGTTCCTGCCCCCGATGACTGAACTCTAAACCTCGGACAATCTTTGACGAAGTGTCCCAACTGACCACACTTCACACAATTTCCTTGCTTCTTCCAACACTTGTCTTCTGAGTATCCTTTCCTCTGACAGTAGCTGCAAACTTTCCCATTTCGTTTCCCCTTATTAGAACCTCGATTTCCTACTGTTGGTTGCCCTTGAAGTTGCCTTCTGAATCGAGTTTGCACTCCAGAATTACCTCTGTTATCTGAATGTTGCTGTTGTGACTCACTCTGCCCTCCTTGCTTACCCGGGATAACCCTCTCAGTCTTCCTTTTGTGTTCCCCAATATCCTGCTCAATCGAGTAGGCTCGATCCACCGCATCCTGATAAGTCTGAATCCGCTGTGCGATAAACTGAGTCTGGATGGATGTCTTCAAACCCCTGATTAATCTCATCGCTTTCTGCTCCTCGGTCCGCACAAGGTATTCACAACACCTGACTAATTCTGTGGACTTAGCTGAGTACTGTGCTACTGACATCATGCCTTGCTCCAAGCTGAGGAACTCGATCTCTTTCCGGTTTTGATTCACTAGAGAAATAAAATGATCCTTGAATTTCCTCACGAACCACTCCCAAGGATATGGTACAAGAGTCGCATCCCAACTGGTCTTCAGTGCCTTCCACCAATGTTCCGCAGCGCCCACGAGCTTATAAGCTGAAAACAGAACCCTATCCTCATCAGTGCAACCAAAGACATCGTAGCTTTTCTCCATCGATTCTATCCATAGCTCGGCTTTCTTCACATCAGGCTCACCGTCGTACTCACTTGGTTTCAACTTTAAGAACTGCTCCAACCCATATCGCGGAGGTGCTACATGTTCCTCTCTCGGCCCTTGGTCATGAAATGCTTTCACGGCCGCTTCAAACCTGTCCTGAAACATTACACGGTTTTCTTCCCGTAGACCATTCTGATTCTGAGTCCCACTGATGCCTTCACCAGCTCTTCTTCTAGCCATCACAAACAAATACCTGCATAAAATACTCATCGTTACTCACTCCGAACCCATCTACCCTCCTAGGTCATTCTAGTCCACCTATACTTATACATAGAGCTAAACCATAGCTCTGATACCAACTGTCGCGACCCCGACCCCGCGGGCCCGGAACTCGCGAGCTGGACGTCGACTTACAACAATACACCAAAATAATGAAGATAAAAATTTCATTTTTATACCCAAAATGTTTAAAACAAAGTTTTAGAAATCCAAGCTTAACAACAACAACAAACTACTAGAATAAGCTTCGCAAGCTCACCCCAAAATACAAAAGATTACAAATCTTAATGACGTCATTGTTGGTAAAACTATCCCCAAAAGGTTATACATTTAAATAATGCAAACCGATCAAACAACCTGCCCAAAATCTCAATCCTCTCGACGTCCTCCTCGATCCGCGAATCCTAATCCTTTTTCCTCCTGGGGGGGGTGTTAAGGAAAACAATTTGAAACAAGAAACGGGGTGAGAATAAATCTCAGTAAGATACTAATGCAACTACATGACATGCTAATATGCAATGACCGATAGCAATTAGCATAAGACAGATAGCAGCGGAATAATAAGTGACATGCTGTCAAACAGTAATATCCAATAATCAATCATATAAATAAACATATAACAACAAATGAGAGGCTCCCTATCGCCAACCGTCCCATACCGTTGGAAATAACGACCATCTCATCATGCAACACATAAAGCTGAAATAAACACTCATAGGTGGATACATAGCCAAGCTTTCACCCAACTGAAGAACCAAATAAAGGTCGCTGCGCAGCTTCAATAAGCAACAATCAACATCTTCATAGCAGCATGAAAGCTTGAAGAGAAAACCCCGGTACCAGAACCAATAACCATAAAAGTGTCACAAAGGACAAGGACCATGACACAAAGTCATGCCCGATAGCTAGATACATTCACAGAGGAACGCTAACTTGACTTTTCCAAGGCCAATCTGGAAAAGGGTATAGTAAGGGCAAAACAATGGTCAACATTATAATGGACTTGGCTTTGCCATTATAATCTTTCCCATCGTCCGATGCAACAACTATGCCAGCTGGGCTTCCAAATAAATGCTAAGTAATAATATTTTAGCATGAATAAACAACTTAAGGTTCCAAAGTAGGGAACCACACCAATTAATCACCATAAAGATGCAAACGATTACTCATGAAGAGTTCAACAACAACGAGCACAAGAAGTTTCTCATACAAGCACAACAACGATAAACGAAATTTCTCATAAAGAGCACAACAACATTGATCATTAAACAAGATGGTTCCAAGACAAGAACCCATACCAAACACATCCTAAAGATGATACCCACGAGTTAATCATAAAGAGCACAACCCAAACGGTCGCTCACCAATCGCACAATGACTATTACCAAAATGATCATAAACATTTACTCAAAAGATATACTAGGACTATGAACTCAACCGTCTCATCACACCTGGAATTCCAAATAAGAAATCCGAATGAACACATCTTAAGGTTAATCAAACCGTAGGTACCCAATTGCCAATTCACGCTTTATCTCCGTTCATAACGAACCCATTCTAAACACCCCAAACGAATCAAAAAGGTTACACTTATTAGAACATGATCACGACTGAACTAAACCCTACACTTTGATGTTCAGTAACCACCCTCTAGGTACTATAGGACATCGCCTAAAACCTAGACCAAGACTCACTCGAAAATCAATTCGATTGGAACAATCACGAACACATCATAAGATGCCCAAACATATACTAAATGATCATCACAAAGATAAGTCAAACCAACAATACCTCAATAAGATGTTCCAAATCCCAATTAACACTTAATTAATTTCAAACACAAACTTGATCACAAGGGACCCAATTCTATTACTAGAGTGTACTACAATGATCACTAAGGTCGACTAGAAGGACACCCAAGACTTAGACCAAAACGCATTCTTCAATCACACAACCCAACAAATGTAAAACTTTCAGAGGTCTGTGCGGCCGCCCAAAAAAGACTGTGCGGTCACCCAAATAGCCCTCAAACACGACCAAAAGCTTTCAGATAGATGTGCGGTCGCCCAGACAATTTTGTGCTGCCGCCCAATGTTCTGAACTACTGGAAATCGGGAAGAACAACTGGGTTCTTCCAAATATTAACCCAAAACACATTTCAACCAAAATCCAACCTTCTAACTAGCATACTAATGTACCAATACAACTAATAAGTCTAAAAGACTCATACAACAACATTTAACAACCAAAATCAAGAATCAAACCCAAGATTCATAAATCACCATTTTTAACCAAAAACTCGAATAAATTCCAAACAAATTCAAAACCCAACCAAACTTCAAATATAACACATCAAGCATTATCTAAACATGATATGAACATTTTAGCATCAAAATGGGGGAAAAGTAACTTACCCGGATTTTCTCAAAGTTGATGGATCTCAAATATTTTTGACTCTACGCGATCCTATCGACGATCTAAACAAGATTCAAGTTATGAGAAATGAGAGATAATGGGAGGATGATGAAGAAAATTAAGAGAGAAGAAAGAGGAAGAGAAACTTACCCATTGGAGGAGAGAGAGAGAGTTTCCAGGGAGAGAGAGATGGAGGTGGAGTGTGAGGGTGAAAGAGTAGGGTGAGGGAGGTGAGTAGGGAGAAGATGAAGATGGAAATGTTACACCTAGCCCCCTTCCCCCACTAACTAGCACAATTACTTACTCTCCCGACTAACAATTAAGACTCAACACTTCCACACTAGCCCAAATAACTCGAATAAAATGCTAGGCATAATTATGATGAACATAAAATGCACACATAATTATTTAAATAAATAATAATTTAGATAAATAAATAAGCAAATAAATAAATAATAATTACTTATTACCAATAAAATAGAGCCTAGTTTTCGGGTCGTGACAATCTTCATGATATCTATATCATTGGCTACATTGACTCAAGACACGGGAGGGTCTTCTTGCTGGTTAGCAGCCTTTGATGTAGATCCAGTACGCTTGGACTTCTTCTTTGCTCTGGCAGCCTCTTTGTCAGCTTTCCTCTTTTGTCTTCTCTATGCACTTTCCAATCTCTCAGTCAGCATCTTGTTGTTTGCTTCAAGAGCAGCAATTTTCAGTTGAGCATCAGCAAGAGCAGACTTGGTATCAGATAGCTCTTTTACAGTTCTCTCTAAATCTCTGATCTGCAGTCTTTGGTCATCAACAAGTTGCAGTTGGATCGAATTTGTAGATCCCAAGCATTCAGAGAGCTTGATCAGTCTTGTTTCTCTATCAGTCAGAAGATCCTTCAAGTCTTTAATTCGTTTATTTTCCTCCTCCTGATTGGACTTAAGTATCCTCTTGGAAAGATCTTTATGAGTGTCCTTTAATAGGTCAGCAAGAGAGAGTCCCATATCACCAACATCAGCACGAGTGGCAGGCACTTACTGATTTGAAAAATCACCCTCCTCTAAAT
This sequence comes from Campanula takesimana, assembly GCA_026119855.1. Lineage (NCBI taxonomy): Eukaryota > Viridiplantae > Streptophyta > Magnoliopsida > Asterales > Campanulaceae > Campanula > Campanula takesimana. The sequence goes on from JAOWBW010000188.1 coordinate 536,434, forward strand.
GGATGAATTCATAGAGGTTGTGGGCAATAACCGGTTTCTCAATTATAATTGGCATGGAAAACTCTCGGCAGATTGGACCATTAGAGACGGCACAAAATCTTCATTGAGTAAGTCAGGCTCTTCTATAAGCACATCAGCAGGATCGTCCATCGGTAACTCATCATCAGAAGAGAGAATGACCATTAATGGAGAAAGAGGAACAGGAATTGAGGCAGAAGGTAGAGGCAAGAATTGTTGAAGAAAATCAGTATAAGCAGCATCGGCATCAGTAAGAAGGAATTCAGCAGGAATAGAAGTTGAAGCAATGAGGAAGGAAGCATCAGCAAAGACATCTGCACGGGGAATCGACATGGGAAAACCAGGATGAATAATAACAGTACGATCGTCCGGCAAATGAAAAATACCATTGTCTTCCATTGACAGAAAGATAGCCATATGTAGATTAAGATAAGCCCGTCCTTTAAGGATCATACCATTAACCTGGCATTCATCAACCTAGAGGTATAGACCAAATGATCAGCACGCTGTCTTAGGTGAAATATCAGCAAGGTCAGTCCAAGAGCAGCAGATTTCACTAAAAACAACAGTCCACGAGGATCAGTAGCCCAGAATTCGAGTATATCATGAAGTTCATCGTTGATCATCATGCACCTTCTCATCCAACCATTCGTGACGATGCAAACCTCCTTAGGAGAGGGACCAGGCAAGTGGATTTTTCCTCCAACCTTTATCTTCCCAGGTAAGCAGTGTAGAGGTTCATAAACAGGTCCTTTCACCTTGAGCTTGGACACCCGGGGAGCCTTCCCTTTCCTCCTTTTGAAATCAGGTTTATTCCAGGGCATGAAAATGATCTTTTCGCTTGCGGTGGAACCAGCAATGAAAGGATGATTTTTGCCGAAAGGAGAAGGAATCCTTTGAAGAGTGGATCGGAAGGACCTGATTGGCTGATGAAGAGGAAACAACTGTTGGCCAAAACTGTTAGTAGGAATAGAGACGTTGGTAGTGTAACAGTTTGAACTCACCATCTCCTTGGCATGAAGCTCAAAATTGTACTCAGTAGGTGGAGCAGAATCCCTTTCACCTTCATTTGGTAATTCCACATAGTCATCAGGATCTATCTAATCCAAGATTTCCTCATCAGCAGCTGCAGCAACTGGTTGTGCTTCATCAGCAACAACATGTTGCAGTTCCTCAAGAACAAATAAAGCATCCTAGAATTCTTGAAATTCTTCAAGCTGCAAATCATGAGCTATCATAGCGTCAAGGGAAGCATCTTGATCATCAAGACCGGCAATCACAGCCTCGGCACCTCCTCCCAACTCAACAACCTCTCTAACACCAGTAGGTTCAACAAAGATAATAGCAGGGATGATCTGAGTATCGGAAGTTGGCCCAAAATCAGCAAGTAGAGGTTCATCAGTAGCCTTTGCTGGAATGATCTGAGTGTCAGCAGTTGGCTCAGTCAGATGAGTGTCTGTAGTTGGCTCATCAGCAAGGTCTGTATCAGCGGCAGCATCTATTTCACCAGCACACACTCCTCCTGAAATCGGCAAATCTCTAACGGCAACTTCATCAGCAGCATGAGTGTCAGTAGTTTGCTCAACTGATGCAAGTTGGTCTTTTACATTAATCAGAGGTTGAGTTTCCATAGTTTCCCCAACTTGAGTGACCAGGGGCTCATCAGCAGTACAGGTTTTATCAGCAGGTTGAGTGTCTGAAGTTGTCTCAACAATCTGCTCAACAGATTTATCAGTAGATCGTTTGTCAGCAGAACCTCCTCCTTCTTGACTACGCTCAGAGCCATTACCAGCTAAGACTGAGTTAGCAAAGGCTTCAGCAGATGATATAGTGGTGGTAGGAACTGTGGCTTCTTGTAGACTATGCTAATTGGCATCTTGTCATACTCACCGATTGAGTCAGAAGACGTGAGAGATTCACCAGCAGCTTTGTGAGTACAAACAAAGTCAGCAACATCAACAGAACTACTGGGAGTAGGAATGGGATCATTTGCTGGTTGCTCGACTGCACGTCTGGTAAGATAGGCTTCAGACTCTTTTATCAGATCAATAGTGGCTTTCTTTACCTTCTGCAGAAATAGATCAGCTAATGGACCAGCATAAATGCCTTCATTATCATTGTAAACCAGTAAATCATCATCGTCTTCCGGTCTTCCCATTTGATAGGGATCAGATCCAAGAAAGTTTGACTGCTGACCGTATACATCAGCATAGGCGACCCATACACTTTGGACCATCAAGTCTTGTCTAATTCTATCTTGGAAGAGATAGACTTGATTCCAGGGAAGCGGCAGCAGATCAAAGAAACGCCCAAAGTTCAATCTGAGTTCAGTTTCTGATAATCTTTGAAATTTCTGAAGGGGAACAAACTTCTCTTTGAACAAGTCAGCTAGTCCATTCAAGCTTGAAAAGTCAACATAATCAGCACGGTTTCCAGGAGAAACCAACTCCTTTCTTTCGTCATGAAACTGGAGAAACCGGCGAATGAAGGGGTGAAGATGATCAATTGGAAACACCCAATTCTTTGGAAGGACCTTATTAGTGAAGGACCAATGGTTGCGATAGAAAGAATGGAAAGTGGGGTTTCTTACAGGTCGGCATTTTCTTACAACAGTAGACTTCTTTAGTACATCAGTAATAGGATCTTCAGCCAGATCAGCAATGTCTTCTACTTCAGTCTTAATTATAAGAAAAGTCAGTGAAATACCAGAGAGAAGAGATGGAGCAAATCTTATCATTTTTGTTCTAGGATCAGCACTTGGAATTGTCACAGACTAAACTTGATCAGCAGGTTTTGGCTTTGGAATGGCAGATGGTTCACCGGCAGATATGAATTTTGACTTTTTGGTTTGCACTTTATCAGAAGCCATGACTAATTTCCTTTTTCTAGGAGCAGCAGGAGTTGAGTCAGCAAGAATCCTGTTGGTAGATGGTGCAGGAGTAGAGACATTGGTAGGAGCCACAGTGGCAACCTTAACAACTTTCTTTGCCTTTTTCTTCTTTAGAGAACCAACATCTTGAACAACTACTGTGTCGGTAGAAGCCTTTTTGGAGATTCTATTCCAATCAGTAATTTTGAAGGACTTAAGACTGGTGAAGTCAAAGCTTGGAGGAGCAGGAGAGGCTCTGACAATGTTTGAATTGTTTCTCAAAATAATACTTATCAGCATACAATGACATCCTTTACCAGGGTATTCCTTGCTCTTTCTTCTATCCTCTTTCCATTTAACAGCAGCAATAGAAATGACTCTAAAGAGATACGCACACCCGTTGAATTCTTCTTGCAACACGATGGCTGGCATTGCCTCAAACTGTATATCAGTTACATAGCTGTGAGAGCCAGATCTGCACACTAAGCATCTATCAACTATCTCAGCAAGAGCATAAAATCTTCTTCTGTAATGATCTTTCAGATGATGATCTCCACTAAGCCTAGGACAGACTCCCCTCATAAGGGTCCATGCATTGTCTAAGGACTTGTCATCAGCTAGACTAGTTACACCTTCACTTCCAAGGAGTGAGAAAATAGTAGAAATAGAGGATGGAGTGATAGAGATCGGGACGCCGGCGGCAGAAGAGTTGATGGAGACGAAGGTAGAAGGGTCATTTGAGGCAGAGATAACTGAGGTGTTGTTAGTACCCGACCTGAAAATGAGTTTATTAGGGCTTTCCCAAATATATAAGGACTTTATGGGAATTAGAAACCTTGCAAAGACTTGTCCCGGATTCCCAAAAATAGCTCAATGTTCTAGAAAACATTAAATATGGACATTTAGGGTTGCCTTGTATGAACAGTAAAACCCTAGCTTGAATTTCAAGTCAGCGCACAATGATGGCCACGCGGCCACTTTCGCCGCCGCCCTCAATATTGGCCACGCGGCCACATCCGCCCCGGATGATCTGGACCATCAGATCTTCCCCTCAGTTTACTATATAAACCAATCTCATGCTATTGGTTTAGGGGGATCCGAATTTAGAGCTCACAAGTGACGATTTTGCTCCCAAATCAAGTCATTCAAGCCTCCAAAAACACTCTCAAGAATCCCAAGAAGATCCAAGGTTATTTCTTGCCAACAAAGGTAAGTTTTCTAATTTTTATTCATGTTCTTGTCATATTATTAGTTTAGATCCATAATATTCATATTCTTAATATGTTTATTTATGTGTTCTTTATAATATTCATGTTCCTAACATCTTTATTCATATTTTCTTCATGACATTCATATGTTCATAATATGTTCTTCGGATGTTCTTCGTGTTCATAGATTAAAACCTTATTTATGCTATATTTAGGGTTGCGATCTTCATAATTACATGTTATTTCATAGCCGATGATGATCGAGGGTTCATCAACCCGAGGATGATCTAGGAACTACTTCTAAACCCTAATCTTTAGGTAATTCCCCCCTCGTTATGCATGATCCCGATTCTTCTGCCTATTCTAATTCTCTCGAACTACGCTGACCTGAGCTTCTCACATTGAGAGGAACGTAGGCAATCTTCGGATCCGGTCTAAATCACTAACACACTACATACACCGCATCATGATAGAAAGACTGATCATTCGGGCAATAGGAGTGATAACGTCCAATATTCTTCTCTTGTTGTAATTTGACCCCCGAACCCATTAAACATGCTTTTTCTCAATGTTTTGGCTATAACTAAAACGGCGTGGCGACTCTCATAATTTTAATGTTGCTATGAATATCCCAAATTCGAACACACGTATTCACAGTGGCGACTCTGCTGGGGACTGCTTTGAAACTTTTTCAAAGTTAGTGGGTCTAACTTTCGTCACATCATGATGCTTGCCATGTTTACACATGCACACACTTGCCATGTTTATACATGCACACACTTGCCATGTTTACACATGCACACACTTGCCATGTTTACACATGCACACACCTTCCATGTTTACACATGCACACACCTGCCATGTTTACACGTGCACACACCTACCATGTTTATGTTTACACATGCACACACCTGCCATGTTTTCACGTGCACACACCTGCCATGTTTACACATGCACACACTTGCCATGTTTACACATGCACACACTTGCCATGTTTACACATGCACCTCACATACTTGCCATGTTTACACATGCACCCATGCACCCCGCAATGTTAATACATGTACTTTGTTGATACTTGTACTTTATATATACCTTGTATCCTTGTACCTTTGTTATTTTCGTCTTAGTATTAGGGTCAAACAAAACTCTGCTATGCTCCCTTGTACATTATTTTCCTTCTCCTGCATTGCATTGCATAGCATCATTCAAACATTCAAAACTTCTCTATTTTCTCCCTAAAAAGAATTGGTTTCTTGCCACACACTACCACTAGTCCGTGTCAGCACTGCACAGGTCCCTACTACCCGGAGTATTCGATGTGCAGGAATTTGTGCGCTACTGCCTCACATTTTTCGAGTCACTCGTCTACTCCACTCACCGTGTACGTTCCGCGAGCGGTGGGAACCTTTAACCTAACCCGTGTCAACCCACACATAGAGATTAGGACACTCCTCGGACCACCCATTTAGGATGTAAATAAATGCAAAACTTTTCGCAAAATAAAATGTGCATTGCATCTAGGCGACCTCTAAGGTCCATCGCTCATCCGTTGGGCCATCATTGCTATCCATTTGGGTCTACCCTTCACCTTCGATCGCCTAGGTCAACTTTCTCAACCTTTGACCGCCTAGGTCAACCTTCTCAACCTTTGACCCCCTAGGTCAATCTTATCCGTTTAAGTCAACCTTTGACCCCTAGGTCAACCTCATTCGTCTTTTGACCTCTTAGGTCAACCTTTGACCCCATAGGTCAACCTTTGACCCCATAGGTCAACCTTCTCCGCTCTTGACCCCCCTAGGTCAACCTTTGACCCCCTAGGTCAACCCTTACCAACTTTTGACCTCCTAGGTCAACCTTATCCGCCTTTGACCCCTTAGGTCAACCTTTGACCTCCTAGGTCAACCTTTGACCCCCTAGGTCAATCTTATCCGTTTAAGTCAACCTTTGACCCCTAGGTCAACCTCATTCGTCTTTTGACCTCTGAGGTCAACCTTTGACCCCCTAGGTCAACCTTCTCCGCTTTTGACCCCCTAGGTCAACCTTCTCCGCTCTTGACCCCCTTAGGTCAACCTTTGACCCCCTAGGTCAATCTTATCCGTTTAAGTCAACCTTCGACCTCTTAGGTCAACCTTTGACCTCCTAGGTCAACCTTATCACCTCCGACCAATTAGGTCAACCCTTGACCACCTAGGTCAACCCTATCACCTTCGACCTCTTAGGTCACCCTTCGACCTCTTAGGTCAACCTTTGACCCCATAGGTCAACCTCATACACCTTTGACCTCTTAGGTTAACCCTTGACCGCCTAGGTCAACCTCATCCACCTTTGACCTCTTAGGTCAACCCTTGACTGCCTAGGTCAACCTCATCCGCCTTTGACCGCCTAGGTCAACTTTATCCGCCTTTGACCTCTTAGGTCTACCCTTGACCTCCTAGGTCAACCTTATCACCCTCGACCTCTTAGGTCACCCCTCGACCTATTAGGTCAACCCTTGACCGCCTAGGTCAACTTTATCTGCCTCCGACCTCTTAGGTCAACCCTTGACCTCCTAGGTCAACCTTATCACCTCCGACCTCTTAGGTCAACCCTTGACCACCTAGGTCAACCTTATCACCTCCCACCCCTTAGGTCAACCTTATCACGTTTGACCCCCTAGGTCAAACTTATCTACCTTCGACCTCTTAGGTCAACCCTTGACCTCCTAGGACAACCTTATCACATTTAACCCCCTAGGTAAACTTTATCGTCTTTGACCTCTTAGGTCAACCTTTGACCCCATAGGTCATTCTCATCCGCCTTTGACCTCTTAGGTCAACCTCATCCACCTTTGACCTCTTAGGTCTACCTTTGGACCCCTCGGTCAACATTATCACCCGTTGACCTCTTAGGTCAACCTTTGACCTCCTAGGTCAACCCAATCACCTTCGACCTCTTAGGTCAAACTTGGAATCCTAGGTCAACCTTATCCGTTTTCGACCTCTTAGGTGAACCCAATTACCTTTGGTCCTAACCCGCTTAGGTCAAACCGTCATCTTGACCCACCTAGGTCATTATTTGACCCACCGTCATCCAGACCAACCTAGGTCAACCCGTTTAGGTCCACACACCATCCTTGACCCATTTAGGTCAACTTGTCCGTCTTAGGTTAAAACTACCCCTTCACCTTTGACCCGTCAAGGTCACCCCGTGACCCACTTAGGTCGACTTACCTATCTTGGATCCATCTAGGTCAATCTCTAACCTTCCTTAATCTACCAACCCGAATAGGTCAACCTTAGACCCGCTTAGGTCAAACCATGTCCATCCCGCTTAGATCATCCGATAGGCAAACCGCTACAACCCGCTCTCTTGATTCATTCACCATATAGGTCAATCCAACCCTTCTCATTTAGGTCGACCTATCCTTTACCCATCTAGGTCAACCCACCATTATCGTCGCATCCTAGCTTGAACCACTTCTTGTCTCAAACCTTAGGTCAAATTTAGGTCAAACCTTAGGTCAAACCATACCCTACTCAATCAAAACCAACTCCTATAGGTCTTCCTCACCCATGCTTGACCAAGGACCGAGTCATCTCCCTCTTTTTGACCCCTATGGTCATCTCTCACCTCTTTTTAAAAGTCTAACTTGATTCGAACTACGGCGACCTGAGCCTCTTATTGTGTGAGACCTCTCCCTCATGATAAGGGGAACGTAGGCAACTTCGGCCCGGTCAAACTTTCAATTTTTACCAAAATGCATTTCAAAAATGTGGAGACCGACTCTTTTCCAAAAAATGATTCTTATAACGATGCCTTATCATTAAATACGAATCTAATTCTTTCATGACATAGAGTTCTGCATCATGTCGGCTGCAAGGAACATCGAAGTTGCAACTGAAGCTGCCACCCAAGATCCCGAGACAATCCTCTACACCGGTACTGCTCTCAGTAAGCAAGCATCCCACTTCGAAGCCATCCTCGATGAACAAGCAATCCACTTTAAGGCCATTCTCAACGAGCAAGCAACACACTTTCAGAAGGAGATGCATAAGACCCTAAGAGATATCGAGAGGTGCCATTTGTCTGACATTCGTGGCGTTTATGATTACCTCAGTCGAGTTCTCCCTCTTGCTCAATGTCAACACCCGTACGCTCCTCAAATGTACGGGCCGCCACAGACTGTCCCCGTCGGGATGCCTCCTATGACTACTCATCAACAAGGGGTACCGGTACCTAAATCACCCTCAAAGACAGTTCGTGAAAGGAAGGACGAGCGCGAATTCGACGACTTAGGTATGCCGTTAGCCAAACTCTTCAAAAGTCTAGTTCAAGCCGGCAAGTTGTCTCCTTTGATCAACTATGAACAAAGTAGGGTGAAGCAATGCTTGGATCCCTCCAAACACTGCCAATACCACCAGTACATTGGGCATGACACCGAAGATTGCGTCCAATTGAGGAGAAAGATTCAAAGCCTCATTGACAGCGGAGCCATCACCCGCCAACGGAATACATGGGCATGGGCAAAAGAGGAAATTGGGGCTACCTCCTTTAAATAAAAGAAAAGAAAATGGTCATTCAGTCTTCGTAGGTTCTAGAGTGTCCTTAGTCAAAAGTCCACCTTGGACGATTTTGTTTCTTTAAGTAAAAGTCCACCCCGGACTAGTCAGTTTAAATCTTTTAGTTCCAATAAAAAGGTCTTTATTTCTTTTCTTTTCTCTCTAGACTTGAGACATAAGCTTGCATATATCAATTTCATGAAAATTGTCTTATTCACCATTTTCGCTTGATTGCTATATCTTTATATGATGAATTAATCTTAATCTTACTCATTAATGACGACTCATTAAAAGGTAAATGGACCCACAAACCATTCACATAACTAAGTAAACGATTAATCTCAAAATAACAAATGCTTCGATCAATTGGGATGAACGAATCACTTTCCCTTCACTCTACATTCTACCCCCATACACTCTCTCTATACACTCACCCCTTGTACACACTTCATGTACACTCTCTATATACACCTTCTCCCATACACTATCCTCATACGCCTCTCATCCCACCATTAGACCCCTTTTTATAAGGTCGTGACAAAGGAATGGACTGCGGTTGCTCATCATCAAATAGACATCCATGCTGCCACAATTTAAAGGGTTGGTTTGTTCCCATCATGAGTACTACATGCCGTTACACTGGGGCTGTCCGTATTCCATCGCAAATATAAGACAAGTGCACAAAGTCATTCATTGGTGCACGTGATAATCCAATGGAGCTCTACCGGTGAAAATCAAGGGGCTAGGATGCCCGCCGCCAGCAAAAGGCCGCTTGAACTATAAGGAAGCTACCTCGCAATCGAGAGAGGCGAAAGCAAACTAGGGGCTTGTCTCGCCCAATGTTTCATGTACAAATATAAAAAAAAAAAATATATATATATATATATAGCTCGCTAGGTTGAAACCCAAAAGGGCGACCTAGGCAAAAGTTAGAGCATTGCACAAAAAGAAGCCCGCTAGGTTGAAAACCCGAAAGGGCGGCCTAGGCAAAAAAAAAAAAAAAAAGGGTGTGCACAAAGAGATAAAATAAAAAAGAAAAAAAAAAAGAAAAATAGAAGGGGCTATCACCATGGAAAAGTAAAGGTCCCATTTTCTTTTCACCTCAAATGTTCTATTTTCCTTTCTTTCCTTACAAAGTAGATAAACGGCAGCAACCCATGACAACTACGATGGAGCAATCCACTGCAACAACTACAAAGGAGTAATCCACCGCAATGAGCTACAAAGAACAACTCACCTCAAACAAACCTCACACCTCTAAACTCAAAACCCAACTTCATCAACCACTCAAAGCCAAACATAACCTACCTTGGGCCAACTTTCTTTCTTTTCTTTCCTCCCACACATACCCACTGAAACCCGACACCATCGTCAAGCGGGTCATCCCCGAACTACGCGGACCTGAGCTTCTCACATTGAGGAGAACGTAGGCAACCTTAGGGTCCGGTCCAAAATATACACAACCCACCTCGTAGCCAATTTTCCTTCTCTTCTCTCTTCCCCCATATTTCTACTCCTGACTTCTTCACTCACAATTGATCAAAACATTTATTAATTTGAGGCTACTTGTTTACCAATTAACCATAACTCATTAACTAATCAACGAGGTCCATTCTCGAGCAATCAAATGAGAATCTTGAATAAAACAATTTTCAAATGTCTCGACAAGTCTTCCGTTCTACAATCTAGGAAAGAGCTAAACACTTACTTTCTGTCAAAGCAGGGGCTTCCTCCCTTTTGTACATATATACCCTCAGTTGCTCAAAGAGTCAAAAATGTGAGTACTATCTCTCTCTCTCTCTCTTACTCTCCCCAAAATGCCCCCGCATGTTTTCAAACAATTCTTTTTTCCTTTTTTGAGTCGACTGAATGATTTCAAAAAAAAAAAAAAAAAAAAAAAATGACGCAAAAGAGATGCCCGCTAGATTGAAAACCCGCAAGGGCGGGTCTAGGCAGAAAAAAGGGTGCGTCTTAAAAGAGGTAGGATACCCCGCTCTACGCAACTGGGGCTTCCCTAACAATAAAGGACCGACCATAAGGTTTCTAAAAGAATGCCGGGGCTTCATCAAGCACATACTTAGAAGAAGAGGACTCCTCATCATCAAGCTCGACGTAGGATTTCTCAAAGGAGGGAGGATACCCCGCTCTACGCAACTGGGGCTTCCCTAACAATAAAGGACCGACCATAAGGTTTCTCAAAGAATGCCGGGGCTTCATCAAGCACATACTTAGAAGAAGGGCATCCCTCATCATCAAGCTTGACGTAGAGTTTCTCAAAGGAGGGAGGGTACCCGCTCACCAAATTAGATAATCCCCAACGGAATGGGTCGACTATGTGGTTTCCCAGAGAATACCGAGGCGTCAACAAGGATACACTTAGAAGAAGGGCACCCCTCATCGTCAAACTCGGCACGCGACGACCTATTTGAATTGGTTAGAATCGTAATTAATTATAAAGCATCTTTATAAAGTCATAACACTTTCAAAAGTTTTCTCTTCCACGACACTTTGTTTATAAACCCGCACTCTCGGTCTCCACAAAATTTGTATAAACCTCCTCGGTCCACTCTGAGACCCATCTTTGTGATTCTTGAACCGACTCGGTCCTTCACCTTATTTCCTACACAATAGGATACCCTTAGGTCCCAACCTACCTGGTTCAAAACCTTAGGTCCCAAGCCTACCCGGTCAGTCTTGCCTAAGTTACACCATAAACTCTCTAGGTCCCGAGCCTACCCGATCAGTCTTACCTAGGTCCCAAACCTACCCGGTGAGTCTTACCTAGGTTACATCATAACCTCTTAGCTCGACCTTCCGCAAGTTCGTAGCATGACCCATTCGGCCTCAAACCGGTTCTACCCAAAACTTCAGACCTTAAACTAGTTAACCAAAGCCAAATCCTTAGGGTGACCCATTAGGTCCCGAACCTACCGGTCCCGAGCCTACCCGATCTCTTAGATCTCAAACCTACCAACACATACTCATCCTTACCTTGTCTAAGCAATATCTCTCTTATCCTCTTAGGTCCAACCTCTTAGGTCTACCCAGTCTAACCTATTGAACGATCCCTTAGATCCCAAGTCCATTCAAGTCTACCAAGCGCCTACCTTGTAGGTCTCTAGCATATCTGATCCACACTTTAGGTCTCAACTCCTAAACCCTTTAGATCACAAAAATGTCTACCCTCTAGGTCTATAACCTTAGATGTCGACTCTTAGAACTCTTTAGTTCCCAAGCCTGCTCGGTCCAACCAAGGTAATGCCATCTACGCCTACCGTCATACCCAAACCATGGCCCTGCCACTCTTAAACCTAGTGTCACTCCTTAGCTTCAAAAGACTTCCTAGTCTGACCTTCAACCCCTTAGGTCTCTAACCTACTTAATCCAAGCCGAGTCCAAGCCTCGCCACCTACAAGGTCTACCCTTGAACTCCATGGATCTAAAACCTTTCTTCCCCACGAGTCCAAACCTCAAACGTGCTCGAACGCATAGGACCTCCCGCGTACCGTGATATGCCATAAAGATATCAAAATCCGTCCAGTCAAAAATCGTATGCTTAACACCTTTGGTCCCATACCAAACCCACCTTCGCAATCGCCGAACGAGCTTGGTCACGCGCAATGACCTCTGAGACAAACTTAGGACCTAAGCATACCCAATCCAACTTAGGTACCTATTGTACTCAAGCAAAGTCTTGGACACTCAATCCCTTTACCTAAAGCGCCAACATGGTCATATATCCAAAACCATTTCCCGCACCTATGGTTCGCACCTAGCCTAAACTTTCAAACACTCTAGGATCCAAGCCCGACATGCGTATTAGGTACTAGGATCATCCAATCCCAATCCGTTGCTCCTTGGCCGACCTCAAGCCTGCTTGGTCCTAACCCATAACGCAGTTTCTCTAGGACAAAAGACTTACCCGCTTGAAAGCCTTATGTCCCAATGCTACCCTGCCTAGCCTTCGATCTCCTAGATCTCACGCCTACCATTCCATTAGGCCCCGGTCTCCTAAACACATGTCTGAGTCTTACCCTAGCTAAACCCTAGCACTCTAGCCTAGGTCTAATCTATCGAGCCTATCCAGCCACGAGGTATCAAGCTCATTTGCCCCAAACCGCAACACTCTTAGACCTCAAACTTGCTCGGTCTAAACCAAGACAAACCTTCAAATGCTTTCGGTCTCCAAACCCTAGCCTTAAACCTAGGTAAACACATTCTCTACAAACCCTAGCCTCAAGCCTAGGTAGTCACCTTCTATTCAAAGCCTAGCCTTAAACCTAGGTAATCGTATTCCCTCTAATCCCTAGTCCCAAACCTAGGTAATCGCCTTCTCTCTAAACCCTAGCCTCAAGCTTAGGTAGTCACCTTCTATTCAAAGCCTAGCCTTAAACCTAGGTAATCGTATTCCCTCTAAACCCTAGTCCCAAACCTAGGTAATCGCCTTCTCTCTAAACCCTAGCCTCAAGCCTAGGTAGTCACCTTCTATCCGAAGCCTAGCCTTAAACCTAGGTAATCACATTCTCTCAAACCCTAGCCCCAAGCCTAGGTAATTACATCCTTCCAAACCCTAGCCTAAAGCCTAGGAAGTTACATCCTTCTTAAACCCTAGCCTCGATCCTAGGTAGCCACATCCTTCCTAAACCCTACCCTCGAGCCTAGGTAGTCACATTCCCTCCAAACTCTAGCCTCAAGCCTAGGTACGATATTCTTTCCAAACCCTAGCCTCAAACCTAGGAAGTCGCGTTCTCCCCAAACCCTAGCCTCAAGCCTAGGTAGTCACACATCCTTAGGCCTATGAAACCGCAACATCCTCTTTAACCCTAGCCCAAGTTCTAGGGAATTTCTAAATCCCCGCATGCAACATCATTTCCAAATTCCCGAAACCCTAGTCTCGAAACCTAGGAAATTTACAATCTTAATCCCCCGTCTTATTGAACCCTAACCCAAAACCTAGGATACAATGCCCTGTCCAAAACTTAATCAACCCTAGCAAGCCGCATTCGCTCTAAACCCTAGCCTCGAGCCTAGGTAGTCGCATTCTCTCTAAACTCTAGCCTCAAGCCTAGGTACTCGCATTCGCTCCAGACCCTAGCCTCTAACCTAGGTAGTCGCACTCTTTCTAAAACCCTAGCCTTAAGCCTAGGTAGAAATTATCCTCTTTAAACTCTATCATCAAGCCTAAGATTCAATATTCCCTTCAAACCCTAGTCCTAGACCTAGGAAATTCCTTCACCTTAGTCTCAAAATATAGGAAGTTTATAGTCCTTAGCCTTAAAACCTAGCCCAAAGCCTAGGTTACCACGAACATTTCCAAGCCATAGTCACCAATCCCGGAAAATGGTGAACCCTAACATCAAGCTTAGTGAACCTTTCACAAAAGCAATCCCTCTTCCCAATGGTCCATGGTCTCAAGCCTAAGAAGTCACAACCTTTCCAACTCCCAGCCTTATGTCTAAAAGCCAACGCCTTTGCAACCTCTGAGCCTACCACAACTCCAAGCCCTAGCCTCTTAGACCTAGGAAATTCCTAAACCCTAGTCCCAAACCTAGGAGAGTCATGGTCCTTAAACACCAGTTTCCAAACCCTTGTTCGAAACCCTAACATCTAGGAAGTTCCCAAACCTCAACCTTTCCAAGACCTAGCACTAAGCCTAGGATAGAATACTCTCCTCATGCTTAAATAAACTCCTATCCCTAGCCTGTAAGCCTAGGAAATCCACAGTATCTCCAAGACATAATCTAAAGCCCAAGAAGTCGTGACATCTTTGGCATCCCTATCTCAAGATTAGGAGACCACCATCTTCCTTATTCCCTTTCCTTAAAAGAGCCTTAGGTCCTACCTCTAGGCAACCAAGAAAAATGTCCCTTACCTAACACCTTGGTCTCAATGGCTCGTAGCCTCATCCCCTCTTAAATTAGGATAAGCGGAACCCGGATCATGTTTCCTATATTAGCAACTCCCCGAGAGTCCATCTCCTTCGCGTCTCCCTAAAGGTCATTTGCCCTTGTGACTCACCAAAGAGTCCCTTGTGACTCCCCGAGAGTCTATCACCTTTGTGACTCCCCGAGAGTCCGTCACCCTTGTGACTCCCCGAGAGTCTATCACCTTTGTGACTCCCCGAGAGTTCATCCCGTTTGCGACTTCATAACAATCCATCATCTTGACCTCCACATGCAAAATTCCAGTTTTACCCCTGGTACATTTCCCTTTGATTCATTTTAGGTGCCCGTAGCGCTGTTTTGACTGATATTCGATACCTTTGGAACGGAAAGCCCCTTAAAATTTCCATTCTTCACCAAATACTTGCTTAGGATTCGTATGGTTGTAGAGACTTTGGCGCCTCTATGACATACGCATCCTAGATCGATCACGATTGGCAGAAGCCTCGGCGTTTCTGTTTGCGGGAGATCCAGCATCTATTTTAGCATTTCCTAATATTTGCTTAGGATTCATATGGTTGTAGAGACTTTGGCGCCTCTATGACATACGCATCCTAGATCGATCGTGATTGGCAGAAGCCTCGGTGTTTCTGTTTGCGAGAGATCGAGCATCTATTATTTTAGCACTTCCTAATATTTGCTTAGGATTCGTATGGTTGTAGAGACTTCGGCGCCTCTATGACATACGCATCCTAGATCGATCGCGATTGGCAGAAGCCTCGGCGTTTCTGTTTGCGAGAGATCCAGCATCTATTATTTTAGCATTTCCTAATATTTGCTTAGGATTCGTATGGTTGTAGAGACTTTGGCGCCTCTATGACATACGCATCCTAGATCGATCGTGATTGGCAGAAGCCTCGGCGTTTCTGTTCGCGAGAGATCCAGCATCTATTATTTTAGCATTTCCTAATATTTGCTTAGGATTCGTATAGTTGTAGAGACTTTGGCGCCTCTATGACATACGCATCCTAGATCGATCGTGATTAGCAGAAGCCTCGGTGTTTCTGTTTGCGAGAGATCCAGCATCTATTATTTTAGCATTTCCTAATATTTGCTTAGGATTCGTATGGTTGTAGAGACTTTGGCGCCTCTATGACATACGCATCCTATATCGATCGTGATTGGCAGAAGCCTCGGCGTTTCTGTTCGCGAGAGATCCAGCATCTATTATTTTAGCATTTCCTAATATTTGCTTAGGATTCGTATAGTTGTAGAGACTTTGGCGCCTCTATGACATACGTATCCTAAATCGATCGTGATTGGCAGAAGCATCGGCGTTTCTGTTTGCGAGAGATCCAGCATCTATTATTTTAGCATTTCCTAATATTTGCTTAGGATTCGTATAGTTGTAGAGACTTTGGCGCCTCTATGACATACGCATCCTAGATCGATCGTGATTGGCAGAAGCCTCGGCGTTTCTGTTTGCGAGAGATCCAGCATCTATTATTTTAGCATTTCCTAATATTTGCTTAGGATTCGTATGGTTGTAGAGACTTCGGCGCCTCTATGACATACGCATCCTAGATCGATCGCGATTGGTAGAAGCCTCGGCGTTTCTGTTTGCGAGAGATCCAGCATCTATTATTTTAGTATTTCCTAATATTTGCTTAGGATTCGTATGGTTGTAGAGACTTTGGCGCCTCTATGACATACGCATCCTAGATCGATCGTGATTGGCAGAAGCCTCGGCGTTTCTGTTTGCGAGAGATCCAGCATCTATTATTTAAGCATTTCCTAATATTTGTTTAGGATTCGTATGGTTGTAGAGACTTCGCCGCCTCTATGACATACGCATCCTAGATCGATCGCGATTGGCAGAAGCCTCGGCGTTTCTGTTTGCGAGAGGTCCAGCATCTATTATTAGGGTTCGTATGATTGTAGAGACTTCGGCGCCTCTATGACATACGTATCCTTGATCAATCGTGATTGGCAGAAGCCTCGGCGTTTCTGTTTGCGAGAGATCCAGTACCTATTATTAGGGTTCGTATGATTGTAGAGACTTCGGCGCCTCTATGACATACGTATCCTTGATCGCTCGTGGTTGGCAGAAGCCTCGGCGTTTCGTTAGCATAATCGGCAGGAGCCCTGGCGATCCTGATTGCGTTTACCATTCCATCTTGGGATTATTTAGACAACGTAGTCTTTATTTTTCCCAAATGACTTCATTTCCTAACGAATGTTCGTTCTTCATACAGGATAGTATCCGTAGGTTTATTATCCCTAGCAGAAGTCCGGTGTCTCGTCTTTCCCTAACAGCTCTGAACTACGACCGGCTTGATTCCTCGGAGGATACGTAGGAAACCTGAAAAGGTTCAGCCACCCGACCGACATGGTCATCTATTGTCCCCAGCAGGTGCATTTTCCCCAGCAGAAGACGTTGCCCCCATCAGAGGATAGTCATTCCCAATTTCCATCAGATTTGAACTACGTTTGGCTTGATTCCTCCGCGGATACGTAGGTCGCCTGTCAAGGTTCAGCCGTTCCCTTACCTTTCATCTATTTTGGAACTCATGTTTCAGACGGATCCTTCTTTTATCGTCGACCCCACATTGCCTTGCAAGAAGCGTCGCCGAGGGGCTACTGTTAGTACCCGACCTGAAAATGAGTTTATTAGGGCTTTCCCAAATATACAAGGACTTTATGGGAATTAGAAACCTTGCAAAGACTTGTCCTGGATTCCCAAAAATAGCTCAATGTTCTAGAAAACATTAAATATGGACATTTAGGGTTGCCTTGTATGAACAGTAAAACCCTAGCTTGAATTTCAAGTCAGCGCGCAACGATGGCCACGCGGCCACTTTCGCCGCCGCCCTCAATATTGGCCACGCGGCCACATCCACCCCGGATGATCTGGACCATCAGATCTTCCCCTCAGTTTACTATATAAACCAATCTCATGCTATTGGTTTAGGGGATCCGAATTTATAGCTCACAAGTGACGATTTTGCTCCCAAATCAAGGCATTCAAGCCTCCAAAAACACTCTCAAGAATCCCAAGAAGATCCAAGGTTATTTCTTGCCAACAAAGGTAAGTTTTCTAACTTTTTATTCATGTTCTTGTCATATTATTAGTTTAGATCCATAATATTCATATTCTTAATATGTTTATTCATGTGTTCTTTATAATATTCATGTTCCTAACATCTTTATTCATACTTTCTTCATGACATTCATATGTTCATAATATGTTCTTCGGATGTTCTTCGTGTTCATAGATTAAAACCTTATTTATGCTATATTTAGGGTTGCGATCTTCATAATTACATGTTATTTCATAGCCGATGATGATCGAGGGTTCATCAACCCGAAGATGATCTAGGAACTACTTCTAAACCCTAATCTTTAGGTAATTCCCCCCTCGTTATGCATGATCCCGATTCTTCTGCCTATTCTAATTCTCTCGAACTACGCTGACCTGAGCTTCTCACATTGAGAGGAACGTAGGCAATCTTCGGATCCGGTCTAAATCACTAACACACTACATACACCGCATCATGATAGAAAGACTGATCATTCGGGCAATAGGAGTGATAACGTCCAATATTCTTCTCTTGTTGTAATTTGACCCCCGAACCCATTAAACATGCTTTTTCTCAATGTTTTGGCTATAACTAAAACGGCGTGGCGACTCTCATAATTTTAATGTTGCTATGAATATCCCAAATTCGAACACACGTATTCACAGGTGTTGGAGAAAAACTCTTGCACTTGACCAAAAAAATATGAACTCAACACCAGTTAGAGTGATGAAAGAGTCCAGAAGAGAACCGATCAATAGATTTCTCAAGAAATCATCGTCAAGAGTGTCGTCGAAGAATGTGGAGTCAACATAGCCTCCATAGATATCCTTTTCGTTGCTCGACATTATCCGCAAAATCACTCAAGAAATCTCACAAGTTAGAAATCAATTAGTTCAAACTAAATGTTAAGGAACAAATGTAAATCATCAAATGGTTACCAGAGATTAGAGCAGACTGGTAGGAGATAAAGATGAACATAAGCAACAAGGAGAGTTCAGGTGAGTGAAGAGTGAAAAGAATAAGAAGAGTTTTAAGTGAAGCTTTTATATGTTATGGAAGAGAGAGATTAAGAAGGGTTTTCATGGGGAGAAGAGAAATAATGAGGAGTTTAACTGTAGCAAATAACTCGGAGAACGTGCGTACACAATGAATTTAATGCGCGTACCGGACGGTTAAGTATAGACGGTTAAACTTAGGAGAGAGAAGGGGTAAAGACGGCAACAATAATATTGTAAGTATAAAAGTTACCTTTCCGATTTATCACAAGGATTTAGGATAAATCTTTGCACGATTTGGGTAAGGCGGTGCACACACGTGTTAGTGAGGTGGTGTGACCGATTGTACCTTTGATTTGACATTGCTTACGTCATGTGTCAGAGAATCCTTATCCGTTAAGAATGAGATCTACCGATGAATTTGAATTTTGAATTTTGACAAATCAGCAAGACATAATCTATCAAGATGTTGGTCGGCAAGATATTGTCGGCATAGGATTCGTCGGCAAGATATTATGCTTTGCTGATTTGATCGACAGACTAATACAAGTAGTAAAGTCAGCACAGTTTTAACCATTGTAATCAATCATACCTAGTTCACCTCTGAGGAATTCAAATCTTTTCTGATCTAATAGCTTTGTCAGTATGTCTGCTTTTTAGAAATCGGTATGAACTTTTAGCAGCACAACATTTCCCTTTTCTATATGTTCCTTCAGAAAGTGGTATTTGATGTCTATATGCTTGGTTTTGGAGTGCATGACCGGATTGTTGGATACTGAGATAGCAGATTGATTGTCACAGTAAATGGGACAAACTTGAGATGGAACTTTATAGTCAACCAGCTGCTGCTTCATCCAAAGGATCTGTGAACAGCAACTGTCGGCAGCTATGTACTCAGCTTAAGTAGTTGAAATGGAAATTGATGCCTGCTTTTTACAAGACCAGGACACCAACCGATAACCAAGAAATAGGCATGTTCTACTTGTACTTTTTCTAGTCACCCTACACGCTGCAAAGTCTGCATCTGAATAACCTATTAGATTAAAAGAAGAATCTCTATCATACCATAATCCAAGGTTAGCAGAACCACATAAGTATTTAATAATGCGTTTTACAGCCTGCAGATGGGATTCCCTAGGGTCAGCTTGAAACCTGGCACATACACAAACGGCAAACATGATATCTGGTCTACTGGCAGTTAGATAGAGGAGTGAGCCAATCATACCTCGGTGGACAGTCATATCTACTTTCTTACCAGACTCATCCTTATCTAAATGAATGTTAGTGCCCATCGGTGTGCTTTGAGAATGAGCATTGTCAAAGCCAAACTTCTTGATAAGTTCTTTTGCATACTTGGCTTGACTGATGAATATTCCTTCATTGGTTTTCTTGACTTGAAGTCCAAGGAAATATGTTAATTCACCCATCATGCTCATTTCGAAATTGCTCTGCATTAGCTTCTCAAATCTCTTGCAAAGTGATTCGTTAGTAGAACCAAAAATAATATCATCGACATATATTTGAACAAACAATGAATGACCTTTATGCTTGGCAACAAATAAAGTAGTATCGATTTTACCTCGAGTGAAACCTAAGCCATCACTAAGTAAGAACTTAGAAAGGGTTTCATACCATGCCCTTAGAGCTTGCTTCAAGCCATAGAGAGCTTTCTTCAATCGGTAGACATGATTAGGCTTCTTAGAGTCCTCAAAACTAGGTGGTTGTTCAACATAAACAAGTTCTTGGAGTTCTCCATTCAAGAAGGCACTTTTCACGTCCATTTTATATAATTTGAATTCTTTGAAGGCAGCATAGGCTAAAAAAAGTCTTATAGCTTCCAATCTTGCAACAGGAGAAAATGTCTCGTCATAGTCAATCCCTTCTTCTTGTCGGTAGCCTTTTGCAACTAACCTTTCTTTGTTTCTAGTGATATTCCCAGCTTTATCCAACTTGTTCCTGTAGACCCACTTTATACCAATAACTTGCTGAAAAGTTGGTCTTGGCACAAGTTCCCATACATTACATCTTTCAAACTGATTCAATTCCTCTTGTATGTCTTCAACCCAACCAGGATCGGTAAGAGTTTCTTCAGTCTTCTTTGGTTCTATGTTGGAAACCATAGCAGATGAGAAGAGACTTTCATTAAATGCATTGCTAAGGTTCCTTGTTAATCTTGGACCAAAGACATCACCAATCACATTTTTTAATGGATGATCACGAACTGCTCTAACTTCTCTCGGCACATCGTGTCTTACTGATTCTTGTTGTAAAGATTCTAGAGGAGGATCAAGATCAGCAGATGGTAGAGGAGAAGAGGAGTTTTAAGTGAGAGGACGATGAGAACTTGAAGGGTTAGGTCTTATAAAAAAAATTGGTTGAGGGCTAGATCTGTCTTCAGGATGATCAGCAGAGTTTACATCGGCAAATGGATTATGAAAGTTATCGGTATGATCATATTCTGCCGATGATGGAAAATACTGAGTATCTGCTGGTTCTTCTACTGAAATGACTGGATCAACAGCTGGTACTTAACCTGCAGAGTTAGAATTACTGGATTCACCTGTCTCATGAACACTAGAACCATTAGTACAATTTGGAGCCTTGTCAGACTCTAACAAATCAAATTCATCAAAGGTTACATGAACAGATTCAACAATTTTCAAAAGTTTCTTATTGAAAACTTGAAAGGCCTTACTGTGTTTAGCGTAACCAATAAAGATTCCTTCATCAGCTTTCTAATCAAATTTACCTCTGTTCTCCTTACCGTTGTAGAGCACATAACATTTGCAGCCGAATATTTTGAAGAAACCAATGTTGGGAATTCTGCCTCTCCAGAGTTCATTAGGAGTCTTGTTGTGGAATTTGTTGATTAGAGATCTATTCTGAGTGAAGCAGGCAGTATTGATGGCTTCAGCCGAAAAGTATTTCGGCAGCCTGGCTTCAGCAATCATGGTCTTACCGGCTTCTATAAGAGTCCTATTCTTTCTCTCAATGACACTATTTTGTTGTGGTGTACCGGCAGCTGAGAAGTTGTGGTCTATACCATTATCATCACAGTACTGAGCAATACCATTGTTCTTGAATTTAGTGCCGTTGTCTGATCTCATACTGATGATATCACTTTCTTTCTGGGTCTGTAGTAGTCTGAATAACTTGGTAGCAACAGCATATGTGTCATCTTAATGACTGAAAGTTTCCACCCAAGTATATCTAGAGAAATCATCTACTACAACTAAGGTGTATCTACTTCCCTCAATACTTGTTGTAGTTGTGGGGACAAATAGATCCATATGTAGCAATTGGAGGCACTTAGAAGTTGACATGCAGGGCTTGCTTCGGAAGGATGATTTATGTTGTTTTCTAAGCTGGCAGGCCTTGCATTTCTTTGCTTGATCAGCAGACACTTGAGGCAGACCGGTAACTAGATTTGAACCGACAAGCTTAGATAGATACTTGAAGTTCAAGTGAATGAGTCTCTTGTGCCATAGCCATGAGTTCTCACTGATGTTCTTAGCTACAAAACAAACATTAGCAACACCAGTAATAGTACTTAAGTCTACTGCATAAATGTTACCTTTTTCTTTTGGCAGTGAGAAGAGTTTCGTTGGAAGCAATGACTTTCGCATAGCAACTGGAAGTAGTAAATACACATTGCATTCCTTTATCACATAATTGTGATATTGATAGAAGGTTGTGTTTCAGACCGTCCACTAGAGAGACCTTCTGTACAGTAACTGCACCTCTCTTGATGGTACCAATACCGATGATTTTTCCTTTGGCATTATCACCGAAAACTACTGGGGGACCTGATGCTTCTGAAATGTCGGCAAGTAGATCTGCAAATCCTGTCATGTGCCTTGAACAGCTACTATCTAGAATCCACAAATCCTTGCTTGCACCAGTTGAGGCCATGAAGCATTCCTGAAATAAACAGTATGCTTATGGTCCCCCTTATTCTTGGGTTCGAGGGTTAGTTCCTCTTTGGCAACCACATCTGGCCACCGCTAGAGGATGCAACCTCAGTGGGTCCAGATAGGTGCTTCAAGAGGCATTCATGAGACTTGTGACCAAAATAAAAACAATTAGAACATCTCCCTTTACTGATAGGCTGTGGAGTCGGTAGAACATCATTCTGTTTAGTCAGTGCATCGGCAGAACTAGAGAATTGAGCAGGCACAAACTTAGTAGGTTTGAAGGTGCTAGTGTTGCCTTTCTTCCCATTTTGTTTAACTTTGGCAGTTACCTTTTTAGGTACTTGTCCATCGGCAGCAGAGGTGGTTAGACCGGCAGCACTTGCTCTGCTGATGTATTCACCAAGAATACCGTTATCGGCAGACTCAGTATCAGCAACCTTAACATATCTTTGTTTGTGCTTATCATTCCTTTTGTTCTGGTTCTTAGGATACTTCATAGCCACAACACTGTTATTAGCTTAGCATCCTTATGCACTGAGTTAACATGACTACATTCAACTTCTCATCCTTTTTCTCGATCGCACAAGTTTCAGTAGAGCTACTGCTACAGGAATCAAATCCTAACCCAGATTGGTCCTTATATGACATTTGGGTCTGTAGAATTGTTTCAACAGCAACTCTAGATTTTGTGTAAGAATCAACAATCCTTGAAAGATGATTGTTTCTTTTCACAAGATCTTCAATTTGAGCTATCAATACTGCCACTTGAATTTTGAGATCTAGGTTTTCTTTCTTTAGAAGAACAGACTCAAGCTCATTTCCTTTGAGAACTTTAAGTTCAGACATAAGCAAGTCATTTTCTGCAGAAATTCTATTGAAATCAGCAGCCATCACTTTATGAACGCTACTCGGCTTCTCATGATCAATAAAAAGTTCATCTATTGTCTTTACCATTTCAGCTTTAGATATTTCAGGAAAGGGATCTGCTAAAATTTTGGTGGTAGATGGAATAGGTTTGGGAGAGAATTCAGGTAGAGAAGAGATGGGTTTAGATAAGCTTTTGGCAATGCTTGGATGTTCGGTGAATGAAAATTTTCTAGTCATTGGTAAGGGTTCTGATCTAATGGCAGTGAATTGAGAAGAGTTACACTGCCCATAGAGTGAGGTTCCCACTTGATGAACTTTGTATCCATTTGGGTTTTCTGCTTTGGTTAACGAAAGTGTATGTGTGTGTGTGTGTGTTTTCAAAATGGGAAAAACTGACTGTTTTGGCAAAACCAGTTAATTATTTAACAGAAAAGGTTTATTTTGCAAACTTTCTGGTCAGAAAAGGAAGAAACTAGAAAATGCCCTCCCCGGCCAAAGTAGCCGTACGGATGGGGAGGGCTCTCCAGGGCATTTTTACAGTTTATCAGAAACAGTCCAGTTTCAGTCAAAACAGAGTATCTTTGCTGAAACTGGACTGGAATATTGATTTCCAGTTTATGATTAACAACAAAACTTTGAAGAGTTCATTCCTATGCATTTTGATTATCAAAGGAACCCCAAAAACAAAGATTTGGGCGTGATCAAAGGCAATCATTGGAAAAGTTGATGAACATGGCATTTAAACCAAAATGACCATTTTGGTGGATAAAGATTGAAACTTTACCACCAAAATGGACTTATTATTCAAGATTAAACCTTTAGGGACAAAAATATAACATAAAGATCAAAAATTTATGTCCCATACTTGGTGATTTATGGCTAGATCATGGTTGGGATGATAAAGATTGAAACTTTATCCCCCAATCATGACTCTTATGGCCAAACAAGAACAACATCAACATGAAATTTAACAAATCATGATCATCCTAGGTTTTACCCCATAAATCACACACTAGGTGTGAAGGGGACCTTGAATCACCTCATGATTTGGATCATATACATATATAATCATAATATATATAGCTTGGAAGGCCAAGACTTGTATAATATACATATATATAGTGCTTGAAAATGGACGCGACTTGCAAGAAATGTAAAGTGCTTGAAATGGACAAGACTTTGCAAGAACAAGAAGAAATAATACAAGATAAACAAGTAATATGAACAAAGATAAAAGAGTTTGAGATGAAGAAGAAGATGGGGAGAAGGAGGCATCACCTATGATGGTTATGCCTATCTTCCTCTCTTTTCACTCAAATATGTGTATTACTCACTTTCTGCTCTCAAACTGGCAGAGTAACAGCTCTCAAAAAGTTTTCTCCCCCCTGAAATGATCAGCATGGGGTTGAATTTATAGAGGCTGAGGGTGCCCAAACCAGCCGTACGGCTAGGGTCCTCATGTGCCCAAACCATCTGTACGACTCGACTTGGCGAGCTTCTGGATTTTTCCAAGTTTAATTCCAGTCCAGTCCTGGAATATTAGGTTTATCCTAGTGAGGTCCTGGCCCATTGGTTTATCCCTAAATAGTATCAAGAATTCCTCTAAAGTAGGTCGATTTCAAATTGGGGTACTTACAGAGCCTCTCGGCAACGTCGCTTTTGAAGAAAGCGGGGTTGTCGATAAAATAAGCATCCCAATCTGATGGGAGGACGGCTTAGCCGATTTGGGTGAGAGATTCTAAGGCTAATCAAACCTATAAGCATCCCATTTTGATGGGAGGACGGCTTAGCCGATTTGGGTGAGAGATTCTAAGGCTACTCAAACCTATAAGCATCCCATTTTGATGGGAGGACGGCATAGCCGATTTGGGTGAGAGATTCTAAGGCTACTCAAACCTATAAGCATCCCATTTTGGTGGGAGGACGGCATAGCCGATTTGGGTGAGAGATTCTAAGGCTACTCAAACCTATAAGCATCCCATTTTGATGGGAGGACGGCATAGACGATTTGGGTGAGAGATTCTAAGGCTACTCAAACCTATAAGCATCCCATTTTGATGGGAGGACGGCATAGCCGATTTGGGTGAGAGATTCTAAGGCTACTCAAACCTATAAGCATCCCATTTTGATGGGAGGACGGCATAGCCGATTTGGGTGAGAGATTCTAAGGCTACTCAAATCTATGGGCCTTATATGGATATCTATTCATCCCTTCCTAAGCAGGCATGGCTTAAAGGCCGGACTTGGTCAACTTGACTCTATTCGGAGAGGGTTAACTAAGGAATGGGCATGGCTCAGAGGCTCAAATGGTGGGCAAGGCTTAGAGGCTCAAATGGTGGGCATGGCTTAGAGGCTGGGCTCGATTGACTATGCTCTATTAGGGGAGGGTCGATTCGAGGATAACTGGCCTTACGTACAACCGAGACTGCCGGGACACATTTGGTCAACTTTTCTCATGGTTGAGGGTTGACTACATAAACTGGCAAATTGGTCAACTTGGCTCTATGGGAGAGGGTTGACTAAATGGTCGGACTTACGGAGGACTGCCGGGACAACAAAACACAATGGTCTTACGTCATACCGGACGGCCAAGGACAAACTTCACGGAATCTAATGGTCTTACGTCACGCCATACGGCCAAGGGACAACTCATAACCTAATGGTCTTATGTCACACCGGACGGCCAAAGGCGAGTTTCACGATATCTAATGGTCTTACGTCATGCCGGATGGCCAAAGGACAAGTCTAATGAAACCTAATGGTCTTACATCACGCCGGACGGCCAAAGGGCAAGTCTAACGAAGCCTAATGGTCTTACGTCCCGCCGGACGGCCAAGGACGAATTTCACAGAATCTAATGGTCTTACGTCACGCCGGACGGCCAAAGGACAACTCATAACCTAATGGTCTTATGTCACACCGGACGGCCAAGGGACAACTCATAACCTAATGGTCTTATGTCACACCGGACGACCAAGGGCGAGTTTCACGAAATCTAATGGTCTTACGTCACGCCGGACGGCCAAAGGACAAGCCTTACCTAATGGTTTTACGTCATTCTGGACGGCCAAAGGACATAATCTCACCGAACCTAATGGTCTTACGTCACGCCGGACGGCCAAAGGACAAGTCTAATGAAACCTAATGGTCTTACGTCACACCGGACGGCCAAGGGTGAGTTTCACGAAATCTAATGGTCTTACGTCACGCCGGACGACCAAAGGACAAGCCTTACCTAATGGTCTTACGTCATTCTGGATGGCCAAAGGACATAATCTCACCGAACCTAATGGTCTTACGTCACGCCGGACGGCCAAAGGACAAGTCTAATGAAACCTAATGGTCTTACGTCACGCCGGACGGCCAAGGGCGAAGGCTTGAACCTATAATGACTATTCTGAGTCAAGGTTTGACTTGGGTCAAATCAAATCTACGGGATGACTGACACTCTTTCTTAACACCGGAGGAGAGCCTAGGGGCGACCTTCAAGACTCATTGTGGACGAAAAGGTCCAAGATTTTGGAAAATCATTCAAAAGCATTTTGCTTGAAACATCGTTTTTCACAAATGACGCCAAATGGGCAAATTTTGGAAATGCTTATTCCTAAAGGCAAATATTTTAACTAAGAATTTTAGTCAAATTTTTGATTTTGACTTAACCGTGAGGTTTGTTATGCATAAGGCCCTTTGGATTTTGTCCATTCGTTGAGACGTTACTAATGGTAGGGAATCTGCTCGTCACTGTTGTGGGGATAGCCCCAATGTCATCCTGATCGTTGATGTGGAGGTAGCCCCAATGTCCTCATTGTCGCGGAGGTAACCCCATTGTCGTCGTTGTCGTCGATGTCGGGGTAACCCCCTGTCCTTGTTGTCGTTGACGTGGAGGTAGCCCTAATGTCGTCTTTCGACTTTTGATGTTGACGTGAACCCGTTGTCGTCTTTCGGCTTTTGAGGTGAGGTTAAGAACCCATCCCTTTTCATGACGAACCTTTTCTTTTTCCTAGGCCGCCCTTTCGGGTTTTCAACCTAGCGGGCATCTCTTTCGCGTCTTTTATGGCACACCCTGTTTTTTGCCTAGGCCACCCTTACGGGTTTTCAACCTAGCGGGCTACTTTTTTGGTGCCTTATTTTATGAGTGATCCAGCCGACTCGATAGAACGGGGGACTTTAAAGTATTTTTCTTGGAGGAAACATGCAAGGGCATTTTATTTGGGAGAGAGTCCCTTTATGCTGGTGAGCTCTTTGAGTAATATATCATGAAATGGGAGGAAGCCCTTGCTTGACAGAATACAAGTGTTTAGCTCTTTCCTAACATGGAGAAAAGAAGACTTGTGGAGACATTTGAAATTTGCCTTAGTTAATATCATCAAATGATTGCTTGAATGGACCATGTTTGTCATTATGTCAGGATATATCAAGCAATTAGCCCTAACATGTATAAATGTTGTGATCAATTAAGATTAAGATTCGATCAATGGAAAGATCGGGAGGAGAATTGGTTTAGAAGGTGGAATTGGTCATTGTCTGGGAAATTGGTCATTGAAGGGACCAAGGGACGAGAACTTGGTCATTTTGAGAGGACCACGGTTTGATGGTTTTGTTTCATGCTGTGACCGGACCCGAAGGTTGCCTACGTTCCCCTCAGTTTGAGGAGCTCAGGTCGCCGTAGTTTGGCCATGGATCGTCTTTTGTTGAAGTTGGTGTCCTTTTGAAGGATGTTGTTGCTTTGCTGATGTAGATCGCTTCGCTTTGCGGTGAACTCCTCGGGATATTCTTTGAGGTGGACTTTTGCAGTGAACTTGGTGAGCTTTTGAGGCAGAATTCCTCTTCGCATGTATTCATTTCCTTTCCTTCTTTCCATTATTCATTTCTTTTCTCTCTTATCATTTTTTTTTGAGAGAGAGAGAGAGAGGAGAAACATTAGCCCCAACTTGCTATCTTGGACATTGGCTCATCTGTAGCCCCTTGGTGGAATGTCCGTTACTTCTCACTTTGACTTTGAAGATCCGGAAAGTCCTTTGCTTGGTCGCGCACGCGCGATCACGGTTGAATATTGGTTATTGAACAACAACATCCTTGCCATCGGAAAGGTATATCGGGTTGTCTATAGAGGAAGGCTTACCATTAATGGTTTCTTCATGCCAATTGATCACAACATTTATTCACATCAAGATTAATTGTTTGCATTTAGAATTTTTCATTTGTGTTAGGTCCATTCATCCTTAATGAGTCGTCATTGACTAGTATGTTTAGAAGTCAATTCATCATTTTAGGGACGTAGCAATCAATTGATAATAACAAGCAGGGCAATTTCAATAGTAAATGTATATTGCAAATAATGTCTCAAGTCTAGAGAGAAGAGAAGGAAAATGACTCTTTTAATTAGATAACTTTATACATACATGTCCAAGTATGGACCTTTGTAAAAATAAAAAGACATAGTCCGGGACGGACTTTGGTGAAAGTCTAGATCCTACGAGGCTGGAGGGCTCTATTTTTTTTTTTTTTTTAAGGATGGGTTCCCATGAGGCATGATGATCCGTTTTCTTCCTCAATTGTTGGAGGGGTTGTCGGCGGCATATTCCATGTCTTCCACGTGGAACTCGGGTTCCGTGTCATCGGGAAAGATGTCGCGAGGTCTCCACTTGGCTTGGCGTTGTAATTGCCGGATTCATCTACTCATGAGTTGGGGATTTTCTTTGGCCATCTCATTTTGGTGATTTCCTTCCGAGGCACGCAACCTTTGTGCATGACACTCGACGAGGGTACAGACCTCCATTTGATGTAGCCGCCTTTGGGCTTTCGAAGCACGGGCTTCTCCTTGTTGTTCACATGGAAGGTTGTCTCGGATGCCAATTCAGATGTGGGCTCCTTGGTCGATGTTTCCAATGGACAAGGCCGCAAAGGACTTTAGCATATTAAAACTCAAAGTGAAATTATAACCATGATTTGGGAAGAATGCTTCATTAGCGGATTAGCCTTTTAGGAAAAACTTGATCTTTTATTTTAAGAAAACTCTTTTTTTTTTAAGACACACTTTTGTTTTGAGTGAAAGACTCACACACATTTTATGCAAACTTTTGACAAAGCAATAATAATAATAATCTTATTAAGAAAACTGACAATGGATTCAAAATGGTCACCACATGGCATCAACCGGGGACTCAAGATTCCAACTAAACCTAACAGACACCTTTTATTTTCTTAAGGGCTTATCACACATCCTATCAATGTACTTTGACTCTTCCTAAGGGGAGGTTGATGGAAGGGGTTTTGAAACTTCATCCTCTGTTATGGCAACCACGGCACCATTCATTTCCCAACCCGGGCATTTAGCCCTTCAGACATTTTCTGTGCCACTGATCCTTTCCAAACACCTTCCGCCATTTCGGCTTTACTGATTTTAGGAACCACCACCTTGGACACTGATTTTGTCAACTTTTCCAAACCAGGCTCTCCTGTTTCGGGATTTACAAATTTATCAATCAGTGACTCATTTTCCTTCGGGCGGACATCACTCCATTTATCGACCATCGGGGAAGTCACAAATTTGAGCATTTTGACGCTCGGGTCATTGGCTGTGTCGGGGGCGTGGGGGCGTCCAAGCTTTCCCTTCTCGATTAGATTCGAGATGATGCGTTTTATGGCAGTGCAATCATTGGTATCATGGCCATGGTAGTTGTGAAAGGCATACCTTTTGGTCTTGTCACGACGTTTTTCAAGATTCTGTGGCCGGAAATCTTCGAGGGGCCACATGAGGCCTTGTTTGACCAATCCTTCAAACACTTTGCTTATGGGCATTCCAAAATCCTCAAACTTTGTGAAATGGAGCTTGGCTCGGCCTTTGGATTTTCTTTCATTGTTGACCGGTGCATGGTGGGAATGAGAATCACCGCTACTCAATGCAAAGGGGTGCTCATCGAGTGTCCTTTCAAACTCAGACTCCATTTGCTTTCTCTTTCCTAACAACGTACCCGACTGAGGTACAACATGAGGATTATGTGGAAGTGCATGGGTGTAGGCATACCCATAACCTTGGTTGCTTGCAGGAATATACATTGGAGGCATGGAACGAGCTTGTGGTCCAAGAGGTCTCCGATTGTAGAAATGATACGGGTCACCATGGAATCTTATCGGGAAATCAGGTGGAAGTCGGTTAGTGATGCATGGTTGGGTATCCACATATGGTCTAAACAGTGACTGAGCTCCGGTGACTTGGTTGATGGCATTAAACCGAAGGGTATGGTATTGTGAGTATGATGCTCGGGGCGTAACCGGTGTGAACAGTGGTTTGTGGGCCTTTTGAGTGGATTGTGTTTGGGGTTTTATAGGAAGTGTCTCATGGGAGGTGTTGGATTTGGGATGAGGCGGAGTGAGGAAGATTTAAGTGAGGGGCTCGTTGTGGATGACGACGTGTTGGGGCGAAGAAATGGAGGCCTCGGTATTTTGGTGAGATGGAGGGGGCAATCTTCGATTACAATCCGGAGGTCGGGTAGCTTCCACCCTTTCATTGTGGTTGGTCAATTTGGTGAAGGGCCCATCAGTTGTGACATCTCTTTGTCTCATCGACTCATTGAACGGGTTCTGTGTTTCCTTGTGGCTCTTCGTGATGACTTCCTCAGTAGCCTCGGAGGCTTCTAGAGTTTGGAGCGGCTCTCCTTTCGTCAGGCTATCCGGGTTGTCTGCAACGTCGTTCCCCAAACTACCATCCATCAAAGCGGTCTTTCTGAGGTACCAGATCGGAGAAGTTGTAGTGACAGGGGAACTTTCTAACTCCACACGCACTAGGCGGCGACATGATGCGCTCTTCCACTTCATCTGAGCTACGGAGAAGACAAAAGGTAGCTTTAGGCTTGGGTAAACACTGAGTGAATGCTCATGCTACTGATGGGGAATGGCCGCTAGGCTTAGACCTATGGGGTAAAAAGGTGGACAGGATCAAATGGGATCTTAAATCCATCCGAGGTTCAAACGGGGGTCTACTTACAAGGTTGTAACAGACTTCTTGGATGGCAACGGGGGATTCATTCAAAGACTTGAATTCCTAGGGGACTATTCCTAGGGGTTTAGCGGGGACCTATGGGACAACGCCTAAGGTCTTAACGGGAATCTTAACGGGGTCTCGGAGGACAACGGGGGTCCGTCCAAAGACTCAACGAAATCACATAACGGAGGTCTCGGAGGACAACGGGGGTCTGTCCAAAGAATCGACGAAATCACATAACGGAGGTCTTGGAGGACAACGGGGGTCCGTCCAAAGACTTAACCAAATCACATAACGGAGGTCTTGGAGGACAACGGGGATCCGTCCAAAGACTTAACGAAATCACATAACGGAGGTCTTGGAGGACAACGGGGATCCGTCCAAAGACTCAACGAAATCACATAACGGAGGTCTTGGTGGACAACGGGGGTCTGTCCAAAGACTTAACGAAATCGCATAACGGAGGTCTTAGAGGACAACGGGGGTCCGTCCAAAGACTTAACGAAATCACATAACGGAGGTCTTGGAGGACAACGGGGGTCCGTCCAAAGACTTAACGAAATCACATAACGGAGGTCTTGGAGGACAACGGGGGTCTGTCCAAAGACTTAACGAAATCACATAACGGAGGTCTTGGAGGACAACGGGGGTCTGTCCAAAGACTTAACGAAATCACATAACGGAGGTCTTGGAGGACAACGGGGGTCTGTCCAAAGACTCAACGAAATCACATAACGGAGGTCTTGGAGGACAACGGGGGTTTGTCCAAAGACTCAACGAAATCACATAACGGAGGTCTTGGAGGACAACAGGGGTCCGTCCAAAGACATAACAAAGTGACATTTATTAACGCAAGAATGTGTCGAAGACAAGAAACAAAAAACGGAGCAAGTTCATGCCACGTGCAATTATTTATTCATTCAAATTTACTTAAAACGCACTTTTATTCCTAAATGGTTGGAAAAGATTCCACTTCTTTTTCGCAATTACTCTAAATCCTGGATCAGTGGAGGCCATCACTACGCCTATAGACCCCTCGTTTTTCACCTGCCTTGCACACTCCCAAGGATGGACTGTCCCGGGCGGGGGTCCTATAGGGCAAGCGGCTTCCACCGACCGAAAGAACAATCCTAGGGTCTAGTGCATCTCAAGATTCCCAATGCGTGGGCCATTCCAATCATGATTAAGCCCCGGTTAAGATCGAGATTCGTCTTTGGGACTCAAGGGACTTCCGGCATAACCTCATCTTTGATGAGGGCTCTCAAATCTTATCCTTGGGCTTAAGGATTATTAGTATGGACCATTCATTAGGGATTGACAACACGGTGTCACCCTATCCTTAATACATGACTTAGGTTAATTACGGTCAACATTAATGCGTAAGTCAAGGACTGGGTCAAAGTTGACCATGGTCATACTTGCTTTCACAAGGAGTCATGACTCGGGCATTAACTTGGCCACAATTAATCTCAGACACGTATTAGGGACGTGGTAACGTGAGCTAGACCAAAAACCAACCAAGGTCTCGGTATTTGTGTGTCACGGACGAGTGTGGTTGACTCGGCTCGGAAGGGGAGGTGGAATGGACCCGTGCGCGCTAGAAGGGCACAAGAGCACCAATCAAGATGCATCGTGGCATCCATCCCGGGTTTAAAGGGTATTTAGAACGTGCAAGGTCAAGTGCACGTAGTGTGAAGCCATTCTATGTTCCCTTTTGAGTTAAAATAGAAATTTTCAATTCGTTTTAACATCATGAGCAATGTATAATCAACAAAAATGAGCAAGCATGAATTAGCTATTTACACAAGCAATCAAGCCAGAATCACATGAACAAACAAAGCCAAAACTTGTACGTACAACAAATTTTGCACAACCAAAGAATCCTTTGAAATCAAAACTTTACAAGAAACGATCCTTTTGAAAACCATTTGCAAAACAAGTTGTGCACAACAAAGAATTCAAAAAAATCTTTTACAAAATGGGTTATGCACAAGGAGGTTTTGAAAACCCAAATTTATGTCCAAAGGTTTGTGCATGACCAAGCTTCAAAAACCAAGTTTTGGCTATAAAAGAAGAAGGTAATGTGCTCAAACGAAACTGTAAATTTGGAACCTGGACAAGCAGAAGCCAAAGGGACACAGAATGTTCCTGCCCTGCACAAAATTGTTAAATTTTGGAACATTCTGTTCCCTGCCCAACATAGCCGTACGGCTATAGAATGCTGGCAATTATTTTTTGCAGTTTTTCATCTACTGATCATCAAGCCCCAGTTTATTGCACATCCAGAACAGTTTCCACTCCAAAAAATTCAAACAGAAACACAGCACACACAAAACAACACAAAAGTTAACGAAAACGGGGGACGGGAGTTTGAGCCACACAAAAGCATCCCCAAAGTTTCTAAAAAGAAGTTTGTGGACACTTTATTCCCCAACGGAGTCGCCACTGTAAGGATCCCGCCCCCGTGACGAAGGAAATGAAGGGTTTTTCATTTTGAAGGGCGAAAAAGCCAAACACGGTTATCTCACAAAACATAACGGAGTCGCCACTTTTGTTAATTATTTAACCCAACAAAAGAAAAGGTTAGAGATTCTATTAGTTCGGAGGTCAGGTTACGCCTTAGGAAGAGTTTCACGTCACCCAAGTCGCCTCGGATAGGACCGAGTCTCCCTAATGTTAGTTAACAAAAGTGCATGTGTGTGTGTGTTTTCAAAATGGGAGAAACTGACTGTTTTGGCAAAACCAGTTAATTATTTAACAGAAAAGGTTTATTATGCAAATTTTCTTGTCAGAAAAGGAAGAAACTGGAAAATTCCCTCTCCAGCCAAAGTAGCCGTACGGATGGGGAGGGCTCTCCAGGGCATTTTTACAGTTTATCAGAAAACAGTCCAGTTTCAGTCAAAACAGAGTATCTTTGCTGGATCTGGACTGGAATGTTGATTTCCAGTTTATGATTAACAACAAAACTTTGAAGTGTTCATTCCTATGCATTTTGATCATCAAAGGAACCCCAAAAACAAAGATTTGGGCGTGATCAAAGGCAATCATTGGAGAAATTTATGAAAAGTTGATGAACATGGCATTTAAACCAAAATGACCATTTTGGTGGATAAAGATTGAAACTTTACCACCAAAATGGACTTATTATACAAGATTAAACCTTTAGGGACAAAAATATAACATAAAGATCAAATCTTTATGTCCCATACTTGGTTATTTATGGCTAGATCATGGTTGGGATGATAAAGATTGAAACTTTATCCCCCAATCATGACTCTTATGGCCAAACAAGAAAAACATCAACATGAAATTTAACAAATCATGATCATCCTAGGTTTTACCCCATAAATCACACACTAGGTGTGAAGGGGACCTTGAATCACCTCATGATTTGGATCATATACATATATAATCATAATATATATAGCTTGGAAGGCCAAGACTTGTATAATATACATATATATAGTGCTTGAAAATGGACAAGACTTGCAAGAAATGTAAAGTGCTTGAAATGGACAAGACTTTGCAAGAACAAGAAGAAATAATACAAGATAAACAAGTAATATGAACAAAGATAAAAGTTTCGGGATCCCGACCCCGCGGGCCCGGAGTACGCGAGTTGGACGTCGACTTAAACAATAAACTCTAAAATAGTGAAGATAAAAATTTCCTTTTATACCAAAAGATGATAACATAAAGTTTTGAAATCCAACTTGAACAACAAAATATAAACTAGCGTAAGCTCCATAAGTTTACACCCAAAATAATAAAATATACAGATTCTAATGACGTCAAGTTTGGTACAACTATTCCCAAAAAGGTTACACATTTATGTAATGTAAACCCACCAATAACAACTCGCCCCAAAAGCTCAACCCTCGCGACGTCCTCCTCGTGATCAGCGAGTCTAATCCTTTCCTCCTGGGGGGGGGGTAAGGAAAAACAAAGATAAAAGAAAGGGGGTGAGATAAATCTCAATAAGTTACTAATGCAAGTACATGACATGCTATGATGCAATAAGCAATAAACAATAATAAATATCACTTAGCACATAGCATTTATCATTTAACAGATAGCAGCGGAAATAAACAATTAACAAAGGATATTAGCCAAGGTTTCCCAACTGATATAACCAAATAAAGGTCGCTGCGCAGCTTCAATAATCAACAATCAACATCTTCATAGTAGCATGAAAGCTTGAAGAGAAAACCCCCGGTACCGGAACCAATAACAAAGTAACATGCCACAAAGGGCGGGAGCCATGCCACAAAGTCATGCTCCAAAACGTCTAGCTAGAATACTCACAAAATGAGCTAGCTCATCCCATCCAAGGCCAATCTGGATAAGGAAAGAAGGACCAATGGGCGATGCTATACTGGACTTAGCTTGTGCCATTATAGTATTATCCATTGCCTGACTCGATACACAAATAACCAGCTGGACTTTCAAGTAAAGGCTAAGTAATAAATACTAGCTTAAATAAACCACTAATGATTCCAAAGTAGGGAACCATTCCAAATAAATCACCACAAAGGTAAACCAATCCAAACAACTCATCAAAGGTGTCCAACATTCTCAAAACGATATTTAATCAAATTCCATAACATATTTATTCACAAAGGAACCAATTCCAATTAATAAGGTGTTCCACGATGTTAACTTTAGTTAATTTGAATAAATAAACTTAAAATAGGAAGCCACGTAGTCTTAAACAAGCAAAAGACAAAATTCCAGAACAGGCGGGCGCCTGGTAGGAGTCGGGCGGGCGCTCATTCCAACAGAAGGTTGGCAACGGGAAAAAGGGCAGGTAGGCGGGTGCCTGGCTCAAGTCGGGCGGGCTCCTGGTCTGCCTTCAGGCCGGGAAACAGAGCTGGGTTTCACCATTTTCGAACCAAAATCAAATTTCTCACAATTCAATACTCCCAACTTGATCCCCAAAGTACCCAAACAACATCTAACTTAAAGGGGACCTAAATAACACCATTTATCAACCAAAACCAAGATTAAATCCCAACATTCATAACAATCACCATTTTTAACCAAAAACCCAAAATAAATTCCAAACAAATCCCAAACTCAATGAAACATCAAATGTATCAACTAAAGCATTATATAAACATGAAATGAACACTTTAGCATAAAAATGGGGGAAAAGCAACTTACTTGGAATTTCTCAAAGATGACGGAATTCGAATATTTTTGGTTCTACGCGATCCTATCGACGATCTAAACACATTTCATAAATGGGTAATAAGAAAAGATGAGAGGAAGGGGATGAAAATGAAGAGAGAAGGGAGAAATAAATATTACCTTTCTTGGAGAGAGAGAGAGAGAGTTGCTGGGAATGGAGTAGGGTGATGGAGAGGTGAGGGAGTAGGGAGAATTATTTTGAAAAAACTTACACTTAGACCCCTCCTCTACTAACTACACAACTCTAATACTTCCTACTAACAACTAAGACCAAATAATACTACACTAGCACAAATGACCCAAATAAAATGCTAGACATAATTTATTATGAAACATAAAATGCACACATAAATTATTAATTAAATAATAATTTAACAATTAAATAAGAAATAAATAAATAATTAAATATTTATTATTAGAAAATAGAGACGGGTTTTCGGGTCGTGACATTCACTCCCCCTTAAAGAAATTTCGACCCGGATTTTAACGAGACTTACCCGAAATAAAAAGCCACGGATATTTCTTCTCTATTTCATCTCGAAGCTCCCAAGTCGATTCCTCAACATTGTGATTCTTCCAAAGGACTCTAACCAACGCAATGCTCTTGTTCCTCAACTCTTGGACTTTGGCATCAAGAATCTGAACCGGTCGTTCCTCGTAGGTCATGTCGGGCTCTATATCCTCCGGTACCCTCGGTAACACGTGAGATGGATCATGAACATACTTCCGAAGCATAGAAACGTGGAAAACATTATGTAACCGGTCTAAAGATGGTGGTACCGCAAGTCGATACGCAAGAAGGCCCACCTTTCCCAAAATCACGAACAGACCTATAAACCTCGGAGCCAATTTGCCTTTCTTCCCGAACCTTCGAATACCCACCTTCGGAGATACTTTCAAGAACACAAAATCACCGGTATGAAAACTAAGATCTCGCATTCGGTTATCTGCATAGCTCTTCTGTCGACTTTGGGCTGTTTTCAATCGATCCCGGATAACTCTAACTTTCTCAACTGAATCCTGAAGCAAATCAATACCCACGATCTTCGCTTCACCGACTTCATCCCAACAGATAGGTGATCTACATTTTTCCCATATAAGGCCTCATAAGGTGCCATCTCGAAACTAGCCTGATAACTGTTGTTGTAAGAGAATTCCACTAACGGTAAATGTCTATCCCAAGAATCGAAAAAGTCTATCGAACAAGCTCGCAACATATCCTCCAAAATCTGAATGGTCCTCTCGGATTGACCGTCGGTCTGAGGGTGAAAAGCTGTGCTGAATCGCAAATCTGTACCCAAAGCTTCCTGAAATGCCTTCTAGAATCTAGAAGTAAACCTCGGGTCTCGATCTGACACAATGCTAACCGGAACCCCATGCAATCTCACAATCTCATCAATGTAAAGGGTCGCAAGCCTTTCCATCGAGTACCTAATGTCAATAGGCAAGAAATGTTCACTCTTGGTCAGTCTATCCACGATTACCCAAACACTATCATACTTCCTACGGGTACGAGGTAGTCCCGTAACGAAATCCATAGTCACATGCTCCCATTTCCACTCCGGAATCTCTAACGGCTGAAGTAGTCCTGCGGGTCTCTGATGCTCGGCTTTGACCTGCTGACAAGTTAAACATCTCGAAACATACTCGGCTATTTCCCTCTTTATGTTGTTCCACCAAAAGTGTTGTTTCAAATTTTGATACATCTTCGTACTACCCAGATGAATAGTATATCTTGATTTGTGACCCTCATCTAAAACTTGCCTCTTTATTCCACCACCATCGGGTACGCACAAATGACCACAGAAAGTCAACACCCCATTCGAACTCATAGAAAAATCCTCAAAGTTCTTTTCCTTCATTTTACCCATTACTTTCACTAACTCGGGATCTTCTTTTTTAGCTTCTTTCATCCTCTGAATTAGGGTCGGAGATACCCTAATATTCGCAAAAATAGCCCCATGTCTCGATTCACGAGGACACCAATCTCGAACATCCTCAAGAATTTTCCACTCTCGAACCATCATCGAGGCCACATAAGACTTTCTACTAATCGTATCGGCTACCACATTCGCCTTCCCCGGATGATACGAAATCGTACAATCATAGTCCTTCAAAAGTTCCATCCATCGACGCTGTCGGTTATTAAGTTCCTTCGGCGAGAAAATATACTTTAAACTCTTGTGATCCGTGAAAATCTCGAACTTTGCCCCGTAAAGATAGTGCTTCCACTTATGAACAGCAAATACAATAGCCGCTAACTCCATGTCGTGAGTAGGATAATTCTGTTCACTCAGGCTCAACTTCCTCGAAGCATACGCAATCACTTTCCCATTTTGCATTAGAAGACAACCAAAACCCTCTTTCGAAGCATCACTGTAAATCACTAAGTCGTCATTTCCATTCGCTAGAATAGGAGCCGTAGTTAATCACTTCTTTAATTCATCAAAGCTACTTTGACATTTTTCACTCCACACAAACGGTACATCCTTCCAGGTTAACTGAGTCATCGGAGTAGGAATCCTCGAAAACCCTTCTATGAACCTTCTGTAATACCCGGCTAAACCCAGAAAACTTCTGATCTCGGTCACTGTCTCGGGTCTCTTCCAATCCACTATGGCTTCTATCTTTGAGGGATCCACAGAAATCCCATCTTTAGAAATAACATGACCCAGAAATGAAACCTTCTCGAGCCAAAATTCGCATTTACTAAACTTCGCAAACAACTGCTCCCTCGCAAGAATGGATAAAACTGTCCTCAAGTGTTGCTCGTGCTCCTCTCGAGATTTAGAGTAGACAAGAATGTCGTCGATGAAAACCACCACGAACGAATCAAGATAAGGATGGAAAACCCGGTTCATCAAATCCATAAACACGGCAGGCGCGTTAGTCAACCCAAACGGCATAACCAAGAACTCGTAGTGACCATAGCGAGTGCGAAAAGCAGTCTTCGGAATATCCTCCGATCGAATCGTCAACTGATGGTACCCACTCCTCAAATCAAGTTTAGAAAACACCACGGACCCTTGAAGCTGATCAAATAAATCATCAATGTGAGGTAGAGGATACTTGTTCTTTACTGTAACCTGATTCAACTTTCGGTAATCAATACACAATCTCAAAGAACCGTCTTTCTTCCGAACAAACAAAACCGGTGCTCCCTACGGGGAAACACTAGGGCGGATAAACCCTCGATCAAGCAACTCTTGCAACTGAACCTTTAGTTCCTTTAACTCTGCGGGAGCCAACCTATACGGTGCCTTTGAAATCGGAGCTGTACCCGGCAAAAGGTCTATACAAAACTCTATCTCACGATCGGGAGGCATATCATATTCAGAAGAGAAAACATCGGGAAATTCTCTAACTACCCGAACACTCTCCAAACTAGGGGATTCTTTCCTAGTATCAAGCACACTAGCCAAGTACCCCTCACAACCACGGTGCAATAATTTTCTCGCTTTCATATAAGAAATGATACTAATATTCCTACCCAAAGGCATAGCCTCAAAAACAAATTTAGGCATATCAGGGATAGAGAAATTAACAACCTTCCTACGACAATCGACTGTAGCATGATATTTGCTCAGCCAATCCATACCCAAAATAACATCAAAGTCTTGAATCGGGAGGACTACCAAGTCCGCACACAAGACATGACCACAGCTAAGCACATCACAAGCACGAAAGACTTTATCAGTCACCAAACATTCTCCCATAGGAGTTGACACCTCTAACACATAGGGCAAAGACTCAGATGCAGCATTTAGCAAAGAAGCAAATTGCACAGAAATGTAAGAATGAGATGATCCTGGATCTACTAACGTACGTGCGCTCACACTAGATATAGAAACAATACCTCCAATCACTGAGGGATCATCTGCCTGATGCTGATTCATTGCAAACACTTTTCCTTGGACCTTGGCCTTTCCCGTAGCATCCCTTTTCTGACCCTGTGGAGCCCCAGCTCCAACCCCAGTCGGTTGACCTCTGAATTTCGGGCAATCTTTCACAAAATGCCCCAACTGCCCACAGTTAATACATTTCCCTTGTTTCTTCCAACACCGGTCCTCCGAGTGTCCTTCCATTTGGCAATATGAACAGAGTCTCCTAATTTGGTTCCCTTGGTTCCCGGCAGTAGGGCCCGGGTTCCTTGGGATTGGTTGCCCTCGGGACTGAGATTGTCCCCCAAAATTATCTCGGTTATCAGAACGGGATTGTGGCTTGCTCTGTCCTCCCTGCTTGCTAGTGTTAGTCACCTCGACCTTCTTCTTATGCTCCTCTATATCTTGCTCGATTAAGTATGCACGGTCTACCGCATCCTGGAATGTCACAATCCTCTGGGCTATAAGCTGAGTACGGATGGATGTCTTCAAACCCCGGATGAATCTCATAGCTTTCTGCTCTTCGGTCCTCACAAGATAGTCATAATACCGGGCTAATTCTGTGAACTTAGCCGAGTACTGAGCTATAGACAACAAACCTTACTCCAAGTTGAGAAGCTCGATCTCCTTTCGGTTTTGATCTACTACCGGAATGAAATGCTCTTTGAACTTCCGCACAAACAATTCCCATGCATACACTGTATGGGTATCATCCCAACTCGCTTTAACTCCTTTCCACCAATGCTCGGCGGCCCCAACCAATTTATAAGCCGCAAACCGGACCCTATCCTCGTCCGTGCACCCAAACAGATCATAAATTTTCTCCATAGACTCAACCCATAGTTCGGCCTTCTTCACATCGGGCTCACCATTGAACTCCCTTGGTTTTAATTTCAGAAATTGTTCCAACCCGTATCGCGGAGGTGCCACATGCTCCTCTCTTGGTCCTTGGTCATGAATTGCCTTCATGGCCGCCTCAAACATGCCTTGGAACATAGCACGGTTCTCTTCCCGAAGATCATTCTGATTCTGAGTCCCACTAGAACCTTCACCCGTTCTTCTTCTAGCCATTGAGAACAATTACCTGCATAAAACATCAACCGTTACTCACTCCGAACACAACTACTCTCCTAGGTCATACTAGTCCACCTAGACTTATACTTAAAGCTAAACCACAGCTCTGATACCATTTGTAACACCCCGAGCCCGATAACCGGGTCGGAACGCTATCAAATTTGATGGACTGTCCTCACAAACCACCACGAGTCTTTCCAGCACGTTTTTTGTCCTCACTCACGTGCTCACTGAGAAACTTCCCAGTGGGTCACCCATCCCAGAATTGCTCCAAGTCAAGCACGCTTAACCTTGAAGTTCTTATGAGATGAGCTTCCGAAAAGAAGATGCATCTTGGTGGTATAAGTAGTACCAATCAAATCATATCAAACATATCAGGCACACACATTTTTGGGTCGGGGTATTACAATCTCCCCACCTTGGATCCTTACCGTCCCTGGCAAGACCCACTTGGATCGGAACCCCGGGCAGTGTGGATTCAAGAGGGGCTCGTACGGATTCAAGTGGTGGCTCCCACCGACTCCGCGGTGTAGCACTTTGTTCCGCACAGCACTTTGCTCCACACTTCCGGCCGGGACCCGCTCTGATACCAACTGTCGGGACCCCGACCCCGCGGGCCCGAAGTACGCGAGCTGGACGTCGACTTAAACAATAAACTCTAAAATAGTGAAGATAAAAAGTTCCTTTTATACCAAAAGATGATAACATAAAGTTTTGAAATCCAACTTGAACAACAAAATATAAACTAGCGTAAGCTCTATAAGCTTACACCCAAAATAATAAAATATATAATAAATATCACTTAGCACATAGCATTTATCATTTAACAGATAGCAGCGGAAATAAACAATTAACAAAGGATATTAGCCAAGGTTTCCCAACTGATATAACCAAATAAAGGTCGCTGCGCAGCTTCAATAATCAACAATCAACATCTTCATAGTAGCATGAAAGCTTGAAGAGAAAACCCCCGGTACCGGAACCAATAACAAAGTAACATGCCACAAAGGGCGGGAGCCATGCCACAAAGTCGTGCTCCAAAACGTCTAGCTAGAATACTCACAAAAGGAGCTAGCTCATCCCATCCAAGGCCAATCTGGATGAGGAAAGAAGGACCAATGGGCGATGCTATACTGGACTTGGCTTGTGCCATTATAGTATTATCCATTGCCTGACTCGATACACAAATAACCAGCTGGACTTTCAAGTAAAGGCTAAGCAATAAATACTAGCTTAAATAAACCACTAATGAATCCAAAGTATGGAACCATTCCAAATAAATCACCACAAAGGTAAACCAATCCAAACAACTCATCAAAGGTGTCCAACATTCTCAAAACGATATTTAATCAAATTCCATAACATATTTATTCACAAAGGAACCAATTCCAATTAATAAGGTGTTCCACGATGTTAACTTAAGTTAATTTGAGGAAATAAACTAAAACTAGGAAGCCACGTAGTCTTAAACAAGCAAAAGACAAAATTCCAGAACAGGCGGGCGGGCGGGCGCCTGGTAGGAGTCGGGCGGGCGCTCATTCCAATAGAAGGTTGGCAACGGGAAAAAGGGCAGGTAGGCGGGCGCCTGGCTCAAGTCGGGCGGGCTCCTGGTCTGCCTTCAGGCCGTGAAACAGAGCTGGGTTTCACCATTTTCGAACCAAAACCAAATTTCTCACAATTCAACACTCCCAACTTGATCCCCAAAGTACCCAAACAACATCTAACTTAAAGGGGACCTAAATAACACCATTTATCAACGAAAACCAAGATTAAATCCCAACATTCATAACAATCACCATTTTTAACCAAAAACCCAAAATAAATTCCAAACAAATCCCAAACTCAATCAAACATCAAATATATCAACTAAAGAATTATATAAACATGAAATGAACACTTTAGCATAAAAATGGGGGGAAAGCAACTTACTTGGAATTTCTCAAAGATCACGGAATTCGAATATTTTTGGTTCTACGCGATCCTATCGACGATCTAAACACATTTCATAAAATGGGCAATAAGAAAAGATGAGAGGAAGGGGATGAAAATGAAGAGAGAAGGGAGAAAGAAATATTACCTTTCTTGGAGAGAGAGAGAGAGAGTTGCTGGGAATGGAGTAGGGTGATGGAGAGGTGAGGGAGAAGGGAGGGAGTAGGGAGAATTATTTTGAAAAAACTTACACTTAGACCCCTCCTCTACTAACCACCCAACTCTAATACTTCCTACTAACAACTAAGACCAAATAATACTACACTAGCACAAATGACCCAAATAAAATGCTAGACATAATTTATTATGAAACATAAAATGCACACATAAATTATTAATTAAATAATAATTTAACAATTAAATAAGAAATAAATAAATAATTAAATATTTATTATTAGAAAATAGAGACGGGTTTTCGGGTCGTGACAAAAAGAGTTTGAGATGAAGAAGAAGATGGGGAGAAGGAGGCTTCACCTATGATGGTTATGCCTATCTTCCTCTTTTTTCACTCAAATATGTGTATCACTCACTTTCTGCTCTCAAACTGGCAGAGTAACAGCTCTCAAAACATTTTCTCCCCCCTGAAATGATCAGCATGGGGTTCAATTTATAGAGGCTGAGGGTGCCCAAACCAGCCTTACGGCTAGGGTCCTCATGTGCCCAAACCATCCGTACGACTCGACTTGGCGAGCTTCTGGATTTTTCCAAGTTTAATTCCAGTTCAGTCCTGGAATATTAGGTTTATCCTAGTGAGGTCCTGGCCCATTGGTTTATCCCTAAATGGTACCAAGAATTCCTCTAAAGTAGGTCGATTTCAGATTGGGGTACTTACAACTTCTCTAACAGCAGTGACCTTGGTATGATACTCATTTCCCAAAAAACTTAGAAAACGAATATTTAGGTCTTTCATTGTATAAACCTTACCTAAAGAAGCACATAAATTACTTACCTCGCAAAATCTGTCGTAGGCACTTCTGAGTGACTCACCATCTTGTTTCTTGAAGGATTCAAACACAGCAATGCAATCGTAGAGTCTGTTGTCCTTCACCTGCTCATCACCTTCAAAGTATGCAAGGAGCTTGTTCCAGCATTCTTCAGCCGTGGAGCAAAAGTCAATGAGTTTGTATTGCTTGACATCCAAACCACAAGAGATAATGTGGCATGCTTTTCCATCTAGGGCAGGTGAAAG
This sequence comes from Campanula takesimana, assembly GCA_026119855.1. Lineage (NCBI taxonomy): Eukaryota > Viridiplantae > Streptophyta > Magnoliopsida > Asterales > Campanulaceae > Campanula > Campanula takesimana. Next base: position 581,115 of record JAOWBW010000188.1, read on the forward strand.
TTTGTCGTCATCGGTCCATTCTTCTCTGGGTTTTTCAACCAGAGTTTCCTCAATCTGAACATGGGTTTCTTGTTCAGTGTCACGATCAGCATGTTGTGTCAGCGGAGTGGAGGGAATAGGTCTATAGGTGGTTGAGACTTTCAAGGGAATGATTGGACCACCTTCTATGACCTTCATCAACCGATCATCGATTGAGTTCATATACTTTATCATATGAGATTTCCAGACACCAAACTCGTTGACATTCAACAACAGAATGGTGGTGATGTTGAATGACTGCATGATTTTTCCTGCCATGGTATCGGCAAACAAGGTGCAAAGCTTGGAAATTTCTTTCAAAATTTCAAGCTCTGATACCAATTGTTAGGCCCAATTGGTAGGAAAATAGGCTAGGGGGGTGAATAGCCTTTTTAAAACTTTTTCAAAGAAACACTTTATAAAAGCAAAGTCACTTATCAGTTTGCAAACTATTATCAGTAAGCGCAGTGGAGAAGATATGACTTAGTTTAACTCACACAAAATCAGTATGAAATGGTTTTGAGAGCTTGGTTTAAACATATAGTGATTTCAAAAATTTCAATGCAGTTTCAAGAGATTGGTAAATGGAAATTAAAATGAATCAGTAAGAACAAGTAAGATATGCCGATGATAGAGTTCCAACCGGCAAGGATAAAATAAGTAACAAGGGACACAATGATTTGGAGAGGTTCACAGTGTAAATACTTCTACGTCCTCTACCAAGCTTGGTGTCAGAACTTGGATTTGGGTTAAGAGCACTATTAGATATCCCTCAGGTGGGTGTGTGAATAACTCAAGCAACGTATTCCCTAAAATAATCTAGTTCAGGAATACTGACAATGTTGATGAGTTTGTGCACAAGTGTATGTCCTAACAATTGTCTAATGATTTCTGGGACAAGAAAGGTTTGAGCTTCATTGAATGCTCTAAACAATCAACTCTCTTCAATGCACTAAAATCACCAACCTTCTTCAATGCTCTAAGTCCTCTATTTATAGGAGTTAATGACATAAGTCTTGAGGAAGAAGGCTTGAAAATTCAAATTCCAGCTGGGTAGTTGAGGAGCATTAAATACGGTATCTTCAGCATTAATGGCGAAGATATGGAGTACACGGATGTCTTGAAAAGTCTGATGGGTAAAGACCCTTTTGTCTCAACCGGTTACCTGATGACCAGTACAGACTGTCTTTGCCGATCGGCAACTTGAGTAGTAAGTTGATCGGCAAGTTGAATAGTAAGTTGATCGGCAACTTGAATGCTGGTCTGCTGATTTACTTCCTCTAGCTGGTTTGCCTAGATTGAAAAGTTTGTTATACACCTGTGCTGGTCACAAAGAATCCTAAAGGTACCTTACAAAGGTTCTAATAAAATTGGGGGATCCTAAGAGTCAAACATGATTGGGATTAAGCAATTCCATGTCCTAAACATATATATGAACAACACGCGATATAGAGGTAGACGGGCCTTTGTGAATCGCAATTTATAAAATAACAAGTGTTGGATCTTATACACTGTAGAAACAAATGAGCTTCTCTCAACCGCGAAATATCTAGAACACACATGATATAGAGGTAGGCGGGCCTCTGCGAATCATGATAGTCCTAAGCAAGTGTTCGGGGCGCACGCAATATAGAAATAGATGGGTTTCTGTTAATTGCGGCGAAGATCCGGGGGAGATAGAAATTTTTAGGGGCTTTCCGGACCCAAAAGTAACAAATATCGGTTAAGAATAGGTTAAGAACACCTAAATCGAACGAAGTGAAATGAATCAGGGGTAAAACTGTCATTTTGCCTGTGGAGGCAATGATGGCCGCGTGGCCAAGTCTTCTGATTGGCTAAATCTCATTTACACGGATTGATCAAAAGGGGAGATCGGACGGCTGGGGTTATCCGAGGCGACCTTGGCCGCATGGCCAAGTCTCCAGTCTGACTGGATTCTTGGTCACAGCGCCAGAATCCCCTCCTCTTCTCCTCCTTCCTTCTTCTTCTTCTTCTTCTTCCACCATTGTCGGTTAGAAAGAGAAAGAGGTGAATTTTAGAGAGAGAAAACTTCATTTGGTGATTTTTTAGACTCCAATTTATGTCATCGAAGCCATGGCGGATTGGATTAACGAAATGCTTTTCTGAGGTGGCAATTTTGCGGGTCAGGGTGATTTCGTGCCACCGGAGCATGGACACCAAGGGGGAGAAACTGAGGGTCCTTTCGAAGAGGAAAACGCAAGGATTGGCCCAAATGCGGGCGACCAAGCGGCTCACATGGTTCCGAGGGGCGGATTGAGATCGAGGGCGGTGACTAGAAACTTTCGGGACGACCTTATTAGCTCGACTTTTGCTCATGACTATGATTTTCACATCGATACGGATCGTCATTGGTCTGCGGGACTTCCGGCGACTCCAGAGGTAAATTCTGAATTTCGCCCTCCTCTTTGTTTCCATACATTCACAATTTATCTATTTAATAGACAACATAAATGCAATTAAATGTGAAATGTAATTCGCTAGGAATGTAACATACCTGTGCTGTGTTTACCTGTAGAGAATCAAAGCTCGTGGGTCTACAGTGACCGTGGGTCAGTTGTGGGCGTCCTTGCCGGTGGGCCCAGGCGGTTTACGTGCTTGGATCGAGGTTATGGGATTTAGTCCCTTTTTTGAGGCTGTCCGCATGGTTGGGGAAACCTTGAAGGTGACGGCAGTGATAGAGGTGTGCAGGGAGTTTTGGTGGGATACTACTCACACCTTTCACTTCAGTTGGGGAGAGATTACCGTTACGCCCACGGACTTTACGGCTATCAAGGGGCTGACGTTCACTACGACCCCTCTACCATTTGACGAGAGCTTGGTGGGTAGACCTGAGTACCGACAGGCTTTGTTGGGTGTCGACACCGATAAGGGGGGAGGTGTGAAGGGTTATGGAGTGGAGGCTGGCAAGGTGCAGAGGCTTGTGGTGTCAGCGATAGAGGCCTTTGGGAGAGGGGAGCATGATTTGGACTGCTTGGTCCGACTGTTCTTGTGGTACAGCTTTTTCGAGCTTCTGTTTCCCAGTGGGGCCACCATCTGTAGGTACTCGCTGTTAGCGGCTTTTGAGGACTTGGCTCAGGTGAGCGAGATCTCTTGGGGTGGAGCCGGCTTGGCCGAGGTGTACCGGGCTTTGGATCACTGCTCGAGGGCTAGCTCGTCGGCATTTAACGGGTTCTAGTTCGCCTTTGAGGTACTATTCTTGTCATTTCTTTCGTTTGTCTGTCACGAATTTCGATTTGCACACACCTCTGAATTGATTCCCTTTACCATATGTACAGGTAAGGGTGTATGAGATCTTTGGCATCGCCCCTTTTCAGTTGGAGATCGGCGACAACAAGGCGGTTCCCATCATATCCTTCTGGTGCAAGAGTAATAGGCAGGCTCCTCGCAGGATCAATGATAGGAGGACTGTGGATACTGCAGAATTGAGGAGGGTGTTTGCGTGGCCCATACCCATTGGGGTGGTGTTCTATCCATGGAGTGCGGCTAATGAGCGTTCTGTTGGTTATGCTTCTGAGTTGACTGCCTCTTGGATTCTGTTGGTGGGTCTGAGTGGCGACGCCATGTATCTGGGTGAGTGGGTGGCTCATCAGCATAGGGCTGGTGCATTACTATGGGTCCCTCATGATCCTCCTCGGGACATGCTTCGTTCGGCTAAGCTGAGGAGCTTTGTGACTCCGGCAGAGCATTACAGGGGTAGAGATGACTACGACAGCTTTCTGAGGACACGTCTGATCAGCCTACAGGTACGGGCTAGGATATTGTCAGGAGAGGGATCGAGCTCGGCCCGATATGTCGGTCGGAGTCAGCCTTTGGTTGACATGCCTCTTCGTTCGAGCAGCGTTAGAGTGGTGCGAGGTAGCCGGGAGGAGGAGATCAGCTTGGAGCCGACAGATGCAGATATCGCTGAGGAGCCATTCGTCCCACCGCCTGATGATGGGGTATGATTTTGTTGGTAGTGGTGCCCTAGGCACGTTTAATAAACGTTGTAATTGTTATCATTTATTTCATATCAATAAAGAAATGTTTTGATTATTATTGTTGTTCATGTTTACTCATAATAATCTCCGTCCTTAGTACTTGTTAAAGCACTAGTACAAAGGCTAAATGAGCATGGGATGATCATGTTAGATTTATGGGTACTTGTTTGGAACAAGGTACTGGACATGACCCGCTGTATGAGATTTATGTCATGGTCTATGTCATACAGATATCTCATATTAGTTATGTCATTCGAATCCATAGATATGAAGTTATGATAGTCTTCCACTTGATGAACATTATGTTTGACATACTCAAACGCTACCTTTAACCGGGTAGTTATAAAGGGTATGATTGGCATAATCTGATTCACGTAGGGAAGAGTAATAAGCTATATGGATTTGTCCCTCTTCGGAGAGATGTCAAGTTTAGGCCTCTCGTAGGAATGATGTTGATGAAAATGTTCGGCCGGACTCAAATGAATTGATTAGATCAATGTCATTTGGATTATCAACATATTCGGAATCGAGAAAGTATTGAACAAAACAAGTTGACTTGTTGACCATGACTTGTGTTCAATGAACATCGTGGACAAAGGGATTATGACATGTTCAAAAGGAATGCGAACTTGTATCTAGTTATACTATTTGGGTAGGTATGACGGTTTGGTAGAACCTAATCATATCTTATGGTTTCATGTTTGGACCCATTGCCAACTTAGTGTAATCCTAGAGGGTCACACACAATAGAACGAATCTTAAATAAGGGTTATATTGGAATTTTGGAAATTATGGGAATCTGGACAAGTGTGCGACCGCACAATATGGGTTGGGCGGCCGCACAGTTTGGGTCAGTTAGTACCAGAAACCTTCCAGATAGATGTGCGACCGCACAGGCTGTTTGGGCGGCCGCACACCATGTCGGGATTGGTTTCCTAATTTGATTTGGAAAGGAATTTTGGACGGGTTTAGACACAAGTTTCCTATTTGGAATAGGTCTAACTTGTATATAAACAGCCAAATTCGGCCAGAATCACATCATAGCTTTTGTGCAAGTCTGCAAAGAGTTTGAGAGAGTTTTATTTTGTTCTAAGACATCCTAGATTGAGGAACAAAATAATACACAAACAAAATTCCATATAGTTCATATTGATTGTGAAAACGTGTTTCACAATCTTGGTCTAGCAACCAAGATCAAGTGTTCTTGATATTCGTTCGTGGTGTGGATACCGCTAGAGGGTGAAGCTTTTCATCTTCAAAGTTCGTGTTCTTACTTTTGTGATCAAAGCTTCAAGTTCTCCACCAAGATCAAAGACCAAATTTAAAGTCATCAAGGGTTAGTTTTTCTAGTATTCATATTGTTGTATTGGATTTAATCATATGAATGGATCTTTGGGTTTCATAAATTTTGAATGCTATTTTCCGCTGCGCATGTTACTACGAAAGCCAACAGTGGTATCATTGCCCCGTTTATGTTGATTATATCAATACTTAGATCATGTTGTATGTATATAAATTGTTTATGTGCCTAACATGATATGAATATTGGATATATGATGTTTATGTGTTATATGATTTTAGTGGTTTACTGTTTTACAACTTTAATCGCACTATTGAATCGCACTAAAAAATTATGATGGATTCTGAATTGTTTGATTATTAATTTTTGATTGGATCAAAGTTTTAATAATCGGGAAAAACAATTTTGAGACAAATTTTCGAACTTTAAAAATTCTGTCTGGTTCTACTGTGCGACCGCACAAAAAAATATTGGGCGACCGCACATGTTTGTGCGACCGCACGGATTTTCATGGGCGACCGCACAGTTGGTCAGAATCAGAACCAGATTCTGGAATTTTGATGGGGTCCAACCGAATCAGTGACAATACCGGCCAGACCTGCTGATCTGGAGCGGGTTTTGGGTAGTTGGTTTTGGTGTGGATTTTTGGGTTTGATTTTCCTATTAGTTTTAGTCTTGTGATTCTAAGATTGGCTTAAGGTTTGGATGGCTAATCTACGTTCATCAAGATTGTGTTTCCCAAACTTGATCGCAATCAAAGTTTCAAAGATAAAACGAAGTTAGAATTATGAAGAGTTCATAATTGCTAAAATTGAGAAACAAAGCTCTTGATTCAAAGATTGGAGATCCATGTGGAATTATGGATGCAATTGGCCTACGTTCATCGAGACCATCTATTTCTTAGTTTCGGCCACATGGACTACTTTCTTGGTTTCTTGAATTAGTTCGGAATTGTGGATGCCTTATGGCTTAGTTTCGGCCGTATTTCTTGTTGTCTTGATTTGGAAGATGATAACCAAAGTTCAAAGAGTCTCATCCTCATGATTATAGAGAAACTAATGACACATATATATTATGCTTAAATTAATGGAGATTAATTTAGTGGCTAAACTTGATGCGTAACATGTTTATATTATGTGCTCATAAATGTGTTATATGCTATATGTGATGAACCTTCAAAGAAAATTTTAAGTCCCTTTACCATGCCATGATTAAAACACTTGTTTATACATGTATGAGCAAGATGAGTGAATAAGAGTTTCCTATGCGTTTAAAATGGTTGGACTTAATTAAGCGTCAAAACAGTTTTGGGCTTAAGGCAAAGATGAGATTTAACATGCTTTTCGAAATTGGATTTCTTAAAGAATCTCATAAAAAGAACTGAGAGTCATATGAGATATGATTGACAAGAGTTGTCTACCTAATTAATTTGATTTTGAGCGGTGCACCAAAGCGTACTTAAAATTAAATTAATGCGGGATCTTAACCCATTTAAATTATAATATACATTGGATGTATAAAGAAGGTTGTATAATTTAGTGGAAGTATTTTTGAAAAAATACATTATTTATTTCTTTAATGAAACCGGTACTTATTAAATTTTGGAAATTTTGCATATTTGTAGATAATGACTACTAACACTCAATCAATTTCGTTGCGATCGATCCTTGAGAAGGATAAGCTCCAAGAGAATGGTACTAACTTTATGGATTGGATCCGTAGCCTAAGAATTGTTCTAAGGCAAGAAGATAAGTTGTACATTCTCGATGGGCCACTTCCTGCTGAACCAGAACCTACTGCCCCTAGGGCAGAAAGAGACAATTACAAGAAACATCGTAATGATTCTAGAGATGTAAGTTGTCTCATGCTTGCTACTATGTGCTCAAAACTCCAACAAAGTTTGGAACATTTAGAAGCCTATGAGATAGGCGTGGAGTTAAGAGCCATGTTTCAAGAGAAAGCTAGGCAAGAGAGGTACAAGACCATTGTTGCATTCACTACTTGCAAAATGAATGAAGGGCAACAAGTGAGTCCTCACATGCTGAAAATGAAAGGTTATGTAGAGAACCTTGAGAAACTTGGCTATCCAATCCCATTGGAGCTAGCCACAGATCTCATTCTTAATTCATTTCCTAAAAGTTATAATCAGTTTGTGATGAATTATAACATGCATGGAATGGATAAGAACCTCTCCGAGTTGCACGGGATGCTTAAAACTACGGAGATGAAGATTGCGGAGAAAGGTTCTCCCGTGCTCTTGGTTCATGATGGGAAGAAGGCTAGTGCCAAAGGAAAGGGTAAGAAAGTTGTCAAACCTAAGATAAGCAAGGCAAAGGTTGCCAATGATTCTGAGGCAAAACCCGATTCACAAAAGGATGCAATCTGTTTCCATTGTCAAGAAATTGGTCATTGGAAACGTAATTGCAAGGCTTTCTTGGAAGAGCAAAAGAAGAAGAAGGGCAGCAAGGCTGCGTCGACTTCAGGTATCTATATGATAGATATTCTCCTTTCTACCACTGATTCTTGGGTATTGGATACCGGATGTGGTTCTCACATTTGTTTAAATGTGTAGGGTCTAAAGAATAGGAGACTACTTAAAGAGGGTGAAGTAGACCTACGCGTGGGGAATGGAGCAAGAGTTGCTGCATTAGCCGTAGGGACTTATGAAGTCACTTTACCTTCCGGTTTAATACTTGTTTTGAACAATTGCTATTATGTACCGGATTTAAGCAGAAATATTATTTCAATTTCTTGTTTGGATAATGAAGGTTTTAAGTTTCTTATTGAGAATAAGAAATTTTCTATTTATTTAAATGATGTGCTTTATGGTATTGCTAATTCATTTAATGGCCTTTATGTCTTGGATGTCAAGAATGAAAATAATGAAAATGTCTATCATATAAATAAGAAATCTAAACCTAATGATGTAAATCATACTTATTTGTGGCATTGCCGTCTTGGTCATATCAATGAGAAGCGTATCTCAAAACTCCATGGGGACGGTCTCTTGGGTTCATGTGACCTTGGGTCATATGATACTTGTGAGTCATGTCTTCTTGGGAAATGACTAAGACACGTTTTACCAAGCTAGGTGAAAGGGCAAGCGACTTATTGGGGTTGATACATTCCGATGTATGCGGACCATTAAGTAGCAGTGCTAGGGGAGGATTTCAATACTTCATAACCTTCACTGATGATTATAGTAGATTTGGGTATGTTTACCTAATGAAACATAAAAGTGAAGCTTTTGAGATATTTAGAATATTTCAAAATGAAGTAGAAAAACAACTTGGCAAAAGTATTAAATCACTTCGATCAGATCGAGGTGGAGAATACTTGAGTCATGAATTTGATGATCATCTAAAGAATTGTGGAATAGTTTCACAATTGACTCCACCTGGAACACCACAATGGAATGGTGTGTCCGAGAGGAGAAATGGGACTTTGTTAGACATGGATCGATCAATGATGAGTCAAGTTGATCATCCAATATCCTTTTGGGGTTACGCCTTAGAAACCGCTGCTTTCACACTAAATCGTGTTCCAACTAAATCGGTTCAAAAGACTCCATATGAGATGTGGAGCGGAAAGAAGCCTTGTCTGTCTTTCATAAAGATTTGGGGTTGTGAAGCTTTTGTCAAAAGACTTGTCTCCGACAAACTAGCACACAAATATGATAAATGTATTTTCGTGGGATATCCTAAGGAAACTAAATGATATTACTTTTACAACCGTGAGGACAACAAAGTTTTTGTTGCCCGAACTGGTGTCTTTCTAGAGAAAGAGTTTCTCTCCAAAGAAATCAGTGGGAGTAAAATAAATCTTGAAGAGATTCGAGGCCCAGAAAATGACATTGAACCAATAATGGAACAAGAACAAGAACCACAAGGAGTTGTGGAACCTGTTCAAAATACACAAGCAACTCGCAGATCTAGTAGGTTACGATCCGAGCCCGAGAGATATGGATTTCTCGTAATGGATAGTAATGAGGTGGAAATCATTGAGAATGATGAACCGACAACCTACCAAGAGGCGATGTCTTTTCCTGATTCGGACAAGTGGCTTGGAGCCATGGAATCCGAATTGCAATCCATGCAAGAGAATCAAGTTTTGAATTTGATTGATGCGCCCGAAGGAGTAAAAACCATAGGATGCAAATGGGTCTTCAAGAAGAAGACTGACATGGATGGGAAGGTGCATACTTACAAAGATAGACTTGTAGCGAAAGGTTATAGGCAAGTTCATGGTATTGACTATGATGAAACCTTTTCACCCGTAGCAATGATCAAGTCTATAAGAATTTTGCTTGCCATTGCCGCATATCATGACTATGAAATATGGCAAATGGACGTCAAAACCGCTTTCCTAAATGGAAAACTAACAGAGGATGTGTATATGACACAACCAGAAGGTTTTGAACATGATTCTAAGGTATGCAAATTGCAAAGATCCATCTATGGATTGAAGCAAGCTTCAAGGAGTTGGAATCTCCGTTTTGATAAATCGGTCAGAGAGTTTGGTTTCATCAAGAACGACGATGAGCCTTGTGTATACAAGAAGATTAGTAGGAGCATAGTGCAATTCCTTATTTTATACCTGGATGACATATTACTCATTGGAAACGACATTCCTACACTTCAGTCCGTAAAGACTTGGTTGGGAAAATGTTTTGCAATGAAAGATATGGGTGAAGCCGCGTACATACTGGGCATTAAGATCTATAGAGATAGATCAAGGAGGCTACTTGGTTTAAGCCAAAGTACATACATTGACAAGGTCATTAGAAGATTCCGTACGAAAAATTCTAAAAGAGGAACCTTACCAGTGTTATATGGAGTTTCTCTAAGCAAGACTCAATGTCCTAAGACAAAAGATGAGCGTGAGAAAATGAATGATGTTCAATATGCTTCGACAATTGGGTCCATCATGCATGCCATGATTTGTACTAGGCCGGATGTATCTTATGATTTAAGCATGACAAGTAGATACCAATCCGACCCCGGTGAAAATCACTGTATGGCTGTAAAAGCGATTCTTAAGTACTTGAGAAGAACTAAAGATTCGTTTTTGGTCTATGGAGGAATGGAAGATGTTCTCGTGGTAAATGCTTACACGGATGCAAGCTTCCAAACCGACAAAGATGATAGTCGGTCGCAATCGGGTTTTGTGTTTATGTTAAATGGTGGAGTTGTAAGCTGCAAGAGTTCCAAGCAAAGTAAAACCGCTGATTCTAAAACGGAAGCTGAGTATATTGCTGCATCAGATGCTGCAAAGGAAGCTGTTTGGATTAAAAAGTTCATTACTGAACTTGAAGTAGTTTCTAGTATTGCTAATCCAATAGACCTTTATTGCGATAATAATGGTTCTATTGCTCAAGCAAAGGAACCAAGAGCACATCAGAAATCCAAACACATACTTAGGCGTTTTCATATCATTCGAGAAATCGTTCATAGGGGAGACATAAATATATGCAGAGTACCTACTGATGACAATGTCGCGGACCCGCTAACAAAGGGACTTCCACAAGCTAAACATGAAGGTCATGTTAGGTCCATGGATATTAGATACATGGGAGATTGGGCCTAGGGCAAGTGGGAGATTGTTGGTAGTGGTGCCCTAGGCACGTTTAATAAACGTTGTAATTGTTATCATTTATTTCATATTAATAAAGAAATGTTTTGATTATTATTGTTGTTCATGTTTACTCATAATAATCTCCATCCCTAGTACTTGTTAAAGCACTAGTATAAAGGCTAAATGATCAAGGGATGATCATGTTAGATTTATGGGTACTTGTTTGGAACAAGGTACTGGACATGACCCGCTGTATGAGATTTATGTCATGGTCTATGTTGTACATATATCTCATATTAGTTATGTCATTCGAATCCTTAGATATGAAGTTATTATAGTCTTCCACTTGATGAACATTATGTTTGACATACTCAAACGCTACCTTTAATCGGGTAGTTATAAAGGGTATGATTGGCATAATCGGATTCACGTAGGGAAGAGTAATAAGCTAAATGGATTTGTCCCTCTTCGGAGAGATGTCAAGCTTAGGCCTCTCATAGGAATGATGTTGATGAAAATGTTCAGACGGACTCAAATGAATTGATTAGATCAATGTCATTTGGATTATCAACATATTCGGAATCGAGAAAGTATTGAACAAAACAAGTTGACTTGTTGACCATGACTTGTGTTCAATGAACATCGTGGACAAAGGGATTATGACATTTTCTAAAGGAATGCGAACTTGTATCTAGTTATACTATTTGGGTAGGTATGACGGTTTGGTAGAACCTAATCATATCTTATGGTTTCATGTTTGGACCCATTGCCAACTTAGTGTAATCCTAGAGGGTCACACACAATAGAACGAATCTTAAATAAGGGTTATATTGGAATTTTGGAAATTATGGGAATCTGGACAAGTGTGCGACCGCACAATATGGGTTGGGCGGCCGCACAGTTTGGGTCAGTTAGTACCAGAAACCTTCCAGATAGATGTGCGACCGCACAGGCTGTTTGGGCGGCCGCACACCATGTCGGGATTGGTTTCCTAATTTGATTTGGAAAGGAATTTTGGACGGGTTTAGACACAAGTTTCCTATTTGGAATAGGGCTAACTTGTATATAAACAGCCAAATTCGGCCAGAATCACATCATAGCTTTTGTGCAAGTCTGCAAAGAGTTTGAGAGAGTTTTATTTTGTTCTAAGACATCCTAGATTGAGGAACAAAATAATACACAAACAAAATTCCATATAGTTCATATTGATTGTGAAAACGTGTTTCACAATCTTGGTCTAGCAACCAAGATCAAGTGTTCTTGATATTCGTTCATGGTGTGGATACCGCTAGAGGGTGAAGCTTATCATCTTCAAAGTTCGTGTTCTTACTTTTGTGATCAAAGCTTCAAGTTCTCCACCAAGATCAAAGACCAAATTTAAAGTCATCAAGGGTTAGTTTTTCTACTATTCATATTGTTATATTTGATTTAATCATATGAATGGATCTATGGGCTTTGGGTTTCATAAATTTTGAATGCTATTTTCAGCTGCGCATGTTACTACGAAACCCAACAGATTTATCATTTTGTCTTCGATTTGTCCTATGCACACACATTCTTTGCTTTCTTGTTCTCATTCATTGCTTTTTGACCTATCCAGGTAACTCGGGAGGAATATGTCTGTTCCGTTCAGCGGGAGAACGTTTTGATGCCCTTACTGAGGGAGGCGTATCACTCTTGCACCTGCCGTAGGGAGGATGTCGTCGCACCACAGCGTCGAGAGCGGTCTCCTACTGAGGCAGGTTCTTCCCATACTGGAGGAAGAGCAGTCCGAGGATGGAGTTCGAGTACTAGTGGTTTGCGCCGTTCGGCACAGCGGCGGGACACTACTGAGGAGGACTCGGATTAGCCGGGGGCCGCTTTTCTTTTATTTATTCCTGCACTGTTAGTAGTAGAAATAGACGGATATGTACATGTGGGACATTTAAAATGTATGCAAAGAAATTATGTACTAATTTACATGCGAATTGTGACACCCTATTTGTACAAACTAGTTATTTACGTTATTCCTAATTTTATACAATGCATGAGCCACGGGGACAGAGTGTGTACGTTATTTGTATGGATCCATTGCGGTGTGGGAGTAACCAAGCTTGGGGACGGAGCTGAATGTTCTGCATGGGGCAAGAGTGGCCGCGTGACCAAGGGCGAAGATGGCCGCCTGGCCAAGGTCGATGTTGGCCGCGTGGCCAGGGGCGGCCAAGTCTGGCGCTGCCTTTTCTTTTTCGTTTCCAGGCAAGAATTGGAGTTTGTGCCATATATAAACAGTGTTTACCTAGCATTAGGACTCGTACCAGCAGCAGTTTTCTTGTGTTTTTCTTACCTAAACACCAATTTTCTTGCCTCCTCAATGGATTATCATGCAAGAATTACCATGCTTGAAAGAGGATCTTATACCACTGCCTTGGAGAAGTGGGTTTCTAAGATCCTTGCTTCTTGTCGCAAGAGATTTGATGAACGGTTTGGCGTCAAGTGCCTTTGGTCACTCTCTCATATGAACTCCAATGCGAATCTTTTGAAGGCTAGTGCCAAATTCTGGGACAAGAGTAATCACGTTTTCAACTTCTCTTATAATGAAATAACTCCTACTTATGAAGACTTCATGGCCCTTTGTGGGGGTGAGGAAAAAGTAGAGATTGCTTTGACTTTTGACTCAATTTCATTGGAGAAGAGGTTGATAACTTTTGGTACGACCGAGGATGATCTTAGTGAATACGTTAGGGCCAACCATGTGAATCTTTCTTGGATGCCAGGGCACTTTATGCATGGAGACGTCACCTCTGACTTTTCTTTAGATCACCTCGCTTTGTGCTTGTTTTCTCTTGTGTTGTTCCCTTCGGAGGTAGGATTTGCTAGCGCAGCATGCTTGGACATGGTGATTCGGGCCCGATTGGGTCATAACACCGTACCGGTTATTCTAGGAGAAACCATCTGTGGCAGTTCCTAACTTGCTATATACGGCAACATGACTAGAGGTAGAGTCAGGATTGTAACTATGTGGCTCCAAGAGAGGCTCCGAGTGAACAATCCAGGAGTGTCTCAGAATGTGCGCCCATGGTTTCATCGTAGTAGGGGAATTGCAGAGAGATTTTAGTGCATGACTCGCAGCGGTTGGGAGACTTATTTAGCCAAGATGGTGACTGATGATATTCAGTGGGTGGTACCGTCATGGCGGATCCGGTCTTTGAGAGCGAAACAGTTGGGGTCGTACATGATTCGTGTCCCCTCTCTTTATGAGACTACCTTTTACTAACCAATGAGAGTGCTTCGACAGTACGGTTTAGTGCAGACTATCCCCAAGGATTGGGATGAGAATTTAGGCAGTATTCTTTCAAGACACTTTATATGAATGCTAGCGTCTCGATTCTCTTTTCTCAAATGTGGGGCATGGCTGGGTTTTCATGCATTACTTTCCTTTCACGCCTCCGCAGCACTTATTTGTCACGAGAGTACTTGGCATGGTACGATGAGAGACTTGGGCGTGCGAAGCAGACTCTAGAGACCCTACGTGGTTCTATACTGGGAACCTGTGCTTCTAGCATTTCGCTGAGGATGAAAGAGGCATCAGCCAATGAGAAGAGGAGAGAGATGATTGCTGCTAACATGGATGGAGAAGGGGTAGAGGCTTCAAGGAAGAGGAAGGCTAGTGAGGTTTCGAAGGGTAAGGCCAAGGGTGTCGGTGAGTTTGAGGCTAGGTTTTGTGAGAAGCCTTACAAGAAGAAAGCTCGCCGAGGACTACACAAGAAGAAAGAGACCGAAGGCACAAGTGGAACTAAGGAGTGATTCCGAGTATCTATCCACAGTCGTTGCAGACACATTAGTTTTAAGTTCAGTTTTATTTCAGTGTTAGTTTAATTTCATAACAAGTTATTTAATCGCCAGTTTAGTCGAACTTAGACTCATCGAATAAGTGTAATGCACAATGACTGTGGAAATGAATGTTTTTGCTTTAGAAAACACAAATTCTTCTTTTACTGCTCTGTGGCCAAATTTGGATGTTTATTTATTTTTTTAGACCGCACCTTTGAAAGGCTGCCTACGTTCCCCTTTTACAAATAGGACTAAGGGGCTCAGGTCATCGTAGTTCATTCCAGTCAGACAAGAATTATTTAAGAAAGGGAAGATAGAAGGGGGGAATGCTCTAACTTTTGCCTAGACCGCCCTTGCGGGTTTTCAGTCTAGCGAGCTTTGTACGCGCCCTATTTTTGCATAGACCGCCCTTTGCGGGTTTTCAGTCTATCGGGCTTCTTTTTGCGTTTTTTTTAGAGGGGGGAACTAGTCGTAGTAGCGTCTAAGCTTGCTAAGATTGACTGGTTCTTTGAACGGGTTGCCATCCAAATCTACCATTCTGACCGCTCCTCCAGAGAAGATCCTCTTAGTTTTGCGGTTTGTCTTGGATCTTGGTGATGGAGTAGAGCCGCCGCTTTAAGTCCTCTACTTCTCGTGACAGGTCGTGAACTCTCTCTGTAGTCATGTGTGGGGGCACCTTTATGTTGTCTCCAACTCTGGGCTTAGGTTTGTCGAACTCGACGAGTTCAAGGTTACCATCCTCCATGTAGAACCAGAATCCTTCGATTTTGGTAAGCTTGCCTTTATCTATAAGGTCTTGGATCTTCCTTTGCAAAGCCACACAATTGTTAATGTCATGACCTTCATCTTGATGATACGAGCAAAATTTGGTGGGCTCGAATGGTTGGAGAGGCGGTAGTTTAGAGAGAAGTGAGTATTCTCCCAAGGGTTGCATCTTGCCTATGGTTTGCAGTCTTTCGAACATTTTTGCTCTTGGGGTCCCTAGGTTTGTGTACCATCAGGCTGAGATGGGATTATTTTTGAAAAATCTCTACAGTTTTTCACTGGGTCTCTTTCCATGGCGAGGCGGCCACCATTCCATTGGTCTTGCGAGTTAGATCTTCTTCCCATGCGTCGTGTGCAGGATGCGGGTATTCGTCAGGTATTGTTTGAGGTAATAAAATGCAGCTTTGCACCTCGAACTCCAGCCTTGATTCGCGCATTTCTCCATTTCTCTTAGCATTGGTTCTCCTACGGTCATAATATGACCGAGGTACTGGAGTAGTTCTGTGAGTTATTTCATCTCTGTCTCAGTGCGGGGAGGTTTCATCTCCAAGATGGCTTGAATCTTCCTCAGGTCGGCTTGATTCCACGCTCGGTGACCATGTAGCCTAACACTTTCCCTCGGCTGACTCCAAACGTACACTTGGCGGGGTTCAAACGCATGGCGTGCTCCCTTAACCTGTCAAAGAACTTCCTTAGATCTGTCAAGTGCTGATCGTCGGAGCCTTTCGAACGAATGATCATGTCGTCTACGTATACTTCAATCTTTTTATGGATCATTTCATGGAAGAGAGTGGTAACTGACCGTTGATAAATATCCCCAGCGTTCTTTAACCCAAACGGCATGACAGTATAGCAGAAAGTACCCCATGGAGTGGTTAAGGCTGTCTTCTCTTGGTCTTCCTCGGCCATCTTAATCTGGTTATAGCCGGAAAACCCATCCACAAATGACTTGACCTCATAGTTGGCAGTCACATCCACCAACATATCAATATTGGGCAGGGGAAGTTGTCTTTCGGGGTAGCCTTGTTGAGATCTCTGAAATCCACACATACTCGAACTTTGCCATTGGACTTCTTCACAGTCACGATGTTGGACAACCAAGTCGGGTATTCAATCACCCTAATGAAGCCTATGTGGAGTAGCTTTTCGATCTCTTCTTTCACTTGCAGGGACCATTCCGGCTTAATACGTCGTAGTTTTTGTTTGACTGGCTTGGCATCTGGTGCTGTCGGGATTCTGTGTTCTACGATCGAGTTGTCAAGCCCCGGCATGTCCTTGTAAGACCATGAAAACACGTCCACGTACTCCTTGAGTAACTCAATCAATGTTTCCCTCTCAGCTCCGTTGAAGAAGCTCCCAATCTGCGTTTCCTTTGGCTCGGCTTCGGTTCCTAAATTCACGCACGTTAGCACCTCATCGGCAGCTTGGGCTCGAGATTCCCTTTGATTAATAACTTGTTCTGAAATTTCTTTTATGTATTCATCATTTAGTGTGTCTGTATCCTCCTCTTCTAATGAGTCATTATTAACTAAGGGCTCGTTTGGTTGCTGGATAAGGATAAGGGGTATTATTAGTAAGGAGATAATTAATCTCCTCCTTATTATCATAGGTACTAATTATCTTTGATTTTAGTTGTAATTTTGCGTTTGGTATGATCAAGATAATAAAGCTTTAATCCCCTCTTTACTTAATTTGGTGTTTGGTTAGAAATGATTTAAGGTTGTATTATTATTAATTTTCCAACATTACCCTTTGCCTATCATAATCATATTATGATTACTCAACTATATTTGAAATTAATTTTTTCCTAAACTTCACACAATTCATACATTTAAATATTTCATCCGTCTTAAAATGAATGTCAAAATTTTTTTAACTTCGCTCTTGATTGATCAAAAACAACATATATACATTTTTATTTTAAACATTTAATTTGGGACGGAAGTAGTAGCGAACGAAAAATTCAACCTTGTATTTACTGACAATGTCAAAGAATTATGACCAATACCTACAGTAACAAAAATATACTAATAACATAAAAAATCAAAATAATCCATTACCAATTCATAGACAATTAAGCATTCATAAGTATCAGCCAAAAATACCAACATAATTCAAACAAATAGCAAACTAATATAGTAGAATGTCAAAAGCATATTGTAATGGTTTCATGATATAACACATAAAAATTCTTGGGTAAACAACTAACTAAACTAATTAACTTCAATATTCACTCATTAACCTTCTTGATCCTGCACATGTTCTTCATGATGTTGAGGGGGATGAAATATTTTTATCAACACCTCATAACATGGAAGCGAAATATCCCCAAATGTTCTATGAATTGGCAGAATATTATTCCACAACTCATCGGAGCTTGCAACAATCTTTGACATAGTTGAATCCCACTCAAATCCTTCATGTGAGAGAATATGATTGATGTGGGAAATTTTCATTTTCCAATTCTTTATCTTGTTCTCAATATCATGTTCGGTAATGTCACTTGTTGATCCCAATTCTTGGTTTAATATCGGCACTATAAAACGAGCAGTGCTTGGTCTAAACTGACCATTATGGGTGCGGTCGACGTCCAACCTTTCTTCTAGCAGGGCATTCAAAAGTGTTATCTCCATTTCTTCACTCCACTTGAGTCTTCTCTTATTGAATCCTTTCATAACTACAATAATATAAACCAAACCATTCTTTGCGAAATTAAAAAAAAAATATAAATCTGGAAAAAAAAAAAAAGAGCATATCATTTAGTTGAAAAAAAAATTACTGAAATCTTGGATATACTCTCTCCGTCCCGAAATGATAGTTACATTTTATAATTTTATTTTTTTTGTTCCAGTGGTTAGTCCCATTTACACAGTCGATTCATCAAGCAACTCATATGCAAACATATAGGGATTACTGACATTAAACTCTGCTATTCGATTATGAGAACCCAAGCATAATCAAGTTAAATTGCACAAAAAGCCCAAGATTCAACAAATAACCAATTCTAATTAGTGGATAACTGAAAGCAACCAACCAAAGGCAATTCAAATCACATATTTAATAAAGAAATTGTAAAATACAGAATTAATTCATGGATAACGTTACCCGATTTCCTAGCAAACCCTCGCGTGTTCCTGCCATTATTGAAAAGAAAATAAGGTCAATTTCTCCTACTATTCAATTTTGTCGACAATCAGATGATGTCTCGTTTTGCCATGAAACCCCCAACAGGCGTAGGAGAGAAGAGATCTTGTGTTTGGGGTCTAATAAAAGAAAACAATAGAAGAAGAAATCTGAGTAAAGAGATGAAGAACTCACCTTAGGAACAAATCGTTTGAGCAGAGCAGAGGAGAAGTGCGGAATGAGGGTTGGGTTTCTCGTCTACTTAATAGCGCGAAGCGGGGCATGGTAGGGATAAATTTCTTAATCCCAGCTGCAAATAAGGAGGAGATAAATAATAACAGCCCATCCCAAGTATAATTACGGAATGGATTAGGCCCTAATCCCACTAAAGGCGCTTAATTATACCAATGCCTAATTACCAAGCAAACACTTGCCTAACATTTCTTAATAATCCTAATGATAATTATCCTGTGTTAAGCACGCCAACCAAATGGCCTCTAAGTGTATATCATTAGGTTGATTATTAGCTAATTTATCATTTAAAAGAGTGGCTATGGAGGGATACTCGGAAAGGTCGAGGGCTTCATTCATGGCAAAAGGGAATATAGCGTTTGCAACAAGGTCATAGTCTTCAGACGTGAGGTCGTCAGACTTAGAGGAAGACTCAAATTCAAAGCTAAAAACACTAGACTCGAGGGAGGGGGATTTCGAGGAAGTGACGGGAGGTGCTGCGGGAGGAGCGGCAGGAGAATGAGTAAGCCCCAATGTCTCCACCATGAACTCGGGAGTAGCTATGGGACCTCCGAGCGTGCACCAATTCTTCAGTTTGCCTTCCATAGGTACCACCAATGTCCTTGGATCAACGTCTTTCTCTGATTCATCCCCAATAGCAGCCACCATGTCGTCGTCGAGCCCCAGATAACCCAGATATTGAAGCAGATATTGGCCGTCCCACGTCTCAGTCAAACCTGGAGTCTCTGTGGTTTCCGCTGTCGGCTTGTCGAGGGTTGCGGATTCGAGTTGATCTGCCAAGTTACTTGCAACCTTGGCGGAGTACTCATACTTGATGGTTTTAATTCTTCCTGTGGCTTCGTCATGTTCCATGTAAGTCAGCTTCATGTTGGATCGGTCGAATTCTACATCCCTGAAGATCTCGAACCCTTTCTGCAACTTTCCGGTGTGATCAAACCATGGTTCTGCAAATTCAAAGCACGAAAAATCCTCGCCTTCCTTAACGAAGTAACTATTAAGGGAGAGGCGGTATAGCCGTATTTCAGGCTTCTTGTATGGCAACTTCACTTTCTTGAGGAATTCTATCCTTTTCTGTTCTGCTCTATCTTCGGGAGTGAGGGTGTATCCAAGGCCAAATAACCCTCTATGATCAACTTCTTCAACCAAATCTTTGGGACCTTGCAAGTTCTTACCTAGCCCCAGCCCCGGTATGAAGCCCATGTTCCGCAATATTTTGATAACGGGTACCACCCTGTCGGATGTCTTCGTGAGGTCAATTGCGCACATCTGTGCCTGAGCGACTACTTCAAAGCCGTTAAACAGTCTACTCTCCTCCCCATGCTGTATTTGTAAAACAGGAATGCCCTTGGTGTCCGTCCCATGGGCACTTACTAGATCACTGTAGACAACTGTCACCTCGTTTCCAGACTGAAACTTTACACACTGATGCAAGGAAGAGGGTACCGCACCTAACTGATGTAGCCACGGCCGTCCAAGGAGGAGTGAGAAGGTTGCGAGAATGTCTATGACATGGAATTCAGTGGGTAGGATTTTAGTCCCAATTGTGATGGGCAGGGTGACAACGCCTATAACTGCGCGACAGGTTGAGTCATAAGCTTTGATGGTTTGCTTAGACGGGCTCAAATCAACACTATGGACACCGACTACATCCATCATCCTTGACGGCAAGATGTTAATAGCAGAACCATTGTCAACGAATACGCGGGGAATCTTCTTGCCCTCCACCTCTACAGTAATGTACAGGGGTTCATTGTGATCAACTCCGAACATTGGCTTGTCTAGCTCCGAGAAAGTGATGATGTTCCGATAGTGGATGTTTCCAATCATGTGCGTGACATTCTCTGGGGTAGTGTTGGACGGGACCATAGTAGCGGCGAGGTTCTTCTCGAGCATGAGGCGATGGGTAAGAGAAGAGGTGAGTAGAGACCAAACTGAGATGTGCGCTTGGGTTTTCTTGAGTTGGGTAAGGATGGGGTCTTCCTTTTCGAGGTCGGCTTTCTCGGGCTCTTTCCCAAAGATATTCTTGGCACCTTTCGCATCAGATTGGTATACTTGGCCGGATCTCATGAGTAGACAAACTTCCGCTCATAGCTCATCTAAAGAGAGTGGCGCCTCATGTTGAGAGGGTGGAATTTCGATCTTCTCGGCCTCCTCCAAGATTTCGTCCCAAGACAAAGGTTGGTTGGGTTTGGAACTTTCCTTGTTCAAAGACTCCACTTCACTAGCTAATTCATCTAAAGATAGCAAGTAGCAAGAAGTTCCTTTGTCATTAATCTTTGAAATACAATTTGTCTTATCACAGTCCGCCACAACAGGCTTGGTCGGATCAGTGATTTCGCTAATGTCTACCATGAGTACATCACTAGCTACGGAACCTCTAGGATCTTCAATAATGCCCGCACGAATGAGCTCTTGCACGGCTTTCTCGAGGGCAAAGCATTCTTTGGTAGTATGACCGGTACATCTGTGGTAGTGGCAGAACTTTGACAGATCGCAGCCTAGTTGTGGGAGATGTCCTTCCAATGGTTCGGGGATTTTCATCTTCACAAGCACTTCAAACACACTAGCCATTTTCACCCTGGCTTTGGCGAAGGAATCCATGAGCTCTAGAATGCTGATTTCACTTGTTTGCACCATGTTAACCCCACCATTGTTAGGTAGAGGATTATTGACCACATTGGGACCTTTCGGATTCTCAATCTTCTTGTCATTGATCAACCCTTGCACTACACGTTTCTATTGGATACAACCATCGGTCGTGTGCCCTATATACTTGTGGTACTTGCAGAACTCGGAGGCATCCACGTTGGCCCTTTGGTTTGTGGGTTGATAATTCTCTAGCGGCTTGATGAGACCTATTTTGACTAGCACGTCGAAGACTTTCCCCATAGGCATGCAAAAATCGTCAAAATGCTCTTTCTCTCTTTCCGGTGGAGCCCCATTTCTTGTGATAGTTTGAACATCAAACGGTGTTTTATTTTGGACCATGTTGACTTGTCCGACGGTTTCTTTCCCACCCTTAGGAGGCGTGGGATTTGAGGGAGATTTGTAGCGGAAGGAGTTGTTGTTGGTCTTGGTGTTGTCTTTCGGCGACGAAATTCCGGTGATCCCATCTTCGTACCTTACTCCGGCGTCAACCATTTCCCGCAAATCGGGGAAGTAACCATTACCTATAGCCGCTTTCATCTCAGGAAGCAAACACTTGTAGAAAATCTGTTTCTGTTCCTTCGCCTTAGGTGGGTATTAGACCTCACACAGTCGATGGTTCCACCTCTTGTAAAAGTCATAAATAGCCTCGCCGGGCTTCTGCATGGTGTTCTCAAGATCGGTTCGGTTGACATGCCAATCCAAGTTAGCTTGATACTTCTCACAGAAAATGGCACTGATTTGATCCCAAGTTTGCCTCTCACTTGGTTCTAGCCCCAAGAACCAACTCAGAGCTATACCATCCATAGTGTTATGGAATACACGGGTGTTAGTACCCGACCTGAAAATGAGTTTATTAGGACTTTCCCAAAAATACAAGGACTTTATAGGAATTAGAAACCTTGCAAAGACTTGTCCCGGATTCCTGAAATACCTCATTTATGGCAAAATCTATCAAAATAGGTAGTAAATGGTTTCCTTAAAACCATGCAGAAACCCTAGCTTGAAAATCACGTCAGCCTGCATCCTTGGCCACGCGGCCAACCTTGCTGCGCGCCTACCTTGGCCACGCGGCCACTCTTGTCACCGGCTTAAGGTATGGCCAGGCGGCCAACCTTGCTCCGGATGATCTCAGCCATCAGATCTTCCCATCAGTTACTATATAAACCAATCTCATCTCATTGGTTTAGGGTCGGATTTTGAGAGCTCTAAGTCCGAATTTTGGAGTTCTTAAACACAATTTTATCCCTAATTAAGCATTCAAACACTCAAGGAGATCAAGGTTTATTTCTTGCCAACATAGGTAAGTTTTCTAACTTTTTCTTCATGTTCTTGCATTATTTTTAATGTAGATCTTTTATATTCATGTTCTTGCATGTTTATTCATAGTTTCTTCATATGCTTTGCATGTTAATTCATATGTTCATAATATGTTCTTCGCATGTTCTTCGTGTTCATAGATTAAAACCTTATTTATGCTATATTTAGGGTTGTGATCTTCATAATTACATGTTATTTCATAGCCGATGATGATCGAGGGTTCATCAACCCGAGGATGATCTAGGAACTACTTCTAAACCCTAATCTTTAGGTAATTCCCCCCTCATTATGCATGATCCCGATTCTTCTGCCTATTCTAATTCTCTGCGAACTACGCTGACCTGAGCTTCTCACATTGAGAGGAACGTAGGCAATCTTCGGATCCGGTCTAATTCACTAACACACTACTAACACATTCATCATGATAAAAAGACCGATCAATTCGGGCAATAGGAGTGATAACGTTCAAGATTCTTCTCTTGTTGTAATTTGACCCCCGAACCCACTAAAAATGTTTTTTTCAATGTTTTGGCTTTAATTAAAACGGCGTGGCGACTCTCATAATTTTAATGTTGCTATGAATATTCCCAAATTCAAACACACGTATTCACAGTGGCGACTCTGCTGGGGACTGCTTTGAAACTTTTTCAAACTTAGTGGGTCTAACTTTCGTCACATCATGATGCTTGCCATGTTTACACACGCACACACTTGCCATGTTTACACATGCACACACCTGCCATGTTTACACATGCACACACCTGCCATGTTTGCACATGCACACTTGCCATGTTTTCACGTGCCCCCTACAGTTAAGCCATGTTTACACATGCACCCGCGCACTCCGCCATGTTAATACTTGTACCTTGTACCATGTGCCCTTGTTATCTTCGCTTTAGTATTAGGGTCAAACAAAACTTTGCTATGCTCCCTTGTACATTATTCTCTCTCTCTCTCTCTCTCTCTCTCTCTCTCTCTCTCATGCATTGCATCGCATCATCCTAACATTAAAAACTTCTCTTTTTTCTCCCTAAAAAGAATTAGTTTCTTGCCTCACACTACCACTAGTCCGTGTCAGCACTGCACAGGTCCCCATTACCCATAGTATTCGATGTGCAGGAATTTGTGCGCTACTGTCGCACTCTTTTCGAGTCACTCGTCTATTCCACTCACCGTATACGGTGGGAACCTTTTACCTAACCCGTGTCAACCCACACTAGTATAGGTAACACACCTAGGTTTTGACCGGTTGGTTTGGCTTGCTTTTTCTTAATAGTCAATTAACGTGCTGTCTATGTCGAGTCATCCCCAAGTCAATGATGAATCGAGATCTTTGAGAGAAAGTTCACAAAAAAGTGATTTCCCTACAAGGGACGTGCCATGGTGAGATGAGTGTTTGTTGTCAAGATCTCCGCTCATCGTTAACTTGCGTAGGATGCAACATAGACATCACGTTAAATGCCTTTAAGGAAAGGTTAGTCGTAGGATTCGATGGTTGGTGGAAGCCGCTTGCCCTATAGGACCCTCGCCCAAATTGTCCGTTTGGGGGTGTGCAATGCAGGTGAAAAACGAGGGGTCTATAGACGTAGTGATGGCCTCCACTGATCGTAGTCTTCTAACTAGTTGCGAAAAAGGGGTATCCCTTCCAACCAATTAGGATGTAAATAATGTATGTTTTTGTAAATTAAAATATACTTTGCATGAGCCTTCCCCCTCTCCTAAAGCTTCATTGCCCTTCAACCTTTCAGCAAAGCAAGTTTGGATCCGTTAGGGTGGTCGACTACAACGTGAAGCTTCTACTCCGTCCACGTTCTCAGTCTCGTCATCAGCAATGTCAACTCCCACTTTATCTTCAGTCTCTGCTCCTCTTGCTAGTACCGCCGAGCTCAACACCGAGACCACTCTCAATGTTATTCCCCTAAGCCTCCAGAACTTCCTCACCGGTCTCGAAGCCAAGATCAAGAATCTAGAGGAAAGTAACAAGATTCTGGAAGACCAGAACCAACAGTAGAAGGACCACATTCAGCAAAAGGGGACTAGAATGGTGCCCGATGGTAAGAATTTCATTTATGTCGAGGATGAAGAGGTCAATACCAACTGTCCCTCCAACACCAATGCCACTACCTTCCCATTCCCAAGCTACCGCAATGTTCCACCTCCTTCTCTCTACACCCAACAAGGTTTCACTACCATGAGCAAGAACAAGGCTGTCTATGAACCTTCCCCCGAACTGCTTGGTGGCTACCTCTCTGCTAGCAAACTACCCGCACCCTCGTTGCCTCTGAGTATTGGGATGGCCGCTGCTACTACTTCCACTACTCCTCCCGTCATTCTGTCAGAATCTATACCCGACATCTCCAATCACCCTGTGGTCACGGCCATGCAAGAGCAAATGCACAAGTTGATCGAGACCGTGGATAAGCAAAGTGCACCGACTACCAAGACAATCAACCCTAGCCAAGTGGGGGCTCTCCCCAAGGATTTCAAGATGCCTAAAGTGGCAATGTTTCATGGTGACTCGTGTCCTAAGACTCATTTGGATAGTTATGTGTTGGCCATGAGGGCTCGTGACTTCACCAACGAACAAATGGCTCGCGTATTCCATAGCACTTTGGATGGTATAGCTCTGCGTTGGTTCTTGGGGCTAGAACCAAGCGAAAGACAAACGTGGGATCAAATCAGTGCCATTTTCTGTGAGAAGTATCAAGCTAACTTGGATTGGCATGTGAATCGAACCGACCTTGAGAACACTATGCAAAAGCCCGGCGAGGCTATTTATGATTTTTACAAGAGGTGGAATCATCGGTTGTGCGAGGTCCAATACCCACCAAAAGCGAAGGAACAGAAACAGATATTCTACAAATGTTTATTGCCTGAGATGAAAGCAGCCATCGGCAATGGTTATTTCCCTGACTTGCGGGAAATGGTTGACGCCGGAGTAAGGTACGAAGCAGGGTTCACTGGGATTGTGCCGCCAAAGGAAAGTCCAAAGACCAACAACAACAACTCCTTCCGCTACAAGGCTCCTACTGCGCCTGCGACTCCTAAGGGTGGAAAGGAGGCCGTCGGCCAAGTGAATATGGTCCAAAAAGAGGTCCCGCTAGATGTCCAAGCCGTAACAAGGAATGGGGCTCCACCACAGAGGGAGCATTTTGATGATTTTGGTATGCCCATGGGGAAGGTCTTTGACGTGTTAGTCAAGAGAGGTCTTATCAAGCCTTTAGAGAATTACCAACCCGCCTACCCAAGAACTGATTTGGACGCCTCCAAGTTCTGCAAGTATCACAAGCACATCGGGCACACAACGGATAGTTGTATTCAACTGAACGCGTAGTTCAAGGGTTGATCAATGACAAGAAGATTGAGAAGCCGAAGGGTCCTAATGTGGTGAATAACCCTCTTCCTAACAATGGGGGTGGGGTGAATATGGTGCAAACATGCGAGATCAGTATCCTAACAATGGACGTGTTAGACAAGATAGGGCTCACGATGGTGGATATCTTCATGGCATTGGTGATGTTAGAAATTCTCGAACAATTAGAAGGACACCTCCCCCGTCTTGGTTACGATTTATCAAAGTTTTGCCACTACCACAAGTGCACCGGTCACACTACCGAAGAATGCTTTGAACTCAATAAAGCCGTGCAAGAGCTCATCCACAAGGGAGTTGTCGAAGACCCTAGAGATTATGTAGCTAGCAATGTACTCATGGTAGAACATAGTGAGATCACTGATCCGGCCGAGCTTGTTGTGGCGGACTGTGATGAGATGGGTTGTATTTCAATGACTAATAATAAAGAACCTTCTTGCTACTTGTTGTCTTTAGAAGAACTAGTGAGTGAGGTCGAATCTCTAGAGGAAGAGAGTCCCAAACCCTCTCAACCTCTTTCTTGGGCCGAAATCTTCGAGGAGACCGAAAAGACCGAAGTTTCGCCCCCTTATCCTGACACGCCATTGTCTTTGGAGGAGCTACGTGCAGAAGTTTGTCTCCTTACGAGATCCGGTCAAGTGTACCAATCCGAACCAAAGGGTGCAAAGAAAGTCTTTGGGAAGGAACCCGAGCAAGCCGACCTAGACAAAGAAGACCCTATCCTCACTCAACTCAAACAAACCCAAGCCCACATCTCGTTCTGGTCCCTACTCACCTCCTCCCTAGCCCATCGCCTCATGCTCGAGCAAAACCTCGCCGCCACCATGGTACCATCCACTATTACCCCGGAAGACGTCACCCACATGATTGGTAATATCCACTATGGAAACATCATCACTTTCTCGGAGCTAGACAAGCCAGTGTTCGGAGTTGATCATAATAAGACTTTATACATCACTGTCGAGGTAAATGGCAAGAAAATTCCCCGTGCATTCATTGATAAAGGTTCTGCTATTAATATCCTGCCTTCAAGGATGATGGATGTGGTTGGCGTTCATGGTGTTGATTTACGCCCATCCAAGCAAACCATCAAAGCTTATGACTCTACATGCCGCGCCGTGATAGGCGAAGCCACTTTACCCATTACAATCGGAACGAAGATCCTACCGAACGACTTCCACGACATCCCCGCAACCTTCTCACTCCTCCTTGGCCGTCCATGGCTACATCAGTCAGGCGCTGTCCCACCTTCCCTGCACCAATGTGTGAAGTTTCAATCTGGTAATGAAGTGACCATCATCTACAGCGATCTCGTAACTGCCCAAGGGACGGACACCAAGGGCGTTCCTGTCTTACAGATTCAGCATGGGGAAGAGAGCCGACTCTTCAATGGCTTCGAAATAGTGGCCCAGGCACAGATCTGCACCATCGACCTCACCAAAACAACGGATAAAGTGGCACCTGTTGTCAAGATACTGCGTAATATGGGCTTCATACCGGGGCTGGGGCTAGGTAAGAACTTGCAAGTCCCCACAGAATTGGTTAAAGAGGTTGATCATCGAGGTTTGTTCGGTCTAGGATACACTCTTACTCTTGAAGACAAGATGGAGCAACAAAGGATAGAATTGCTTAAAAAGATGAAGCTTCCCTACAAAAAGCCTGAAATGCGGCCATACCGCCTGTCCCTGAATAGCTACTTTGTTAGGGAAGGCGAGGAGTTTTCGTGTTTTGAGTTCGCAGAGCCATGGATTTACCACACCGGTAAGTTACAGAAAGGGTTCGAGATTTTCAGAGATGTGGAATTCGATCGGTCCAACATGAAGCTGACTTACATGGAATATGACAAAGCCACGGGCAGAGTTAGAATCATCAGATACGAGTACTCCGCCAAGGTTGCAGATGACTTGGCAGATCAACTTGAAGCCGCAACCCTTGACAAGCCGACAGCAGAAACCGCAGAAACTCCGAGTTTGACTGAGACGTGGGACGACCTATATCTGCTTCAACATCTGGGTAGTCTGGGGCTGGACGACGACATGGTAGCCGCTATTGGGGATGAATCAGAGAAGGACGTGGATCCAAGGACATTGGTGGTACCCATGGGGGACAAGCTCAAGAATTGGTGCATCATTGGGGGACCTATAGCTACTCCAGATTTTATGGTGGGAACACTGGGGCTTACTCCTTCTCCTGTCACCACTCCTGCAGCATCTCCTGTCACTCACCCAAAATCCCCGTCCCCAGAGTCTAGTGTTTTACGTTTTGAATTTGAGTCTTCCTCTAAGTCTGACGACCTTACGTCCGAAGACTATGATCTTGTTGCAAACGCTATATTCCCTTTTGCCATGAATGAAACCCTCGACCTTTCCGAGTATCCCTCCATAGTCACTCTTTTAACTGATAAATTGGCTAATAATCAAACTAATGATATACACTTGGTTAATAATGATTCATTAGAAGAGGCAGACACAGACACATTAAATGATGAATACATTAAAGAAATCTCAGAACAGGTTATTAATCAAAAAGAATCTCGAGCCCAAGCTGCCGATGAGGTGTTAACGTGCGTGAATTTGGGAACCGAAGCCGAGCCTAAGGAAATGCAGATTGGAAGCTTCTTCAGCGGAGCCGAAAGGGAATCACTGATTGAGCTACTCAAAGAATATGTGGATGTGTTCGCATGGTCTTATAAGGACATGCCGGGGCTCGACAACTCGATCGTAGAGCACAGAATCCCGACAGCACCAGACGCTAAGCCAGTCAAACAGAAGCTGCGCCGCATTAAGCCGGAATGGTCTTTGCAAGTGAAAGAAGATATTGAGAAGCTACTCCATGTGGGTTTCATCAGGGTGATCGAGTATCCAACTTGGTTATCAAATCTGGTGACTGTCAAGAAATCCAACGGTAAAGTCAGAGTATGTGTGGATTTTCGAGATCTCAACAAAGCTACGCCGAAGGATGACTTCCCCTTGCCAAATATCGAAATGTTGGTGGACGCGACCGCCCATTATGAGGTCAAGTCGTTTGTTGATGGGTTTGCCGGCTATAACCAGATCGAGACAACCGAGGAGGACCAAGAAGCGACCCCCTCCACAACTTCGTGGAGGACCATCAGTCGGCGAGTTCGAGCCGTGTTGAGAATGAAATCTCCTCGGAACAAAGCCGAAAAGGAAGAACTCATCAAGTTACTGTAACACCTCAACCATTTTACAACAGTAGGGGAGCCAACACTCAGAGAAATGGAAAGGGCCCGCGACCAAGAATGGAGTTCGAGATGTGAGTTCGCGTTATGCTGCCTCAAGGAGTACCTCGCGAATACCCCAATCCTTCACCCGGCACATGGGAATGAACTTCGGATCCCAACACCAACAACAGAATCGTGGCCCTCGCGCCAGGAAAAGAAGATCAGTGAAAAACTGCAAAGATTTTTGGAAAAATACCCCCTCTCAGTCCCCCGCTACACAAGAATAGGGACCCCTTTCGCAAAATTGTTCGACCAACTAAGACAAATGGGCAAGATGCAACCTCTAGGAGAACATTCACTCCTCTCCGAATTACCACCCCTTCAACTATTTGAACCTACCAAAAGTTGCTCTTACCACCAAGACAAAGGCCATGACACCAACGACTGTGTCGCTCTACAAAGAAAAATCCAAGGCTTGATGGACGAGAACATGCTCACCGGCATGAGAGGATTTTGGTTCTATAGGGAAAGCGAAAACGTAGAACTCCTCGGTTGCTATGAAATCGAGCCTTATGTGAGGAACGGCCCAGAGATACTCTCGCACCTGACTGCGGAAACGATTCAAGACATCTCAAGAGAAATAGAGGAGTTGAAGCAACGCGTCGACGCAATGACCAAAGCTCAAGGCGCACCACAAGACTAGACAGAATGGCAGATTTGGATGGCAACCCGTTCAAGGAACCAGTCAACCTCAGCGAGCTCAGACGCTACTACGACTAGTATCCCCCCTTCTCAAAAAAAAAAAATGTTTACTACGCAAAAAGAAGCCCGATAGACTGAAAACCCGTAAAGGGCGGTCTATGCAAAATAAGGGTACGTACAAAGCTCGCTAGATCGAAAACCCGCAAGGGCGGTCTAGGCAAAAGTTAGAGCATTCCCCCTTCTATCTTCCCTTTCTCTAAAATCATTCTAGTCCGACTGGAGTGAACTACGGTGACCTGAGCCCCTTAGTCCTATTTGTAAAAGGGGAACGTAGGCAGCCTTTCAAAAGGTGCGGTCTAAAAAACAAATAAACATCCAAATCCTGTCACAAAGCAATAAAGGTAGAAGTTGTGTTTTCCGAAAGCAAAAACTTTTATTTCCATAGTCATTGCATGTTAACACTTATTTGATGAGTCTAAGCTTGACATACTTTTTGAATAAATAACCTATTCTGAAATTGAAACTAAAACAAAAAAATAAACTAAAATTAAAACAATGTGTTTGCAACGACTATGGAAGGATCCTCGGAATTACTCTTTAGTGCCACTCGTGC
This sequence comes from Campanula takesimana, assembly GCA_026119855.1. Classification (NCBI taxonomy): domain Eukaryota; kingdom Viridiplantae; phylum Streptophyta; class Magnoliopsida; order Asterales; family Campanulaceae; genus Campanula; species Campanula takesimana. The sequence goes on from JAOWBW010000188.1 coordinate 611,790, forward strand.
CTTCGATCTCTTTCTTCTTGCTTTGACCACGGCGAATCTTTTTCTTGTTAGGGTTCTCGCAAAACTTCCTCTCAAACTCGCTAACACCTTTAGCTTTGACACTAGGAGTCTCCCCATCCTTTCTCTTCCTTGAAGTCCCCGCTCCATATCCATTAGCCATGCTCTTGCTCCTATTCCTCTCATAGGCCATCGCCTCCTTCATCCTCAATGAACAACTAGGATCACAGGATGCCAAAATAGTGCCCCTTAGAGTCTCTAGAGTCTGCTCCGCTTGCCCAAGTCTCTCCATAAACCAATCCAAATACTCTCGTGATAGGTAGGTGTTGTTGGAGCGTGTGATGAGAGTCCTATGGCTAAAACCAGCCTCGCCCCACATTTGAGAAAGGAGAACCGAAGCGCTATCATCCAAATGAAATATGCCAAAAGGAGAACGGGTCCTCTCCTCATCCCAACCCTCGGGGATGGTTTGCACTAGACCATATTGACGGAGTACACTAGCGGGGTAGTAAAAAGTGGTCCTAGAAAATGACAGAACTTTAATCATGTGCAGTCCTACTTGCTTCTCCCTCACAGAATTAATGTGCCAATGGGGCAACACCCACTTGATGTCATCGGTCACCATCTCCGCCAAGTACCTTTCCCAACCCTTGAGAGTCATGCCCTCGAACCTCTCCTCCATACCTCTAATACGGTGCATCCATGGGGCCACCGCCGAAGAAACCGCTGGCTTGTTCACTCGGAGCCTTTCTTGCAACCACATAGTCAAAAGTCTATCACTGCCGCACGGCATCCCGCCATAAACCGCAAGATGAGGAATCCCACAAATGATCTCCCCAAGGATGGCCGGTACAATGTCATGTCCCGAACGAGCCGCATTCACCATGGTCAAACATCCCTCACTAGCACATCCGACTTCGGAAGGGAAAAGAATAGAAGCAAATAAACACAAGGCAAGATGGTCCAAAGAACGGTCCGAGGTCACATCTAGCATACTTACCAATGTCATCTGCGGGCACACCAAAGGTTATCAACTTGTCATGCAAAGAAATAAGATCAAAGGGCAATGCAAGTGTACCCTTCCCTTCACAACCGCAAAGCGCCTTAATGTCTTCATAAGTGGGTACCGTCTCATTAAAAGAAAAGTTGAAAACATGAAGAGTGTTGTTCTAAAACTTCCCACAAGCTTGCAAGAGGTTAGTGTTGGAGTTCATGTGCAAGAATGACCAAAGACACTTAATCCCATAGCGCTTCTCAAACTTCCTACGACAAGGACCGGATATCCTGGCAACCCACTTCTCCAAAGATGTTATGAAAGCTCCTTTTTCAAGTCTAGAAAGCCTTGCATTGTGTGAGAGCCCGCGCCCGTACCCGCGTAGGGATCCGTGCGAAACGCGGCTGGAATCCGCTCGGTTTCTCATAATGGTTTCCCTACTTTGGTTTTGAAAAAATAAGAGTCGCCACCTCATTTTATTTAGGAAAATAGAGATAAAAACTTTTTGATTGAAAAGTGGGTTCGGGGGCTATGTTACGAGAGGAGAAGGTGTTAGGCACTCCGCTCGCCCTTTCGGTCTCTAGCATGCTTCCGCCTACGCTTGATTTTAGTTTGCCTTTTGAAAATGTGTTTTATGTCCTAACTTATAAAAAATGTGTATGTTTATGTACAGGGGAGTCTCCTAGTCTAGGCACGTTTGTTTTAATTCGCAACCGGGAATCGGTTTGGGTGGATTCCCGATTGGTTTTGAAAAAAGGTTTGAATCATATATACAAGTATGAGCAATTAAAGGGGGAAGGGGGAATATTGTACAAATAATACATATATACAAAAAATGGGATAAATCCCATGAAAAGAATATCCGAGTGAAAGATTGATCCTCCAGGTTCACGGGGCTGCTGTGGGTCGCCATGGATTGTACCTGTGAAACACCTATCCAAAAAGAGATCTAAAGCTTGGGGTTCACTCCCAAGATGTTAGATAACATGTATGAAATTTGGTTGGATTTATTGATAAATATTTCATGCTTAACTCATGCCAAAAACATTAACATAAAATCAGCCCAGCACAGCAAAGCATTGCATATCAGATTTTGACGGACAATTTACACTATCATAAACTATGAGTCTGAGAAAACTCAAAACATGAAACTTGAAGATCACATATTGAATATTATGTAACCAAAACAGTTCGTGACTAAAACGAGCTTAAGTGCATAAAAATGCCTCTGACATTTTCATGTCAGAATCTGGATATGTTAGTCTGAGAGAAGACACTTGATTTATAAAATGGAAAGGGGCCTTTCCTTAGGTCATAAAATTATTTCAAGAACATGAACATATTTATTAGTCTTTTGAGAACAAATTTCATGTTTTGAGTTAGATCTAGAAATGAAGGTAAGATAGAGTAAAAAGCACATCAAAAGGCTTGATGCAAACAGAACATACTGGACAGTTTAAACATGGCATGAAGATAGGTATCAAAACATGGAATAAACTTGTAATAAACCCATGAAACTTGGGGAACTCGTTTATATAGTTGTTATTAACATTATCATGCATCTATTTATGAACAAACAAGAGCAAAAATGAGAACAATCATGAAAGAAGAGCAAGGGGCAGATTATGCACAAGCTGGGTAAGGGAGCCATATCTTGCATGGATTTAAGATTTGAGCCATGAAATCAACACCAAAATAAACTTAAAACATATATGTACATATTAGGACATATATTTGAACATTTAGCATATATTAAACATGTTTATTTACAAAGTAAAAACATAGATTACATAGATAATAAGGGGAATCTAGTCACTAGTTGACTAGAGTCCCAAACAACTCATTTAAACTTACATTTTATCAAATCTATGATATATAATAAGGAAACTTACCTAGATTAAGAGAGGGTGGTGTGCTTCCTTTGCTTCCAAGGGAAGGCTTCTTTTTGTTTGTTTTGATTGAAGTTGTTGTTGTTGTGGTTGTTGTTGTTGTTGTTGTGGTTGTTGTTGTTGTGGTTTGCTTGAGTTTGTGTAGTTGTTTTGAAGTGTTTGGAGTGGTGGTTAGTGGTGGAGGGGTTGTGGTGTTGTGGTGGTAGTGGTGGTTGAGTGGTGGTTTGATGATGGAGGTTGTTTGATTGAAAGAAAGTGTATGGAGAGAGTGTATGGAATGTGTGTAGTGAATGTGTGGAGTTGAATGAGAGTGTTGAATGAATCCCCCTCTTCTTGGATCAACCAAAGGAGTATATGGAGGAGGGAGGTGATATTTTAGGACCAAAATACCCCTAGAGTAGGGGTAGTATGGGGGGTGAGTCCTCTTACCCGAAAATCATGGAAGAGGTGTGGAAAAATTGGCCAAAAGTGATGGTGTTGCTTTGACTTGGTGATTTCCACTTTTTGAAATGCCACTTGTCCATTTTTGGTTGATTTTTGGCCCATGTGACCCCCCCATATTGCAGCCATGTGCCGAGTTTTGTGGGAGTGAACATGCATGATTTTCTGGCTCCGTGTTCCCGCTCCGCAACAGCTTGCAACTGCTCCGTTGTGCGCGTTCCGGTGTCCCGGTTGTCCGCGGGTCCAACACAAAAGTTGCTCCTCGTATTATTCTTGTCATAATGGCATATCTATAATATGTTAAAGAGTAAGGAATAAAATAATATAATTTTAAATGCAAGGGATATCCGGTAAAAGGCGTTCTAGGGGTGCGGGGCCCGTCGTAGGGTCCCGACGCTCAATTTTCGAAGAATACGCCTGTTTACTCGGTTTTGAGCCCTGATCATGAATCCGGACATGGTTTTTCCATCCGATGCACCGATAAGGCGTACGGTAATCCCGAACGGCCAAATCTGGGGTTTTAGGCCAATTATCGCGCTTAGACCGAATCAAATGGTTGGTTTTAGGGGTGCGAGATCGGGGTGTCTACAGAGCCCCTCGTCGAATTCACTTGTGATGTAAAGGGGATTCGACGATCCAATATAGACAACAGATCTCGTCTAGGGTTTGACGGCTGAGCCCAAAGTAGGGCTTCCTACGTATCCCTTGCGGGAATCAAGCCTCCGTAGTTCTACTCAAGCAAGCAAACAACAAGTATGGTCGAACCTGGGTTTCCAAGTTTCCTACGTATCTCTTGCGAGAATCCGACCAATCGTAGTTCGGATGGATGCTGGGGATGCATTGAGAAACCGAATTCTCTTTGCTGGGGATTGGAATGGGCGAACGGCTTATGGGTTGGTGAGATCACATACATCTCTGAGCCGGGGTTGAGGTAACATCAATTCGATAGAACGTCCGACTGAAACTCTTGTTATCGAGATGCCTACGTATCCCTCGCGGGAATCAAGTCGGGGCGTAGTTCTGAGGGAGGTCCAACCCGAGCGCTCGAGTGGACCAGAGAGTAACCAAATATTCGAGGGGGGTCAAATTTGGGGGACGGCCGAACAGACCGGGTAACCAAGCATTTTGAAAATGTCAAATTCGGGGGACGGCCGAATAGACCAGAGTAACCAAGCATTCGAGGGGGGTCAAATTCGGGGGACGGCCGAACAGACCATAGTAACCAAATTTTTTGAGATTCAAGACATTTCAAACACTCGAGAGAAATATCATGAAAGAAAATTCAAGGATACGCTGCACGTTGTGGTTTTGCTCCAATCCTTTAGCTTTGAGATTGCAACGTGATGAGATTCTGAGCTTTGCCTTACAGTGAACCACTGTTAAGCAGGAACGGAGTTGATAAGCTCGAGAGCGCACCTGTTCAAGCATAAGCATTTTCAAGCCACAAAAGTACTTATGCTAGTGCCAATTGCATTTGATTTTTGATTGTGACCTAGATGCACAAGTTTCTTTTCTCTTTTAAAAACTCACATTTTTACCAAAGATTATGATTAGATTTGACGTGATGGTGGCCGCAATTACGATGTTAGCATGGTAAGTATATGGATGTGAAAATGACATGCTGGGGATGGGGGGTGCAACATTGTATATGACATTACATGATAATGGCATGATAGGAACAAGATGATCTAAAATTCAACACACATTCATATTTGATAAATCAAGGATACGCTGCAAACTGCCATGGGGGGATCCTTTGGCTTTGTAGTTGCTGTGTGATGAGATTTTTGATTCTTGGCTTGAGGAGAACGATCCAATTACCATGCTTTCATGTCGGGACCCTTTTGGATTTGACGGGAGGCCATCTCGAGTTTCTGCAAGATGTGGAGAAGCTGCTCTTGGAATATTTGGATGTGTTTAGTTGGGCTTCACGTGACAAGCTCCCCCATTTCAACATTTCGATGCGTTTGTGGCCGGACTTGCGGTGCCAAGATCTCCATTGCAACGTTTTGATGCGTGTATGGTCGGACCTAAGGTGACAGGCTGCCTACGTATCCCTTTCGGGAATCAGACCTTACGTAGTTCGAGTTTGTGAAAAACTCGAAAAACACAATTTGATTGGAACAAATGTGGTGTGATGTTGAAGAAGTCTTTCTTGAGGGGTTTGGACGTGACCTGGCCTCGGAGATTGGATTTGAGTACCTGCATAAGACCTTTCACAAGCATACATATATATCGTGACATTCATGTGCAGAGAGTGTGTCATACACGCAACCAAATCATCATGATTAAAAGATCGAGAGATAAAGAACATATCACATTGAGAACTGCTCGCTTTCCATCATTTCGATGTGTTTGTGGTCGGACTCGCCGAAGCAAGCTACCTACGTATCCCTTTCGGGAATCAGACCTTACGTAGTTCGAGTTTGTGAAAAACTCGAAAAACACATTTTGTTTGACAGACGATTTGTTGGAGATGACCCTTCTTGCGATGGGGTACCTGCATGGGATTAGATTTGGACACCTGCAAAAGATTTTCACAAGTATGCAATATCATAGCGCGCATTTTTCACTTCAAAAACTTCTCATTGTCATTGATGATTGAAGGACTTCAAACGAGGATTTCCTTTGCAAATGATTTTGAAATTTAAATTTCGCCATCTTTTTTTTTCAGAATTGAAAACACTCCTTTTTTTTTATTATTTGACACGTGTGCATTGCTTGCATTTCAACCATCATTCTTTTTATAAAATGAAACAAAGTGTCTATGTGCAGAGGGAAAATCGGGAAAGGAATGAACTGTGCATTTTTCTTTTGAAAACTTTGCGAGGAATGGGAGTTGTGGTGAGATATATGGTGGAGTAGAAGTGAATGTCTAGCGCGAGTACTCGAAAGGTCAATTCCCTACACCCATTTGATCAAGTTTACTCGACGGTGTCTCTCCTGGTGGATTGCTTTGAATTGCCCCATATGTTGGTTGTAGAAGCCCCAGTGCCTTTTCAGAACCAGCCCCAGATCTTTAATCATGAAAGCCCCCACTTTGTCAAGGATCAGTCCCACATTTGACGACTCATTTTCTGAGGACCTCGCTGTTTGTAAAAGCGGTCATAAGTTATGAAGCCCCTACTGCTATCCCAAGGTGATTTTTGTACTGTTCATCGGTTTGAGGCAGATTCATGCCTTGATACTCATACTGCTTTGGGACCTAACTGTCGTTGAGAGTTGTTACAGATTTGATGTTCCACTGCTGGGAGTAACTCACACAATGTGATAGTCATATTTGCATCTGACGCTTTGATGGTGGAACTCAACTGTCTTCAAGAATTAACCAATTATACACAGCCCCAAGTATTGCCGGCGATTGAGCTTTGTGACCTGTGGCCCAAACTACTAATCTGAGAAACTTCCCTCCGATGATTCTCTTGAAAGGGACCTAACCATCTGTGACGGTTGTCTCACAAATTCTGATGATTGTTGATGTTGAAACTTCAAAGGACCAACTATCTGTGAGAGTTGTTCTACCCCTGAGACGTTTTGCATTAACGGGGAACCCATCTATCATTTCTGAATCCTGACGCGCAGCCCCAGTTCACATTCATTCATTTGAGCATACTTCCAGATTTTGGATTTTGAGAGTCAAAGGATCACATTCCCTCGCCTCCCTTGCTGTGACAATTACAGGAATTGGAAGAGGAAGGCACAACGCCAGTGTATTGGGAAAAGCAAATAAAGACCCCGTGAGATCTTTGACATCGTGTTTGCGCAGAAAAAATTGACAGAATGACGAGAGTAGGGGGAAGCCCCTAGACTCGAGGAAATTGCTCACATTCGAAATCAATGACTCAAGATTAGAACTCGGGTTAATGTTCAAGTGCTTCAAAATCAAAAGTTAATTTCTATTTTTAGAAAAGATTTATTTGGACTCAAATTAGACCGTGACAAATCGAGATGAGAACATCGTCCAACAATTGTAATTAGCAGCGCCTGTTGACCTCGTGGGTGGGAGGTCCTTGTCGTCGTTGTCACACTTTTTGAGATTGATTAGAGGCTGTATGACCTTTGGCCGCTGGGCTCCCTCAGTGTAAGGGTTTGGCAGAGCATGTTGGTCTCCAACAAAAGACACCAGTTGTCATCGCTGATGGTGCTTGCCCACAGTTGAAAGATCGAGATCTTCTTTAGTGCAGATTGGCTTCGCATACGCGGTGCTCCTTGAAATTGATGACGTCACATGAGATTGTCTGACCCTCGGTCCCTGTCTTGACTTTGATACGAGCGATGATGTCTTCAGAATGAAATGCCATTTGCCATCGTTGAAGGCATACACATAAACTTGAAGTGTCGCAATATCCTTTCTAAAACAATTGAATTAAACAATAAAGCAAATGGAATATGTACCAAAATAAGTGAATAATGCTTCTTCTTCCTTTTTTTTTTTTTTTTTTCGACCTCCCCTTTTTTGCTCTCTTTCGATTTTTTTTTTTTTATTCTTTTTTTTTTTTTACCTCCCTTTTTTTGCTCTCTTTCAATTTTTTTTTTTTTTTTTTTTTTTGCACTCAAGAAGAAACATCATAGCGCGCGGAATACAACAATTTTTACAAAAACGTAAACATACAATATGCGAGAATTTACAATGCATCATACATTAAAGGAAAATTGCCGACACTTGCGTTGGCATGACTGTGATAATCTTCGGCCTTTACCATTTGATTGGCCTCTTTGATTATGCCCTTGATTGCATACTGAAATCTTCGTTCGTCGGATGACTTTGTCGATCGCCTTCGTGAACTTCGTTGGTTGTCTTCGTTTGTGAATCCCGTTGAGCACTGTCGACCCTAGTTCTCACCTCAATTAATCGCAATCTAAAATTAGTCCCGTTTATTATCGTTTGCTTTTAATTAAGCGAGATTAATCATTTGTGGGACCAAATTTACAAAATACGTGATTATGAAGGCACTTGATTATAACGCGAGTTCATCGACTGAAAACGTATTTACAAGACAAGCAAGCAAATAAATATATTACAGAAAAGATGACACGCAAGCATGGAGTTGGAAAGCAAAAGAAGTGTGAGCGCATTTTAGGATGGGCCCGAAAGCAAAAAGGGAAAAGAGTTGGGCGGTGTGCCCTATTCACAGCAAAAGGAGACATAATCCCCCGGGTCGGTAAACTTCCATTTTTCACAAAAGGAACATTTTCTCGCGTCGGTAAACTGCGGTCATCACCTAACAAAAGAGAACTCCTTCCTGGGGCTCGGTGAGTCCCTAGGATAACCTTCACAACACGTCACTGAGACTGGTTTAGGGGTTTCTTGATCACCCCTAGGTCGAAGAGATCCTGTATAGCATGACGGAGTGAGAAACATTCATCTGTGGTATGCCCCGTAAACTTGTGATAGTTGCAAGACTTAGAATGGTCCCAATCTTCGGGCAATACATGTGGTGGCTGATAATCCTCGAGGGGGTTTAACATTCCACATTCAACCAAGTGATGGAACATTTCAGATTGGGGGATATCATACTTGTCGAAGTTCCTAACTTCCCCTTTTAATGTTTGGGGGTATAACCTTCCACCCTTGGTACAGAATGTTCGACGTTGTTCATGACAGGAACCTCTATAGCATCGATCTTGATTGTGGATGAATCGTCGACTAGCGGATCTTTCCCCTTTCTTAGGTCACGGCGTGGAAAGTTCTTGGGATTCATTTCTTCAGGTGAAAGGTCTTCCCTGTGGGAGACTTTCAATTGCCGAGTAAGTTCTAGAGCCATAATCTCATCCCAGATAGCAAGCAACTCTGGACAGTCATCTTCAACTGTGACATTAGGGTGAGTGGACATACGTGCCGGGGTCTGAAAAATAGGAGCACTTGGATAGAGATTTCCAGGTGGAGTTGCTTCAATTGGTCAATACAGCTTTGCTGCCCAAATTTGATTTTGATTTGATTGATTCGTCATGAAAGCATCCATGCAGTCAAACACCCCCTGTTGGAACATGTGTAGGTTTTGCAGCAGAACTTTTGTATGGGCTTCTAGTCGCTTATCGAACCACTCTTCAAACTCTGGGCTTGGTCTAAACTTGGACAAGCCCCTGGTTCCATTTCCTGATTTATGTCCGCTGTTGGCCATGCTTGATGAGAGAATCCGGAGTAGACCTTTATCAAAGTAATGTCTGGAACTGACCTTGAATGTCGCGCTAGAAAAAGAAGCGAGATTCTCCCTCTACAAGAATGGATTGGAAAAAGAATGTTTTAGATTTTGAAACGGGCTTTCTTTATATACAAGAATAAAAGAACAAAGAGAAGAAAAGTATAAGATTTTGAAACAAAATTGTTTTCGAAAAGGTTGAAGCGCAAGCAACGCACAAAAACCAAGGAAACCGGACAAGCACTATGCTTTGTTTTGACACGTTCGATGATTAAATCCTGGAACAGTGGATACCGTCTCCAAAGTATAGGACCAACGTTTTTCACCTGTACTAATGGCCGTCCGAAGCCCCTAGCGAAGGGCCTATACTCTTTCTGGGATCCACCATTCGGGTTACGGTCTATGTGAAGGTCTTGATAATTTCGGGTCAACCCAATCGTTCCAAAATATCCACACTTTAGGTTGTTTATAGCCTTTTAGGAATGCATAGGGTTGAAGAGAAATTATTAGACAAAAACCGGCTTAAAGTAGAGGACGTGTCATTTTGAAAATTCGGACATCGAGGCTCTTGATGGATGGCTTGCATGTGGCTTACACCCGCAGCGACGACTAGTAGCCGCGCTTTGGGGCGGGAATGTCAACCGGGAGCCCTATCGGAGGATCGGTGACCCCCCTTCACTCACCTGGATACACCCCCTAAGGTTTGTATGGTTTCTAAGTCGCAAGTTTGAAAACGTGAACCGTGTGTGAAGTCTCTAATTTTGAAAAATGATTTTTTGAAAGAAAGAAAGGAATTTTTTTTTGTTTTTTGTTTTCTTTTTATTTACACAAACAAAGAGAAGGTAAAAAACCTGCAAAACAAAGTTAGGACATGTATATACAACGCAAAAGCAAATAATGGCGAAAGCACACAAAATTGAGTCTAGCCCACTTTTGAAAAATAGTCCCCAGCAGAGTCGCCACTGTGAGAGCCCGCGCCCGTACCCGCGTGAGGATCCGTGCGAAACGCGGCTGGAATCCGCTCGGTTTCTCATAATGGTTTCCCTACTTTGGTTTTGAAAAAAGAACAGTCGCCACCTCATTTTATTTAGGAAAATAGAGATAAAACCTTTTTGATTGAAAAGTGGGTTCGGGGGCTATGTTACGAGAGGAGAAGGTGTTAGGCACTCCGCTCGCCCTTTCGATCTCTAGCATGCTTCCGCCTACGCTTGATTTTAGTTTGCCTTTTGAAAATGTGTTTTATGTCCTAACTTATAAAAAATGTGTATGTTTATGTACAGGGGAGTCTCCTAGTCTAGGCACGTTTGTTTTAATTCGCAACCGGGAATCGGTTTGGGTGGATTCCCGATTGGTTTTGAAAAAAGGTTTGAATCATATATACAAGTATGAGCAATTAAAGGGGGAAGGGGGAATATTGTACAAATAATACATATATACAAAAAATGGGATAAATCCCATGAAAAGAATATCCGAGTGAAAGATTGATCCTCCAGGTTCACGGGGCTGCTGTGGGTCGCCATGGATTGTACCTGTGAAACACCTATCCAAAAAGAGATATAAAGCTTGGGGTTCACTCCCAAGATGTTAGATAACATGTATGAATTTTGGTTGGATTTATTGATAAATATTTCATGCTTAACTCATGCCAAAAACATTAACATAAATCAGCCCAGCACAGCAAAGCATTGCATATCAGATTTTGACGGACAATTTACACTATCATAACCTATGAGTCTGAGAAAACTCAAAACATGAAACTTGAAGATCACATATTGAATATTATGTACCCAAAACAGTTCGTGAATAAACGAGTTTAAGTGCATAAAAAGGCCTCTGACATTTTCATGTCAGAATCTGGAAATGTTAGTCTGAGAGAAGACACTTGATTTATAAAATGTAAAGGGGCCTTTGCTTAGGTCATAAAATTATTTCAAGAACATGAACATATTTATTAGTGTTTTTAGAACAAATTTCATGTTTTGAGTTAGATCTAGAAATGAAGGTAAGATAGAGTAAAAAGCACATCAAAAGGCTTGATGCAAACAGAACATACTGGACAGTTTAAACATGGCATGAAGATAGGTATCAAAACATGGCATAAACTTGGAATAAACCCATGAAACTTGGGGAACTCGTTTATATATGTGTTATTAACATTATCATGCATCTATTTATGAACAAACAAGAGCAAAAATGAGAACAATCATGAAAGAAGAGCAAGGGGCAGATTATGCACAAGCTGGGTAAGGGAGCCATATCTTGCATGGATTTAAGATTTGAGCCATGAAATCAACACCAAAATAAACTTAAAACATATGTACATATTAGGACAGATATTTGAACATTTAGCATATATTAAACATGTTTATTTACAAAGTAAAAACATAGATTACATAGATAATAAGGGGAATCTAGTCACTAGTTGACTAGATTCCCAAACAACTCATTTAAACTTACATTTTATCAAATCTATGATATATAAAAAGGAAACTTACCTAGATTAAGAGAGGGTGGTGTGCTTCCTTTGCTTCCAAGGGAAGGCTTCTTTTTGTTTGTTTTGATTGAAGTTGTTGTTGTTGTGGTTGTTGTTGTTGTTGTTGTGGTTGTTGTTGTTGTGGTTTGCTTGAGTTTGTGTAGTTGTTTTGAAGTGTTTGGAGTGGTGGTTAGTGGTGGAGGGGTTGTGGTGTTGTGGTGGTAGTGGTGGTTGAGTGGTGGTTTGATGATGGAGGTTGTTTGATTGAAAGAAAGTGTATGGAGAGAGTGTATGGAATGTGTGTAGTGAATGTGTGGAGTTGAATGAGAGTGTTGAATGAATCCCCCTCTTCTTGGATCAACCAAAGGAGTATATGGAGGAGGGAGGTGATATTTTAGGACCAAAATACCCCTAGAGTAGGGGTAGTATGGGGGGTGAGTCCTCTTACCCGAAAATCATGGAAGAGGTGTGGAAAAAATGGCCAAAAGTGATGGTATTGCTTTGACTTGGTGATTTCCACTTTTTAAAATGCCAATTGTCCATTTTTGGTTGATTTTTGGCCCATGTGACCCCCCCTAATGCAGCCATATGTCCAGGAAATGTGGGAGTAAACATGTCATTATTTCCGGCTCTGTGTTCCCGCTCCGCAACAGCTTGCAACTGCTCCGTCGTGCGCGTTCCGGTGTCCCGGTTGTCCGCGGGTTCAACACAAAAGTTGCTCTTCTCAATTTTCTTGTCAAGATGGCATATCTAGATTATGTTAAAGAGTAAGGAATAAAATAATATAATTTTAAATGCAATGGATGACCGTAAAAGGCGTTCTAGGGGTGCGGGGCCCGCCGTAGGGTCCCGACGCTCGATTTTCGAAGTATACGCCTGTTTACTCGGTTTTGAGCCCTGATCATGAATCCGGACATGGTTTTTCCATCCGATGCACCGATAAGGCGTACGGTAATACCGAACGGCCAAATCTGGGGTTTTAGGCCAATTATCGCGCTTAGACCGAATCAAATGGTTGGTTTTAGGGGTGCGAGATCGGAGTGTCTACACATTGTGATCCATGGCAAAAGAAGAGCAAGTTGATGATTGGAACTCAAAATTGACCAAAAGAGCTGCTGTTACGAAGTTGGATAGGACACAAACTCCCATTAAATACTACACAACCTCCGATTCTTGCCAGGAAAAGGAAAACCGGAGGCGGCGCAAGACTTGGCCACGCGGCCACATATGCTCTTGGCCATGCGGCCGATGTTGTCCTTGGCCAGGCGGCCAACTTCGTCCTAGGCCACGCGGCCACTAGTACCCCATGCAGAAAATTCGAAGATTGATGCTCCCACTCCGCAATGGATCCATGCAAGCAATGTACCCTTCCCCATGGCTCATGCATTGTATAAAATTAGGCACATTGTAAAATAATTAGTTTTGTGAAAATAGGTTATCACAAATCATTTTCATTTTAGTACATAAATACATTTGCATACATATTAAATATTTGTCCAGTACATATTTGCTTCTACTAACTAACAGTGTGGGAAATAAAGATAGAAAGATGGGCCCCGCCTAATCAGAATCCTCCTCCGTGGTGTCTCCACGCCGCACTAAAGCTCGAGAGCTACCGGCACCCGAACTCCGTCCCCGGACCGCTCGACCACCAGTGTGAAAAGAGCCCGCACCATTCGGAGACCGTTCACGACGCTGGGGTGACACAACGTCGTCCCTCTGAAAAGTACATGAATGGTACGCCTCCCTCAGTAAGCGCATCAACACGTTCTCCCACCGAGCTGAACGGATATATGCCTCCCGAGTCACCTGAAAGGGAAACCAAGGCAAATGATTACAAATGCAGAAAGAAATAAGTGTGTGCAAACATGACTAATATAAAGCACAAAGCCGTACCCCAGCGTCGGGCGGAGGAATGAATGTCTCCTCAACAAGATATGCATCAGTCGGCTCCAAGCTAAGCTCCACCTCCCGGCCGCCCCTCATCACTCTCACGCTACTCGAGCGAAGGGGCATGTCAACCAAAGGCCGACTCCGACCAACATACCGGGCTGAGCTCGATCCCTCTCCCGATAGCATCCTAGCCCGAACCTGAGGGCTGATCAACTGAGTCCGCACATAGCCGGCGTAGTCGTCACTCCCTCTGTAATGCTCTGCCGGAATGGGAGCCAAGAAATTCGCCAACCTCGTGGGACAGAGCATATCCCGAGGAGGGTCATAAGGAGCCCACGGTAACGCACCAGCCCTGTGCTGACGAACCACCCTCTCTCCGAGATACATGGCCTCCCCGGTGAGACCCACAAGCAGAACCCTAGAAGCGGTCAACTCCACTACATAGGGACCCACAGAAGCCTCATTGGCCGGACTCCAGGGGTAAAATCTAACCCCGACAGGCTCAGACATCGCGAACACCCTCCTCAGATCAGCAGCATCCACCGTCTTCCTATCCTAGTTTCTGCGGGGAAGAGCCATGTTGCCCTTGCACCAGTACGACATGATGGGAACAACCTTGTTGGCACTCATCACCAACTGAAAAGGGGCGACGCCAAAGATCTCGTACACCCAAGCCTGTGCATACAATGAAAGAGACATTTCAGACCAAAAGATAGAGCAGAAATCTCAACAATGTGGAAAATATGGGTAGTCAAGAGCATACCTCAAAGGCGAACTGAAACCCGTCAAAGGCCGACGAGCTAGCCCTCGAGCAATGGTCCAATGGCCGGTAAATCTCAGCCAAACCGGCTCCACCCCAAGAAATCTCACCGACTTGGTCCAAGTCCACCAAAGCCCCTAGCAGTGAGTACCTACAGACAGTAGCCCCACTGGGAAATAAGATCTCTGAAAAGCTGTACCATAAGAACAGCCGGACCAAACAATCCAAATCATACTCCCCCCTACCAAAGGCCTCAATAACCATCTCCACCAAACGGTTCACCTTCCCGGCCTCCACTCCATAACCCTTGGCACCTCCTCCCAGATCAGTGTCAACTCCCAACAGAGCCTGCCTATAGTCCCGACGCTCCGCCAAGCTCTCATCAAATGGCAAAGGGGTAGCAGTAAACCTCAACCCCGTGATAGCCACGAAATCCGTCGGCGTGATGGTAATCTCTCCCCAACTAAAGTGGAAGGTATGGGTGGTGTCCCACCAGAATTCCCTGCACACCTCTATCACCGCCGCCACCTTCAGGGTGCCCCCAACCGTGCGAACACTGTCAAAGAATGGGCCAAACCCCATAGCATCGATCCGAGCACGCAAACTGCCCGGTCCCTTCGGCAGAGACGCCCACAGTTTACCCACAGTCACTGTGGACCCACGAGCCTTGATCCTCTGCAGGTAAACACAGCACAGGTATGTTACATTTCTAGCAATTTACACTTCTAGCAACCTACGTTTCTAGCAATTCACAATTCTAGCAATCTATATTTTGTACAAAAGTGCAAAAAATGTGAAAAGTGAGAGGAGCGAAAATTTGAAATTTACCTCTCGTGTCTCCGGAAGACCCATCGACCAGTGACGGTCCGAGTCGATGTAGAAATCGTAGTCTTGATCAAATGTTGACCGAAGAAGACCGTCGCGAAAGTTCTGAGTCGCCGCTCATGGTCTCAAACCACCCCGTGGAATCAAGGGCGCCGCTTCAAAACCCGCTCCTGAGTCAACCCCTACATTTCCCTCGCCCTAAGCATCACCGTGCCCCTCTCCTTGTTGCTTGTTGTGAAAGCATATACCCACCTTGGCCCGAAAAATCCCTAATAATGCCTCATTGATCCAATCTGCCATATCTTCAAGAAATATGTGAAATGAAGTCTTCAAAATTATCAAAATCTGAGCTTTCTCTCTCTAAAAACTCAATTTTCTCTCTCTAACTCGTCAACAATGGAGGAAGGAAGAAGAAGAAAGAAGAAAAGAAGGAGAAGAGGGAGGGTTTCTGGTGATGTGACCAAGGAGTCAGCCCGACGGTGACCTTGGCCACGCGGCCACTTATGCCCTCGCTATCCCAGCCGTCAGATCAGCGATCCGGGTGAAGGAGATCTGACCACTCAGCGTTCTTGGCCACGCGGCCACTATTGCCATTCAGTGACTTTGGCCACGCGGCCAACCTTGTCCCTTCAGATAAAATTCCATTTTTGCCCTTGATCTTTTCCCTTTAATTCATTTTAAATGCCCTTAGCACTACTTTGACTGATATTCGTTACCTCTGGGTACGGAAAACCCCTTAAAATTTCCATTCTTCACCGAATATTTGCTTAGGATTCATATGATTACAGAGACTTCGGCGCCTCTATGTCATATGCATCCTAGATCGATCGTGATTGGCAGAAGCCTCGGCGTTTCTGTTTGCGAGAGATCCAGCATCTATTATTAGGATTCGTATGGTTGTAGAGACTTCGGCGCCTCTATGACATACGCATTCTAGATCGATCGTGATTGGCAGAAGCCTCGGCGTTTCTGTTTGCGAGAGATCCAACATCTATTATTAGGATTCGTATGGTTGTAGAGACTTCGGCGCCTCTATGACATACGCATTCTAGATAGATCGCGATTGGCACGATCCTCGGCGTTTCTGTTCGCGAGAGATCCAACATCTATTACTTTAGCGCAATCGGCAGGAACCCTGGCGATCTTGATTGCGTTTACCATTCCATCTTGGGATTATTTAAACAACGTAGTCTTTATTTTTCCCAGATAACTTCATTGCTTACGAATGTTCGTTCTTCATACAAGGTAGTATCCGTAGGTTTATTATCCGCAGCAGAAGTTCGATGTCTCGTCTTTCCCCGATATCTCTGAACTACGACCGGCTTGATTCCTCGGAGGATACGTAGGAAACCTGAAAAGGTCCAGCCACCCGACCGACGCGGTCATCTCTCATCCCAAGCAGGTGCATTTTCCCCAGCAGAAGACGTTGCTCCCCATCAGAGGACAGTCATTCCCAATTTCCCATCAAATTTGAACTACGTTTGGCTTGATTCCCCCACGGATACGTAGATCGCCTGTCAAGGTTCAGCCGTTCCCTTACCTTTCATCATCTGTTTTAAAACTCATGTTTCAAACGGATCCTTCTTTTATCGTCGACCCCACATTGCCTTGCAAGAAGCGTCACCGAGGGGCTACTGTTAGTACCCGACCTGAAAATGAGTTTATTAGGACTTTCCCAAAAATACAAGGACTTTATAGGAATTAGAAACCTTGCAAAGACATGTCCCGGATTCCCGAAATACCTCATTTATGGCAAAATCTACCAAAATAGGTAGTAAATGGTTTCCTTAAAACCATGCAGAAACCCTAGCTTGAAAATCACGTCAGCCTACATCCTTGGCCACGCGACCAACCTTGCTGCGCGCCTACCTTGGCCACGCGGCCACTCTTGTCACCGACTTAAGGCATGGCCAGGTGGCCAACCTTGCTCCGGATGATCTCAGCCATCAGATCTTCCCATCAGTTACTATATAAACCAATCTCAGCTCATTGGTTTAGGGTCGGATTTTGAGAACTCTAAGTCCGAATTTTGGAGTTCTTAAACACAATTTTATCCCTAATTAAGCATTCAAACACTCAAGGAGATCAAGGTTTATTTCTTGCCAACATAGGTAAGTTTTCTAACTTTTTCTTCATGTTCTTGCATTATTTTTAATGTAGATCTTTTATATTCATGTTCTTGCATGTTTATTCATAGTTTCTTCATATGCTTTGCATGTTAATTCATATGTTCATAATATGTTCTTCGCATGTTCTTCATGTTCATAGATTAAAACCTTATTTATGCTATATTTAGGGTTGTGATCTTCATAATTACATGTTATTTCATAGCCGATGATGATCGAGGGTTCATCAACCCGAGGATGATCTAGGAACTACTTCTAAACCCTAATATTTAGGTAATTCCCCCCTCATTATGCATGATCCCAATTCTTATGCCTATTCTAATTCTCTGCGAACTACGCTGACCTGAGCTTCTCACATTGAGAGGAACGTAGGCAATCTTCGGATCCGGTCTAAATCACTAACACACTACTAACACATTCATCATGATAGAAAGACCGATCAATTCGGGCAATAGGAGTGATAACGTTCAAGATTCTTCTCTTGTTGTAATTTGAGCCCCGAACCCACTAAAAATGTTTTTTTCAATGTTTTGGCTTTAATTAAAACGGCGTGGCGACTCTCATAATTTTAATGTTGCTATGAATATTCCCAAATTCAAACACACGTATTCACAACGGGCCATTTGCTCGTTGGTGCAGTCACGAGCCCTCATAGCTAATACATAACTGTCCAAATGGGTTTTAGGACAAGAATCACCATGAAACATCGCCACTTTAGTCATCTTGAAATCCTTGGGGAGAGCCCCTACTTGGCTAGGGTTGATAGTCTTGGTAGTCGGTGAGGTTTTCTTATCCACGGTTTCAATCAACTTGCGCATTTGCTATTCCATAACCATGACCACGGGATGATTGGAGATGTCGGGGACTGATTTTGGTAGGGCAGTAGGAGGAGTCATTGAAGCGGTAGCAGCGGCCATCCCAATACTAAGAGGCAATGAGGGTGCATGCAACTTGCTAGCGGAGAGGTAGCCACCAAGCAGTTCAGGGGAAGGCTCATAGGCGCCTTTGTTCTTGCTCATGGTAGTGGACCCCTTTTGGGCATAGAGAGAAGGAGGCGGGACACTTCTGTAGCTTGGAAAATGGAGAGTAGGGGCACCGGTGTTGACGGGGTAGTTGGTATTGACCTCTTCATCCTCGATATGAATAAAGTTTTCACCATCGGGTATCACGTCGGCTCCTTTCTTTTGGATGTGGCTCCTCAACTGTTGGTTGTGATCCTCCAAAGCCTTGTTACTCTCCTCGAGACTCTTGATCTTAGCTTTGAGACTGGCGAGGAAGTTCGGGAGGCTTGGGGGAATGCCATTGAGATTAGCCTCGGTATTGAGCTCATTAGTGCTAACAGTGGGAGCGACGAAGGCTGCAGAGACTGAAGATGAGGCGGGAGTTTCCATTGCTGATGTTGAGACTGAGAACGGGGACGGGACAGAAGCTTCACGTTGCAGTCGACCACCCGAACGGACCCAGACTTGCTTTGCTGAAAGGTTGAAGGGAGATGGCTTTTAGGATGGGAAAGGCTCATGCAAAGTATATTTTAATTTACAAAAAAAAACATACATTATTTACATCCAACTTGGTTGGAAGGGGTACCCCTTTTTCGCGACTAACTAGAAGACTACGATTAGTGGAGGCCATCACTACGTCTATAGACCCCTCGTTTTTCACTTGAATTGCACATCCCAAACGGATAATTTGGGTGAGGGTCCTATAGGTCAAGCGGCTTCCACCAACCAATGGATCCTACAACTAACCCATCCTTACAGACATTTAACGTGTAGCATATGTAGCATCCTACACAAGTGAATAATGAGTGGAGATCTTGACAACAAACACTCATCTTACCATGGCACGTCCCTTGTAGAGAAATTAATTTTTTGTCCACTTTCTCTCAAAAGATCTCGACTCATCATTGACTTGGGGATGACTCGGCATAGACAACACGTTATCTGTCTAGTAAGAAAAAGCTATCCAAACCAACCGGTCAAAACTTTGGAGTGTCCTAACTTCTAGTGTGGGTTGACACGGGTAGGATAAAGGTTCCCACCGCTCGCGGAGCGTACACGGTGGGTGGAATGAATGAGTGACTCGAAAAAAGTGCGGCAGTAGCACCACTAATTCCCGCACCTCGTGCATTCCGGGGGTAATAAGGGACGTGCAGTGCTGACACGGACTAGTGGTAGTGTGTGGCAAGAAACTAATTCTTTTTAAGGAGAAAAAGAGAAGTTTTAATGTTTTGAATGATGCAATGCAATGCAAGAGAGAGAGAAGAGGGGGAGGATAAGAATGTACAAGGGAGCATAGCAAAGTCTCGTTTGACTTTAGTTCTATGGTGAAAGTACAAAAAATACACGTATTGAAAAGATACAAGGCACACGTATTGACATGGAAAAAATACAAGGTGCACGTGTAAACATGGCATAGTGTAATGTGCATGTGGAAACATGGCATAGTGTGAGGTGCATGTGAAAACATGGCATAGTGTGAGGTGCAAGTGAAAACATGGCAAACATCATGATGATAACGAAAGTTAGACCCACTAAGTTTGAAAAATTTTCAAAGCAGTCCCCAGCAGAGTCGCCACTGTGAATACCCCTTTCCGATGAAGCAACGCATGGGAAGTATCTTGAAATTATTTTTAATATCAAAGGGAATATTCATAATGACATTTAAAATTATAAGAGTCGCCACGCCGTTTTAATTAGCCAAAACATTGAAAAAAGCATGTTAATGGGTTCGGGGGTCAAATTACAACAAGAGAAGAATATTTAACGTTATCACTCTTATTGCCCGAATGATCGGTCTTTCTATCATGATGCGGTGTATGTTGTGTGCAATGTGTTTGAGACTGGATCCAAAGATTGCCTACGTTCTTCTCAATGTGAGAAGCTCAGGTCAGCGTAGTTCAAGAAGAATTTAGAATAGGCAGGAGAATCGGGATCATGCATAATGAGGGGGAAATTACCTAAGATTAGGGTTTAGAAGTAGTTCCTAGATCATGTTCGGGTTGATGAACCCTTGATCATCATCGGCTATGAAATAACATGTAATTACGAAGATCGCAACCCTAAATATAGCATAAATAAGGTTTTAATCTAAGAACATGATGAATATGCGAAGAACATATTATGAACATATGAATAATATGATGAACATATGAATAAACATGCAAGGAACATAAATATTATGGATCTAAACTAAGAATATGGCGAGAACATGAAGAAAAAGTTAGAAAACTTACCTATGTTGGCAAGAAATAAACCTTGATCTTCTTGGGATTCTTGAGAGTATTCTTGGGAGCTTGAAATGCTTAATTAGAGAGCAAAATCTTCACTTAGGAAGCTTGAGATTGATAAAAATTCGGACCTCAAACCTAGAGAATGGAATGGGTTTATATAGTCATTTGATGGAGGGATCAAACGGCTGAGTGTTGGGTTTCGATCTAACATGCGCAGCGGAAATTAGCAATTAAAATTTTAATGAAACCCAAAGCCATGGATCCGTTCATATGATTAAATCAAATACAACAAGATGAATAGAGGAATAACTAACCCTTGATGGCTATGAATTTCTAGCTTTTGAACTTGGTGGAGATTTTGAAACTTGATCAAGAACGCGAACCTTGAAGATGATGAGCTTCACCCTCTAGCGGTATCCACACCACGAACGAATATCAAGCAACTTCTTGATCTTGGTTGCTAGACCAAATTGTGAAACACACTTTCACAATTGCAAGAACTATATGGAATTATGAATATTCTTGTTCTTCACTTTTGGGATCTTAGAACAAGAAAAATAACCTCTCAAAACCTTATGGAGGCACTCACAATAATGATGCTAATGGCTGCTGAAAGGATCTTTAAATAGGTCCCAATCCTTAACCCTTAAGGACTTAGGAATCCTAAATCCCGTCACCAAATTAGGCAACAAGGAATTCTGGCCGACTTGACTGGCACGGTCGTGCCCTATAAACTGGCACGGTCGTGCCATCAGGTCCGCGTGATTTCCCCTAGTTGACCAATTTCGGCACGGTCGTGCTTGACTTCTTGGCACGGTCGTGCCAAACATGTCGACAGATTTGCCTTGGTTTGGATTTATGGCACGGCCGTGCCATTTTAAGGCGCACGACCGTGCCAGAGCCAAAACCTGACATTTTTTCATAATTCCAATTTTGTCCTTTATGATTCGTTCTATTTGTGTGTGACCCTCTAGGATTACACTAAGTTGGCAATGGGCTCAAACATGAACCCATAAGATATGATTAGGTTCTAGCAAACCGTCATACCTATCCAAATAGTGTAACTAGATACAATTTCGCATTCCTTTAGAATATGTCACAATCCCTTTGTCCACGATGTCATTGAACACAAGTCATGGTCAAACAGTCAACTTGTTTTGTTCAATACTTTCTCGATTCCGAATATGTTGATAATTCAATTGCTATTGATCCAATCAATCCATTTGAGTCCGGCCGAACATTTCATCAACATCATTCCTTCGAGGGGCCCAAGCTTGACATCTCTCCGTGGAGGGACAAATCCATTTAGCTTATTATTCTTCCCAACGGGAATCCGATTATGCCAATCATACCCTTTATAACTACCGTGTTAAGGTAGCGTTTGGATATGTCAAACACAATGTTCATCAAGTGGAAGACTATAATAACTTCATGTCTAAGGATTCAAATGACATAACTAATATGAGATATATGTACGACATAGACCATGACATAAATCTCATGCAACGGGTCAAGTCCAGTACCTTGTTCCAAACAAGTACCCATAAATCTAACATGATCATCCCATGATCATTTAGCTTTTATACTAGTGCTTAACAAGCACTAGGGACGGGGATTATTATAAGTAAACATGAACAACAATAATAATCAAAACATCTCTTTATTGATATGAAATAAATGATAACAATTACAACGTTTATTAAACGTGCCTAGGGCACCACTACCAACAATCTCCCACTTGCCCTAGGCCCAATCTCCCATGTATCTAATACCCATAGACCTAACATGACCATCATGTTTAGCTTGTGGAAGTCCCTTTGTTAGCGGGTCCGCAACATTGTCATCAGTAGGTACTCTGCATATATTTACGTCTCCCCTATCAACGATCTCTCGAATGATATGAAAACGCCTAAGTATGTGTTAGGATTTCTGATGTGCTCTTGGTTCCTTTGCTTGAGCAATAGCACCATTATTGTCGCAATAAAGGTCTATTGGACTAGCAATACTAGGAACCACTTCAAGTTCAGTTATGAACTTCTTAATCCAAACAGCTTCCTTTGCAGCATCCGATGCAGCAATATACTCAGCTTCTGTTGTAGAATCAGCGGTTGTACTTTACTTGGAACTTTTCCAGCTTACAGCTCCACCATTTAACATAAACACAAATCCCGATTGCGATCGGCTATCATCTTTGTCGGTTTGGAAGCTTGCATCCGTGTAAGCATTTACAACGAGATCATCTTCTATTCCTCCATAGACCAAAAACGAGTCTTTAGTTCTTCTCAAGTACTTAAGAATCGCTTTTACAGCTATCCAGTGATTTTCGCCAGGGTCGGATTGGTATCTACTTGTCATGCTCAAAGCATAAGACACATCCGGCCTAGTACAAATCATGGCATACATGATGGACCCAATTGCCGAAGCATATGGAACATCATTCATTTTCTCACGCTCATCGTTTGTCTTAGGACATTGAGTCTTGCTTAGAGAAACTCCATGTAACACGGGCAAGGTCCCTCTCTTAGAATTTTCCATACGGAATCTTCTAATGACCTTGTCAATGTATGTACTTTGGCTTAAACCAAGCAGTCTCCTTGATCTATCTCTATAGATCTTAATGCCAAGAATATATGCGGCTTCACCCATATCTTTCATTGCAAAACACTTTCCTAACCAAGTCTTCACAGACTGAAGTGTAGGAATATCGTTTCCAATGAGCAATATGTCATCCACGTATAAAACAAGGAATAGCACTATGCTCCCACTAATCTTCTTGTATACACAAGGCTCATCTTCGTTCTTGAGGAAACCAAACTCTTTGACCGATTCATCAAAACGGAGATTCCAACTCCTAGAAGCTTGCTTCAATCCATAGATGGATCTCTGTAATTTGCATACCATAGAATCTTGTTCAAAACCTTCTGGTTGTGTCATATACACATCCTCTTGAAGTTTTCCATTCAGGAAAGCGGTTTTGACGTCCATCTGCCATATTTCATAGTCATGATATGCAGCAATGGCAAGCAAAATTCTTATAGACTTGATCATTGCTACGGGTGAAAAGGTCTCATCATAGTCAATACCATGAACTTGCCTATAACCTTTCGCTACAAGCCTAGCTTTGTAAGTATGCACCTTCCCATCCATGTCAGTCTTCTTCTTGAAGACCCATTTGCATCCTATGGTTTTTACACCTTCGGGCGCATCAATCAAATTCCAAACTTGATTGTCTTGCATGGATTGCAATTCGGATTCCATGGCTCCAAGCCACTTGTCCGAATCAGGAGAAGACATCGCCTCTTGGTAGGTTGACGGTTCATCATTCTCAATGATTTCTACCTCATTACTATCCGTTACGAGAAATCCATATCTCTCGGGCTCGGATCGTAACCTACTAGATTTGCGAGTTGCTTGTGTACTTTGAACAGGTTCCACAACTCCTTGTGGTTCTTGTTCTTGTTCCACTATTGGTTCAATGTTATTTTCTGGGTCTCGAATTTCTTCAAGATTTATTTTACTCCCACTGATTTCTTTGGAGAGAAACTCTTTCTCTAGAAAGACACCAGTTCGGGCAACAAATACTTTGTTGTCCTCTCGGTTGTAAAAGTAATATCCTTTAGTTTCCTTAGGATATCCCACGAAAATACATTTATCAGATTTGTGTGCAAGTTTGTCTGAGATAAGTCTTTTGACAAAAACTTCACAACCCCAAATCTTCATGAAAGATAGACAAGGCTTCTTTCCGCTCCACATCTCATACGGAGTCTTTTGAACCGATTTAGTTGGAACACGATTTAGTGTGAAAGCAGCGGTTTCTAGAGCGTAACCCCAAAAGGATATTGGAAGATCAACTTGACTCATCATTGATCGAACCATGTCTAACAAAGTCCGATTCCTCCTCTCGGACACACCATTCCATTGTGGTGTTCCCGGTGGAGTCAATTGTGAAACTATTCCACAATTCTTTAGATGATCATCAAATTCTTGACTTAAGTATTCTCCACCTCGATCTGATCGAAGTGCTTTTATACTTTTGCCAAGTTGTTTTTCTACTTCATTTTGAAATATTCTAAATATCTCAAATGCTTCACTTTTATGTTTCATTAGGTAAACATACCCAAATCTACTATAATCATCAGTGAAGGTTATGAAGTATTGAAATCCTCCCCTAGCATTGCTACTTAATGGTCCGCATACATCGGAATGTATCAACCCCAATAAGTCGCTTGCCCTTTCACCCAACTTGGTAAAAGGTGTCTTAGTCATTTTTCCAAGAAGACACGACTCACAAGTATCATATGACTCTAAGTCACATGAACCCAAAAGTCCATCCCCATGGAGTTTTGAGATACGCTTCTCATTAATATGACCAAGACGGCAATGCCACAAATAAGTATGATTTACATCATTAGGTTTAGATTTCTTATTTACATGATAGACATTATTTTCATTCTTGACATCCAAGATATAAAGGCCATTAAATGAATTAGCAATACCATAAAGCACATCATTTAAATAAATAGACAATTTCGTATTCTCAATAAGAAACTTAAAACCTTCATTATCCAAACAAGAAATTGAAATAATATTTCTGCTTAAATCCGGAACATAATAACAATTGTGCAAAACAAGAATTAATCCGGAAGGTAAAGTGACTTCATAAGTCCCTACGGCTAATGCAGCAACTCTTGCTCCATTTCCCACGCGTAGATCTACTTCACCTTCTTTAAGCAGTCTCCTATTCCTTAGTCCCTGCACATTTAGACAAATGTGAGAACCACATCAGGTATCCAATACCCAAGAATCAGTGGTAGAAAGGAGAATATCTATCATATAGATACCTGAAGTTGACGCAGCCTTGCTGCTCTTCTTCTTCTTTTGCTCTTCCAAGAAAGCCTTGCAATTACGTTTCCAATGACCAATTTCTTGACAATGGAAACAAATTGCATCCTTTTGTGTATCGGGTTTTGCCTCAGAAGCCTTGGCAACCTTTGCCTTGCTTATCTTGGGTTTGACAACTTTTGCCTTACCCTTGCCTTTGGCACCAGGCTTCTTCCCATCGTGAACCAAGAGCACGGGAGAACCTTTCTCCACAATTTTCATCTCTGCAGTTTTGAGCATCCCATGCAACTCAGAGAGATTCTTATCCATTCCATGCATGTTATAATTCATTACAAACTGATTATAACTTTTAGGCAATGAATTAAGAATGAGATCCGTGGCTAGCTCCAATGGGATTGGATAGCCAAGTTTCTCAAGGTGCTCTACATAACCTTTCATTTTAAGAAAGTGAGGACTCACTTGTTGCCCTTCATTCATTTTACAAGTAGTGAATGCAACAATTGTCTTGTACCTCTCTTGCCTAGCTTGCTCTTGAAACATAGTTCTCAACTCCACGCCTATCTCATAGGCTTCCAAATGTTCCAAACTTTGTTGGAGTTTTGAACACATAGCAACAAGCATGAGACAACTTACATCTCTAGAATCATTACGATGTTTCTTGTAATTGTCCCTTTCTACCCTAGGGGCAGTAGGCGGTGGTTCAGCAGGGAGAGGCCCATCGAGAATGTACAACTTATCTTCTTGCCTAAGAACGATTCTTATGCTACGGATCCAATCCATAAAGTTTGTACCATTCTCTTCGAGCTTATCCTTCTCAAGGATCGATCGCAACGACATTGATTGAGTGTTATTAGTCATTATCTACAAATATGCAAAATTTCCAAAATTTAATAAGTACCGATTTTCATTAAAGAGATAAATAATGTATTTTAAAACAAAATACTCCCACTAAATTATACAACCTTCTTTATACATCCAATGTATAGTATAATTTAAATGGGTTGAGATCCCGCTTTAATCTAATTTTGAGTACGCTTTGGCGCACCGCTCAAAATTAAATCAATTAGGTAGACAACTCTTGTCAATCATATCTCATATGACTCTCAGTTCTTTTCATGAGATTCTTTAAGAAATCCAATTTCAAAAAGCATGTTAAATCTCATCTTTGCCTTAAGCCCAAAACTGTTTTGACGCTTAATTAAGTCCAACCATTTTAAACGCATAGGAAACTCTTATTCACTCATCTTGCTCAAACATGAATAAAATCAATGCACCTCGCTTTGGCGAGCCCACATAAAATTACTCATGTATAAACAAGTGTTTTAATCATGGCATGGCAAAAGGACTTAAAATTTTCTTTGAAGGTTCATCACATATAGCATATAACACATTTATGAGCACATAATATAAACATGTTACACATCAAGTTTAGCCACTAAATTAATCTCCATTAATTTAAGCATAATATTTATGTGTCATTAGTTTCTCTATGATTATGAGGATGAGACTATTTGAACTTTGGTTATCATCTCCAAATCAAGACAACAAGAAGTGCGACCGAAACTAAGCCATATGGCATCCACAATTCCGCACTAATTCAAGAAACCAAGAAAGTAGTCCATGTGGCCGAAACTAAGCAATAGATGGTCTCGATGAACGTAGGCCAATTGCATTCACAATTCCACATGGATCTCCAATCTTTGAATCAAGAACTTTGTTTCTTAATTTTAGCAATTATGAACTCTTCATAATTCTAACTTCGTTTTATCTTTGAAACTTCGATTGCGATCAAGTTTGGGAAACACAATCTCGATGAACGTAGATTAGCCATCCAAACCTTGAACCAATCTTAGACTCACAAGACTAAAACAAATAGGAAATTTAAACCCAAGATCCACACCCAAGACCCAAGCCCTTCCCCACGCCAAACCCTAGGTCCGGCCGGGTCAAGGTATGGGTCCGGTCGGACCCTTCCGAAAATCAAAATTTTAAAGTTCCAAAATTTGTCTCAAAATTGTTTTTCCCGATTCAATAAGGATTTGGTGTTCTTGGTGATCCAATCACCATGATCAACAAAACCTTGAATAAACAATTTATTCTTGAATCCCTAGAATATCAAAACTTTGATCCAATCAAAAATTGATAATCCAAACAATTTTAAATCCACCATAATTTTTATTGCGATTGAATAGTGCGATTAAAGTTTCTAAAACAATAAACCACATAAAATCATATAACACATAAACATCACGTAATCCAATATTCATATCATGCTAGGAACATAAACAATTTATATACACAACATGATCTTAGTATTGAAATAATCAACATGAACGGGGCTCTGATACCACTGTTGGGTTTCGATCTAACATGCGCAGCGGAAATTAGCAATTAAAATTTTAATGAAACCCAAAGCCATGGATCCGTTCATATGATTAAATCAAATACAACAAGATGAATAGAGGAATAACTAACCCTTGATGGCTATGAATTTCTAGCTTTTGAACTTGGTGGAGATTTTGAAACTTGATCAAGAACGCGAACCTTGAAGATGATGAGCTTCACCCTCTAGCGGTATCCACACCACGAACGAATATCAAGCAACTTCTTGATCTTGGTTGCTAGACCAAATTGTGAAACACACTTTCACAATTGCAAGAACTATATGGAATTATGAATATTCTTCTTCTTCACTTTTGGGATCTTAGAACAAGAAAAATAACCTCTCAAAACCTTATGGAGGCACTCACAATAATGATGCTAATGTCTGCTGAAAGGATCTTTAAATAGGTTCCAATCCTTAACCCTTAAGGACTTAGGAATCCTAAATCCCGTCACCAAATTAGGCAACAAGGAATTCTGGCCGACTTGACTGGCACGGTCGTGCCCTATAAACTGGCACGGTCGTGCCATCAGGTCCGCGTGATTTCCCCTAGTTGACCAATTTCGGCACGGTCGTGCTTGACTTCTTGGCACGGTCGTGCCAAACATGTCGACAGATTTGCCTTGGTTTGGATTTATGGCACGGCCGTGCCATTTTAAGGCGCACGACCGTGCCAGAGCCAAAACCTGACATTTTTTCATAATTCCAATTTTGTCCTTTATGATTCGTTCTATTTGTGTGTGACCCTCTAGGATTACACTAAGTTGGCAATGGGCTCAAACATGAACCCATAAGATATGATTAGGTTCTAGCAAACCGTCATACCTATCCAAATAGTGTAACTAGATACAATTTCGCATTCCTTTAGAATATGTCACAATCCCTTTGTCCACGATGTCATTGAACACAAGTCATGGTCAAACAGTCAACTTGTTTTGTTCAATACTTTCTCGATTCCGAATATGTTGATAATTCAATTGCTATTGATCCAATCAATCCATTTGAGTCCGGCCGAACATTTCATCAACATCATTCCTTCGAGGGGCCCAAGCTTGACATCTCTCCGTGGAGGGACAAATCCATTTAGCTTATTATTCTTCCCAACGGGAATCCGATTATGCCAATCATACCCTTTATAACTACCGTGTTAAGGTAGCGTTTGGATATGTCAAACACAATGTTCATCAAGTGGAAGACTATAATAACTTCATGTCTAAGGATTCAAATGACATAACTAATATGAGATATATGTACGACATAGACCATGACATAAATCTCATGCAGCGGGTCAAGTCCAGTACCTTGTTCCAAACAAGTACCCATAAATCTAACATGATCATCCCATGATCATTTAGCTTTTATACTAGTGCTTAACAAGCACTAGGGACGGGGATTATTATAAGTAAACATGAACAACAATAATAATCAAAACATCTCTTTATTGATATGAAATAAATGATAACAATTACAACGTTTATTAAACGTGCCTAGGGCACCACTACCAACACTGAGATCATCTGAGGCGGATGTGGCCGCGTGGCCAAGATGGAGGACGGGGCGGATGTGGCCGCGTGGCCAAGGTTGGAGCTATGGTAGATGTGGCCGCGTGGCCATCCTTCCAGGCTGACGTGATTATTAAGCTAGGGTTTTATTTGGTTTATGGAAACCCTATTTTGGCCATATTTAAGATGTTCTAGAATAATGAGACATATTTTGGGAATCCGGGACAAGTCTTTGCAAGGTTTCTAATTCCTATAAAGTCCTTGTATATTTGGGAAAGCCCTAATAACCTCATTTTCATGTCGGGTACTAACAGGTGGTAAAGATGGAGGTGGTTAGTAGTGGGCGTTGTGGCAGACATGGAGGTGGTGCAGTGGTAATGGTACTGAGATGATTATGGTTAGTGACTATTATCATTTACTAAATATCCGGTTAATATTACTTTATCTATAGTTATTTAATTATTATCATTTTTAATTATTAGTGACTATTATAATTTATTTGTTATTAAATACCCAATCAATATTTTGTTTCTAATTATTAATTAATTATTATTATTATTTTCTGTTTTCATTATTTTTCATTAAATATTCCATTACTTTTGTTAGTATTATTAATCATTTATTTGTGCTTCTTGGACTTGGGCTCAGCAATGCCCTTGCCCTTGCGCCTGGAGGCTTCATCAGTCGTTTCCTGCGCATCACTTGGGCCTTCTATGCCCTTGGCCTTGCCTTCCTTGGGTAACTTTCCTAACCAAGGTTCCCTGTTGGGATCATCATCTGATCTCCAGATTCTGTAGTAGTCCGTATCGCCAATCTCATCGCGCAGCAGATGAAGCTGCGCTCGAGAATAAAACTATGAAGCACAGGAATGTTTCAGAAGAGGCTTCTTCCTTACAAAGTCATTTAATTCAGTGTATTGGAGCAGGAGCTTGGATAGCAGGCGAGAGTGCGTCCGATACTTAGGTTTTAACGTGTTGAGGCGCGTATCATAGCTCATCATTGCCTTGGTGATCTTATTCCAGATGATCTGGGGCCAATCCAGCCTTTCCTTTAAGTAGATAGCGCAGCAATATTTCCATTGCTTGGAAATAAACTTCCCTTTGTTCCCATTCTTGCAGTTCAGGGAATCGCCAATCAAGGTGCACAGGTGATACATCACCTCACCAAATTCTTTACGATCATGCACAGACCATCGCTTGACAAGAGTGGGCTCGCCAACTAACTTTATCGCCAATCTGTCTTGCCGCGAAGTATCAAAAGTCTCTGGCGCATCACCAACATCGAAGTCGCAAAGTCTGCGGATGTGGTTTGGGTGTACCAAGATTTCGCAATTCTGCACCACCGCCATAATGATCTCAGTGCTCTCACCCTTGTGCTTGGCAGGAACAACATACGCAGTCTCGAAGAATTCATCAACAAGAGAAGGCACGTAGAATGGCTGATCCAAGGTGAAGAGAGGAAGAATTCCAGAGGATCGCAGATGCCTTATCAATCTGCGCCCAACAGCATCCTGGTTAAGATCTTGCGGATTGACTTCCCATCCACAAATGAAATAGAAGGGATTCTACGCAAAACAAAAAATATGAATAAGACATTATATTGCGCAAGGAGCATTGCGCATGCGCAGATAATGCATGGATACCTATACGCAGATACTCCATACAAGATAAAATATCATAAAAGTAATGCACAAAGCCAAGCAAGCATGCGCAAAACGTAAACACTTGGAAATTCTTATCCGAACCAGAGCATAAGAGAAAAATCAAGAAATTGATGAACACAAAATGAACAGTTCATGAACAAGGACATCAAGAACACCAAAAATCAAAAGTTGTTCAAAACCAATAAAAAATACATCGAAATGACCGCATGAACAGGACGAAGTCAACCATGTAAACAATATAGACATCAACATTAAAACAAACCCAGAAAATCAGAATAATCGTTCGTCTGCTATGGAGGTTTTTGGACAGAAAATTTTGCAGAAATCACTTAAAAAGAGTATTGATCATGAAATAAATTACATGAAAGAGTAGATCAGGGAGAAATGAACACAACACACCAATCGATTTCAAAAATGATCAACAAACAAGCACACAATCACAAAGGGAAGCTTGTAAAGCTTTAAACCCTAACAATGGTGGAAATTAAAAAAAAACAGAGAAAGAAATCATACCATATCTTCGACGACGGGCTGGGGAGGAGGTTGTTCTTGTTCAGACCCAGAGCGAGAAGAGGAAGAAGTGTCCTCAGATGAAGAAGAGAGAATGATTTCGGGCATTTTCTTTGAAGGTCAAAGAGAGAAGAAGAGGAAATCTTTGGAAGTTGGTAAGAAATAGAGAGAGAAAATGGAGGATTGGTGAAAGAAAATGAGGAGTAAAGAGAGAGGAGAGAGGTCGCAGATGGTTTATACCAAAAAGGGAAAAATGGTGACGTCAGCGCAAGGACAGTTGGTGAAAAAGCGGAGTGGGGCACGTGCTGCGATGACGTGGCCCAACCGGATGCGCGCGTGCGCAGACCTAGCGCGCGCGTGAGTGTGAAGTCCTAAGCCCGTCACTGTCGAGTCAACTTCCTCATAAATGCTGAGTCAGTGAAAGGACGGGCGCACGTTAGCAGGGTGACGTGGCCCAATGGGGGACGCACGTGCGCAGTCTTTGTGCGTGCGTGTGTCAGTGAAAAGAAGCTGACGGCTGTCGCATCACCTTCCTCATCAAATGGTGAGCAGACATTCGCAAGGTGCGCTGTCATTAATCGCAGTTTGCATTAAATGACAATGGGACATGCGCAGGGGTAAAAAGGTAATTTCCCAAAAAAAAATAAAGGCGCGGGAAAATTTTAATTACACAAGTACCCTATGTGCAAAATCTAATGAATAGAGTACTTACCTGCGGTCCACTTAGTACACATGTCGTTTGCGCAGAGCGAATATTGTGCAAAGATTCTTCAAATCTCAACTTAATTTTTCATGCGTATTAACTTACTGCGCAGTAGCTGCGCAGATGCATGAAATCTTAACCTTTAAGAACTTATCAAGCAAACACAAAAACATTAGTATTAACAAATAATATGGACAATTTAGCTGAGTTCAAGCATACCCATTTCTCCTCTCAAGAAGACAAATCTCTTTGTGTCAAGAGCCTTTGTGAGGATATCAGCAATTTGATTATCTGTGCCCACGTGCTCTAAGTGAATATTTCCTTTTTCCACGTGGTCCTTGAGAAAATGATATTTGATGTCGATGTGCTTTGTCTTTGAATGCATGGCAGGATTGTTGGAGACTGCTATGGTGGACATATTGTCGCAGAAAATTGGACAATTTCCTTCATTAATTCCATAATCCACTAGTTGTTGCTTCATCCATAGGATTTGGCAGCAGCAGCTTCCAGTAGCAATGTATTCAGCTTCTGTAGTGGAGATGGACACAGCAGCTTGTTTCCTGTTGCCCACGCAACAAGTCGATTTCCAAGGAAATGACAAGTTCCACTTGTGCTCTTCCTGTCAATTGTGCATGATGCGTAATCTGCATCTCAATAACCAAGCAAATCGAAATTCAAATCTTTGGTGTACCAAAGTCCAAGGTTAATAGTTCCAGAAAGATAACGAATAACGCGTTTAACAGCAGTTAAGTGCGCTTCTCTAGGGTCAGCTTGATAGCGCGCACAGACACAAACACTAAACATAATATCTGGCCTACTTGCCGTAAGGTAGAGTAGAGAGCCAATCATTCCTCGATATAAAGTTTGATCAACTTTCTTACCTTTTAAGTCTTTATCAAGCTTATTTCATGTAGCCATTGGAGTGTCGTATGCTTTAGCATTCTCAAGTCTAAACTTCTTGATTAAGTCCCTTGTGTACTTGGCTTGATTTATGAAGATGCCATCATTTAATTGTTTGATTTGAAGTCCAAGGAAAAATGTGAGTTCTCCCATCATGCTCATCTCAAACTTGATTTTCATGAGTTTCTCAAAGTGCTTACAAAGTAATTCATTAGTAGAACCAAATATAATATCATCGACATAAATTTGAACAAGTAAAGAATGATCATTATACTTAGCAATAAAAAGAGTTGTATCGATTTTACCGCGCTTGAAGCCCTTTTCTAGCAGGAATTTTGATTGAGTATCGTACCATGCTCTTGGAGCTTGCTTAAGTCCATACAAAGCTTTCTGAAGCTTGAAAATGTGATTTGGAAATCTGCTATCTTCAAATCCAGGAGGTTGCGCTACGTAGACCTTCTCTTGGAGTTCACCGTTGAGAAATGCGCTCTTCAAATCCATTTGATAGAGCTTGAATTTCTTGTGAGAGGCATAAGCTAAGAAAATTCTGATAGCTTCTAGTCTTACTACAGGTGCAAAAGTTTCATCATAATCGATTCCTTCCTCTTGCCTATAGCCTTGCGTAACCAACCTTGCTTTGTTCCTGGTGATGCTTCCGTTCTCATCCATCTTGTTTCTAAATACCCATTTTGTACCAATAACGCCTTGATCATGAGGTCTGGGTACTAAAGTCCAAACTTTGCAGCGCTCAAATTGGTTAAGCTCTTCTTTCATAGCAGTAACCCAGCTTGAATCTTGGAGTGCTTCATCAATCTTCTTTGGTTCGATTTGAGATATAAAAGAGTGATATTCATCATCAAAGTTTGATGCTCTCCTTG
Source organism: Campanula takesimana (assembly GCA_026119855.1). Classification (NCBI taxonomy): domain Eukaryota; kingdom Viridiplantae; phylum Streptophyta; class Magnoliopsida; order Asterales; family Campanulaceae; genus Campanula; species Campanula takesimana. The sequence continues at coordinate 645,941 of JAOWBW010000188.1, forward strand.
TACGAACCTCTACATTGAGATCACCAATGATATTTGTAGTTGGATGATCTCTAACTTCACGAACCTCAGGGGGTAAGTTAGGTTGAGTGGTGGGAATACGAAGATCTTCAACGGGTACTTCATTTGCTCCAGCATCGAGATCATCAAAAGTGATTTGCTGAAGTGGCGAAACATCATGCGCAGGAGGAGGTGTTTGCGCATCAGGAGTAGTCACATCTGGCGCAGCATCTGGTGTATGCGCATGAGATGGACTTCCTTGATTCTGGTTTTGATCAACTTGATTATCATCCTGCGCAGGTGCAGTTTGAGGCTGCGTACCTGTCTCAACATTCTCAGCAGAATCATCAGAATCATTTGGAGCCAAATGTGGCTCAAGGAGAGAATGTTCATCAAAAGTAACATGTACCGATTCTACAATTACAAGAGTAGTTCTATTAAAAACACGAAAAGCTTTAGAGTATTTGGCATACCCAACGAAAATACCTTCATCTGCTTTGGCGTCGAATTTACCTCTATGATCTTTGCCATTGTAGAGGATATAGCATTTGCAGCCAAAAATCTTGAAGAAAGCAATGTTGGGTGCTCTTCCTCTCCATAGCTCATATAGAGTCATGTTGTAGGCTTTGTTGATGAGGGATCTATTCTGAGTAAAGCAAGCAGTGTTGACAGCTTCTCCCCAAAAATACTTTGGAAGCTTAGCTTCAGCTATCATTGTTTTTCTAGCCTCGATCAAAGTGCGGTTCTTTCTTTCCATAACGCCATTTTGTTGAGGAACTCCAGCAGCAGAGAAATTGTGATCAATTCCATGATCATCGCAGTATTGAGCAACACCGTTATTCTTGAATTCAGTTCCATTGTCTGATCTAACGCTCACGATGTCATCTTCCTTTTGAGTTTGGAGCTTTCGAAATAGTGAAGTCGAGATATCATAGCAGTCATCTTTGGATATCATCATTTCGACCCATGTGTATCAAGAGTAGTCATCCACCACAACTAAAGTATATTTGTTTCCTCCAATGCTTGCGGTGGTGACCGGTCCAAAAAAGTCCATGTGAAGCAGTTGTAAACATTTGGAAGTTGAGGAAGCAGTCTTGCTGGAGAAAGACTGCTTAGGTTGTTTACCGAGCTGGCATGCTGCGCATTTTCTATCATGATGGTCAGCTACTTTGGGAAGTCCTTTGACAAGATTTTCCCTTCCTATCTTAGCCAAATATTTGAAGTGCAAATGACTTAAGCGCTTATGCCATAGCCAGTTGCTTTCACTTACATTCTTTGCTACAAAACAGAGATTAGTGATAGAATCTATAGCAGTAAGATCAATAATGTAAACATTAGTCTTACGAGTCCCTGTGAGCAAGGTTAGTCCGGATATGCCATCTTTGATATAGCAGTGCGTTGCAGTGAAGTGACATTTCAAACCTTTATCGCAGAATTGTGATATGGAGAGCGGGTTGTGCTTGAGTCCTTCTACTAGCGAAACTTTCTCAATGCACACTTTATCTTTTCTGATTCTTCCATATCCAACTATGTGCCCTTTGTTGTTATCTCCAAACGTTACTGAGGGACCTCTTCCTTCATGCACATCTTCAAGAGCGGTGACATCTCCAATCATGTGTCTAGAACATCCACTGTCGAGGTACCATATATGCGCTTTAGCTTGTTAAGAGTGCGCAGTGAAGCAGGAGACCTGAAAAACAGACATTAAAAACGCAGGTCCCCTTTATTCTTGGGTCCTAGAGTTAGCAACTTTTGACAACCCACTCCTGTCTGACCTTAGGATTTTTACGTCCCTTGGCATTAGGAGCAAATCGCAAAAGGCATTCTGCAGCCTTGTGACCTAAACCATCACACACAACACAATGATGAAAGCCACTTATAGATTGGGTTTTTACAAACTCTCTACTTTTCTTTGGCGCGGCATTCTTTACTGGAGCAGATGAACTAGCTTTGACAAACACCATCTTTTGAAGTTTTGGTGCGCTTTTCTTAATTATGCGCGTCTAGCGTTGAGGCGCATGGCTTTCATGCGCATGACCCTTATGCGCAGATTTGACATTCGAAGGAGAAGCGCAACAAATATCAAAAGGTGCGTTGTCAAGCGCAGATTCAACTTTAGCCTTACCCTTGGCTTTTCCAGTTTGCTTCTTTGGGTAGACATAATGGAAATTTTGTCTCTGGACTTTCTCCTGTTCTTTACCCATTGAGGCAGAATGCTTTGCTTTAGGAATTTCAATAGTTTGTTGTGGTGTAAACTCCTTTTCCTTTTCAGAGCAAACTGCGCATTTAAAGTTATCACTAGTTGAGAGCCCCAAGCCTTCCTTGTCTCCACTGGCTTTTTGGGATTCTAGAATTTGGTCCATTGTGACACGAGATTTGGTCCACTCATTAGTGATCTTTGTGAGATCAGCTACTTGAGCAGCCAATTCTTCGTTTCTTACTTTAAATAGCGCATTTTGATCTGTAAGAAAACGGTTCTTTTCAGTAAGAGTCATGCTCTTAATCTGCTCCTTAAGGAGGGTGATCTCAGATTTTAAAAGAGTTCTCTCCGTCTTAAGCTGTGAAATTTCTCCAATTGATAAGTCGACTGCTTCTTTCATAGAATTAAATTTCTTGATTACCTTTTCAGCTTGATTGAAAATAGACTCACGCTCAGCAGCAGAGTCGTCCTTTTATATTATAATTTCAGCAGGAATTTCAAGAGATTCTTTTCGCGGAGGTGGAATTAGAAATTTCTTTGATAGGTCTGCTCTGGCAAATAAATACTTGCCATTCTGTCTGATTGGAGTCAGATGTCCCATTTTCACCAGTTCTGTGATAGTGGGGCCTTTCTTCTGAATTGTCCTTGGCGCAGCCTTTGTGTCCGTATCGGGATCATTGTCTGAATCGCTATCAGCATCAGCATTAGCCACCAAGCAAAGCAGTCCATCCTCAGAGTCATCATCATCACTGTCTTCAGTGTCAGTCTCTATCCAGGTCTTCAGTTCCTTTTCTGCGCAGTCTTCTTCAGCAATCATTCCGCGCAGCTTTGATGATTTCTGCGCAGTATTCCTCTTCATGTACTCAAATTTTGGAGTAGGGCATTTTGAAGCAAAATGACCGGGCTTTCTGCAGTTGTAGAAACCAAGTCATCATCTTTCTTTGAATCTCTGCCTCGAGAAAACTTAGCAGGTGGTTTGCTCGAGGATCCAGGTTTAGAGAATTTCCTGAATTTTTGGAATCGCTTAACGAACATAGCGAAATCATCATCATCCATTTCAAGTAAAGAGGAAGTAGAGACTTTGTCTGAGGTTTGAGCAGGCGCAGGTTCCTTTTGCGCAACATAGGAAACAAGTTTTCCTTTGCCTTCAGTTTCGTCGATTCGATCAAGCTTTAGCTCATACACTTTTAAGTTAGCGTATAAGCTGCGCAGAGGCCAAGTATCTAGAAATCCAGAATCTTCCAGATGACTTGCCTAGTGCACATATCTGGAACCTAGCGCATCTAAGAATTGAGAATTTACTTCTTTATTGGTGAAGGTAGTTTCAAGAGATTTACAAGAGTTTACAACAGCACAGAAGCGATCATAAGTTTGTCTCAAGGTTTCACCATCCTTTCTCATGAAGCAGTTGAATTTTCTTTGCACCACAAATCTTTTGTTTTCCTTGCTTACTTTGTCTCCATTCACATATCCTTCAATAGCGTCCCATAGTTCCTTTACAGTTCCACCGCTCACAATTTGATTGTGCGTGGAGAGGTCTAGAGTGCTAAGAATGATGTTTCTTGCTCTTCCATCGTAGCCAACCCATTTCTTTTCTTCATCAGTCCATTCCTCTTTGGCCTTCTTGATTGTGGGATTGTCCTTGTTGGTAGCAGCATCAGGATTAGCCTTCATAGGGATGTAGGGTCCTTCAAGAACGATGTCATGGAGGATCTCATCAATAGAAGAAAAATGAGTGAGCATGCAGTGCTTCCAGATTTCGAAGTGATCTTCATTCAGCACTGGAACATGTGAATAGTTATCCATTGCCCAAGATTTTGAAGCCATCTTGAATCGGCACCCAAGCTGTTAAGCTTGAAAAACAAAACAAGTTTTATGAAGGTGTTTGCTCTGATACCACTTGTTGGTCCCAAAGGGACAACAAGGGTATCAAAAATGCTAGAGGGGGGGTGAATAGCGTTTTAAAATTATTTTCAAACCCTTTTGAAAATCAATGGCTTATGCGCACAGTTCTCAAATAAGCTAAGTATAGCACGCAGTGAGAGTGTGAAATGCACAGCAGAAGTTTAAGCAGCTACTGCGCAGGAAAAGTCTGCGCAGAAATAAAAACGCACGCGCTAAGTTTTGGCTTAAAGTGTTGGATAAAAAGGATTCTAAGGCAATAAGCAATAACAAACACAGCAGCAATAATAGCAATCTGATAAGATCAAAGCAGTAATTCAGAAATGATTAAGCAGGAAATAAATAGCGAGAATAAAGAACAAGCTATTTGGAGAGGTTCGATCGATGAAAGATCCACGCCCTCTACCAAGATGGTTAGTCTTGGATTTTCTAATGGAGAGATTTATATTGATGTGAGGAGCTTTTACAAGATTACAATGAATCAAAACTCAAATCAAAATCTATTCAATGAAGAACAAATCCTAGACTAAACCGGTGTATCTCAAGAAGTAGGATCTAAATGATCGAAGCTTCAAGAGGTGTGTGTGTGACAGAAATTCTGGGCTCTATGAATCTATGAAATGAAGAGCACGAAGAATTCTGGTGATAAGGCTTAGGATCTGGGCAGGTGTTTGAAGGTATGAAGGTTTGAAGGTTGATCTTGAATCTGGGAATATTAGCAGCAATCTTCTTAACTTCAAGGATACTTACGAAAGCACAAACTCTAGCAACTTGGAAATGAAGATGAGCTGGCTATTTATAGCAGAGAGCTTAAGACTAGCCGTTGGAGCTCTGAGCAAGGATGATGACCTGGCACGATATGATTGGTGCGCAGGTGTCCTTTATAGCCGTTGGGGATCTGATCAAAGGTGATGACCTGGCACAATATGATTGATGCACAGGTGATTTAGAGCCGTTGGAGACTGAGCATGAAGACCAAATTTAAAAGCTTCTTCTAGAAGGTTGACAGTTGTCTTCATTTGAAATATCCCTCTTGAGCGCGTCTCCACCGTTGGATCTGCTGAGTGTGCTTGCTTTGTCGATTCTGCACACCTCAGCATTTTTAATAAGCGTGCATCTTCTAAGCGCTTTCCAAGTTAGGTGATCTGAATGCATTGAAAACTGAGCAAGATATAATGCTGCGCAGGAGAGACCTGCGCAGTGGTGTACTGCGCAGAGAAGTCCTGCGCAGTGACCATAGTCTTGCTTAGATCTTCATTCCTTTTCGCTCCAAGTCCTATATTCTAAGCCTATACTATAAAATGGACCTAGCTAAAAATTGAAGTTATAAGACTTCTTACATAGGGTCCTAAAGTCCATAGAATATTCATAGGTGATGGTATCAATCAATTCTAACAAAATTAGGAGGGTTAAGAGATAAGCATACCCAAAAGATGGACTTGCTTAGGGTCATTGGGAGCAAAAGGTTGAGAATTTTACTTCAAGAGAAAAGCTCCCAGAACTGGTTTAAGGCTGCATGGTATTCTAGGACGGACTAGACGTGCTTATATACAAGTTGAGACACCAAATCCTCGAGGAAAAAGGAGAAACAGCCGCAGATTAACAGGATGGCTCGTACGAGACATCGATGTCTCGCACGAGGCATCTCCCAGTTCAGATAACAGAAACTCTGCTCAAATTTCAGTTTGCTCAACAAGTCAAAACATGTCTCAATCACCTCAGAAACTCACTCGAAACAATTCATACATCACCTACAAATGACCTAACACGACTCCATCTCATAAAAAAAACTCCTCGGTTGGCCAACCGGATGTGAATCAATCCATGACACTGTCAGAAATAAGAACTAAAATTAACAAAAGTATTGTGTGTTAGAGTTAGGAGTTAACTGTTGCATAGGTACAAACCAAAGAAAGAAAAATTGTCTTCGCCTACGCCGAGGCAACAAATACATCCTCAACAAAAAGAGGAATGGGGGATCCTATCAACTCCGGCATCAAAAAGAAGGAGACGTCGCCATTGCCACGTGATCACTCGTCGGTCCGAGGTCTCTTCCCACAAGAAGTCGATTCTGCTGTCTGGCGAGCCAATCGGCCTAAGATATACGCGGTCTCTCTCTTTACCCTTTTGGCATAGGACATAAACTGGGCAATCCATCCGGCGACCTCTCTATACTCAGCAATGGGCACCTATTGAGAAGAAACAAATAGAGATATCAAAGTATTCAGATAAATGATAAACAGAGAGATTAAATGGCAGAATGACGGAAATAACGGAAGAAGGGTCATAAACCATACCATGGTCGCGTCGGCAGGAGGTACGATTCCCTCAGGCATATCGTACTGGGTAGGAAGGTCCTCGGTGCTCTCTATTCCCTCAGCCATACTGTCGGTAAATGAATCTGGTCCAAGCTATGGACGGAAAGGGACATGAACAACCCCCTGGGCCTGAGCCTAATCACCCTCCAGAATCAACCGGGGCTTGAGACAAGCAAGAAAGTCCTGATAATTGGCCTCCAGAGACATATGGTCGAAAGCATCCTGACCAATAATAAGATCCCCTCTCTCCTCCTCCGCGATAGCATAAGAGTTAAGCATATGGGCCGGTGGGTCCAAGGGGACAATAACATCAAGCCTGCCACCACCTTACTGGCGAGCGAGCCTCTCTGCCAAATAAAAGCATCCCCCACCGAGGCCAATCATCAGCAACCTCATACTAGAAAACCCATAAACATGATCAATGCCCAGACTCCGCCAAGGAAAGAAAGCAACAGCGGACTCAGGAGCGGCCTCCCATCTATCAAAATACAGCCGCATGCGCTCCACCGGTATATCATCCCCCTCTGCGTGCTTATCACGGGTGTCCCTATTATGCAGACACCATCTTAAAGTATCTGGGAACATAATAGTGTTGTCTCGAAGGTTGAAAGTGAAGAGACCAAACATGGTGTACCCCTAAGCCTGTAAATGGGAGAAACATAGAAAATGTCAACATACAATGGCTGAAATGGAAAAGGTTACCAAGACTGAAAAGTAACCCGAGGCTGAAATAAAGGAGGAATATAGAAGAAAATGAGTATCATACCTCCCAAGCATGGCTGTATCCGCCCAAGCCAGCGTTCGAACGATCCCGCGAACTCTCATCTATGGCCACATAGTAGTGGGCCAAGCCAGCTAAACTCTAACTGGAATTAGTCACATGCTGCATATCCCTCAGGCAGCTCAGCAGATTAAACAAGGCAGTCGACGCATGGTTGGCAAATAGCGTCTCAGAAAAGGCCCACCACAGAAAGCCACGGACAGCTGCAATACGGGTGGCGGTGAGGTGCATCTGACCAGTATTAACAGGAACATAGGCATCGACCTTATCCCTCAAAGCCTTTAGAGGTACACCCTTGCCTAGGGTATGCACAGAAAAGCCCAGAAAATTCTTCATATCATCACTACTGGGTAGAAAGTCAGTATCAACCTCAAGTGGCTCACCAGCGATAGAGAGCCCGGTAATAGCATGAAAATTAGTGGGAGTCATGGTGACCTCACCCCCACCGCATACGCATGGTATGAGTGCTATCCCACCAGCGCTCCTGAATAGCTTAGAGCAAGTGAACATTCCTCCTCTCACCGACTAAGCCGTTAAAGAAGGGCTTAAGCCCGAGATTCTCGATCTCTTCCTTCATCTCACTATTAAGAGTTTCCCACCTCTCGGTAACGGCCCGTACGCTGGCTCTAGAGTTATCGAGAACCCTGAATGACTACAAGCAACAAAGACAAAAGAGACGGATGTCAGAAAAGCGGTAAAATCCTCATTTAAGCATTTTACCCGAAAAATCGCAGAATCGCCTAAAACGACAGTCAAAATCATGTACTACTGTACTACAATGATTTTCAAACATCGACAAGGATGAAATTCCATCGGAAGATCAACAATGCACGGTAAACCCTAGCAGCGATAATTCTAGGTGAAAATTGACAAAAGTCAAACTGCAAGGCACCAAATTGAGACATGCGAAAACGAAATTGATATGGAAACTCAGTCAAAGGAAGAGATCCTTACCCGTCTCGTCCGAACAGCGTGAGAAATATGATCCTCGGGGAATGGGCACAACTCATCCGTACCCCATCTTTTCCCCCTCATATGCCTACTAAAGAGGTGTTCCTTATGCGAACGATGTACACCGGCCATTTGAAAGGGTTGGGAATCACTAGAACTTGGTGAAAATGAAGATTTTTAGAGAGAAAATCGCCTAGGGTTGAAAGCTCCCAAAAATGAAATAAGAAAAGTGATTTGAAAATCACTTTCAGCGGCTGAAATGGCTCTGATCTGCGTAAAAACAGAGATGGCTCGTACGAGGCATCCCTCCCTCGTACGAGATATCCCCAGTAAATCTAGCAGAAAACCTTGTTTTCTCAGAAAATTCCAGAAAATCCCCGCTTTTAATAGAAATGTAAGAAAGCCCTGCTTTCAACAGAAAGGTCAGAAAAAGTCCTGCTTTTGACTGAAAGGTCGAATCTGAACCCGGTTCAAGATGGAACATTGAGTTGTCAACAAAGGAATATTTTCAGAATTGGAACAAATGAAGTTGTTTCTCAGTATGAATTTATTCTCACCGCATATCCAAGATCATGGGTGAGCAACAAAATCAGCATCAGCAAACTCTAAATCCCATGATTGTCATCGAGACGTACGTTAATGACACAGGATTTACAACCGGGTATCCCATGACTGTTATCGAGATGTAAGTTAATAACACAGGATCCCACCATTTGGAGTCCCATAATTGCCATCGAGACATATGTTAATGGCATAGTGTGAATACCCCTTTCTGAATGCGGGCGACGCACGGGAAGTCTTTCTTTTTATTTATCTTCATTTATCTTTTCTATGGGATTAGGATATTCAAGTTGGCATTTAACGTTATTAAGAGTCACCACGTTGTTTTTATTGAGCTAAAACATTGAGAAACAGCTAACAGAGAGGGTTCGGGGGTCAAGTTACGACAAGAGAAGAATATCAAGTTATCACTCCTATTGCCCGAACAGTCGGACTTTCTATCATGATGAATGTGTTAGTAGTGTGTTAGTGATTGAGACCAGATCCGAAGATTGCCTACGTTCTTCTCGTTTGAGAAGCTCAGGTCAGCATAGTTCACAAATAATCGGAATAAAGAGAAAAAGCGAGATCATGCATAATGAAGGGGGAGGAGAAAGAATCATACAAGATGATCACATCCTAGAATAATGATTATACCATTGATAATATCAACATGTAGTCCTCATATTCATCCTTGGAGAGTTATTGATCATGGGAATATTTACCTAAAGTTTAGGGTTTAGAAGTAGTTCTTAGATCTCGTTGATCATCATCGGCTATGCATTGTAAGTAGGGATTAAAACATTAGATCTAGCATGTTCAATCTAACATGATAATAAGAACATCATGAAACATGTATGAAATAACACATAAGCATGAAGATAGCTACCCTAGATATAGAGCATATTATGAATTCTAGCAAGAACATGAAGAACAGGTTATGAATCATATGAATATAGATGTATAAACATAATGAAACTAGCATAAATCAGATCTAAACTAAGAAAACATGACAAATTCTCACCAATCTTGACAAGAACGAAGTCGAATCTTTTGCACGGATTCGCCAGACCTTCGGGATTGCTAGAAAGACTTAGAGAGAGAGTTTTGCCGTCAGTTTTGGCTGTAGAACTCGGGGGAGATAATTGTGTTTTAAAAATGAACTGAGGTCACCTATTTATAGGAAATCTTGACCCAGAGAAAGTGGCCGCCCGGCCAGTGATGTGGCCGCCCGACCGGTATAAGAGATTGACACAATTATCGAGGCTCTGATTAATCTATACACTGAAGGATGATGAAATAACGTCTATCTTCGATCCTTAATCTGATCAGTCGAGAATATCTTCTTATCTGGGCTTTTTAGGAAATCCTGGATAAGTCCTGCGCATTTCGTAAATACCTGGGAGGTCCTTGTGAGTTCTAAAATGCCTAATAACTCATTTTCAGATTGGGTACTAACAGTAGCCCCTCGGCGATTTTTCTTGCAAGGCATGGAGGGTCGTCGATTAAGAAAAGGAACCGATCTGAAAAATGAGTTCCAAATCGAGAGAGGAGTGAGAAAGAAGCTGACCAAGTTGGTCGAGTGGCTGAACCTTCGTCAGGTTACCAACGTTTCCAAGTGGAATCAAGCCGATCCTAGTTTGAGACTTGCGGGGAAGGAAAGAAATGAGACATCGTCTTTTGCGAGGGATAGACAAATATCTATCAAGCAGTAAAGTCACGTGGACCCTACTGGGGAGAAAAGAAAAAGAAACGAAACATCGTTGAGCAATAAAGTCATTGCAGACGGACTTTACAGAAACGAATCATTGTAGAACAAATAAAGTCGTTGCAGAAGGACTTTACTTGGGGAAACAGGAGAGGTCATATGCACGGTTTGATAGGAAGTTAGTGGAATTGAGAACAAAAAGAGGGATAAATTCTAACTTCCTATAGAGCGTAGATAATCACATAATTTATCGGTAATCCATGATACTTTGAGAAGGGAAGTTCCTCATCATCGCAGAATCAGGTAACAGGTAACGCCGATTGTCTAGAGCTCACACAGTGCTACGCCTATAACTTTCTCAACATGAAGGGCTTATGAATGATTCGACCTTCACTTATAATATTTTGGGCTTATGGATGATCCGACCTCCAATTATAAATTGATTTGGTAATTTTTAAGGTCTTCCGGACCAAATTGATTTTCTCAACATGAAGAGCTTATGAATGATTCAACCTTCACTTATAATCTTTTGGGCTTATGGATGATCCGACCTCCAATTATAAATTGATTTGGTAATTTTTAAGGTCTTCCGGACCAAATTGATTTTCTCAACATGAAGGGCTTATGAATGATTCGACCTTCTCTTATAATATTTTGGGCTTATGGATGATCCGACCTCCAATTATAAATTGATTTGGTAAGTTTTAAGGTCCTCCAGACTAAATTGATTAATTTTGGAAATTTACTAGAGTCTTTCGGACCCAATTTATTAATTTTGGAAATTTACTAGAGTCTTCCGGACCCAATTGATTAATTTTGGAAATTTACTAGAGTCTTTCGGACCCAATTGATTAATTTTGGAAATTTATTAGAGTCTTCCGGACCCAATTGATTAATTTTAGAAATTTACTTGAGTCTTCCGAACCTAAATGGATTAATTTTGGCTTAACAATAAGCTGAGGGGGTAAACTGTAAAATTTCTTGCCTGAGGGAATAACTGGCCGCGTGGCGAAACCTTCTGATTGGCTGATTTTCATATGCGAGGATCGCTGATGGGCGCGCAAGATAGAGGGCTAAGATTGTGCCCCGTCGCCTGGAGACTCTGGCCGCGCGGCTAGTCCCTTCGCTGGGCAGACCCTACAAACAGCCGCCGGCTGTCTCTTTCTTCTTCATTTTTCCTTCCTTCTTGGTCGAATTTTGAGAGAGAAAAAGAGAGCTTTTGAGATATTTCTGCTATATTAGAGATGGATCTCGAATTCATTTTTGGCGCGGAGCAACCGTATGAACAAGGTGGCGGTGTGGGACCACAGTTTGAGCAAGGCGAAGGAGCGAACACGCATTAACAAGAGGGGCAACATCAACTACGAGCAAGGATGGCTTCTCGCAACTTCCGTCCCGATGAGTGGCATTTCACAATGGGACAACACTTCGACTTGTACGGGCACCGACAAACATTGGTCTGGCGGGAGACTGATGGAGACGAAGGAGGTACCGATCTCGCTTTATTGCTTTCTTTGGGTATTTTATGTCTTTTATTTCATACTTGTTGTATTATTTTAAGAATGCATTAAATTAAATTAATCGTTCGTGATTATTTAATTTTCTGAGATTGTTGGTTATTTTGGGGACGGAAAATATATGCGCAAGTAGATAAAATAAAGCATGTATGTACACTTTAATTTATAGCACATAATCTATATTGCTAGTTGGGTAACGTACCTTTGTTGTGTTTACCTGCAAAGGATGAAATCTCGTGGGTCCACGAGGGCAGTGGCTGAGATGTGGGGGAAATTTCTGCCGGCTGGGACGGTGAAGGAGAGGATCCGGGCTCTGGGCTTCGGTCCGTTTTTTGATGCTGTACGGGCTGTAGAGAGGACCCAGAAGTTGATGGGTCTGGTTGAGACGATGAGGGAGTATTGGTGGGACACCACCCATACGTTCCATTTTAGTTAAGGAGAGGTGACTGTTACTCCGACCGACTTTACTGCTATCACGGGGCTCATGTTTACGGACGTGGAGCTTCCTTTTGAAGAGTCCTTGGCTGCGGACCCGTACCGTCAGGTAGAGCTGATTGAGATGCAGCTTGGCGGGGTGTTAACGGGAATGGCTTTGAAGTAGGTCATCTGAGGACCTTGGTGGATGAGGCTATCCAGGGCTTTGTTGAGGGCATCCGTGATACTAACTGCCTGGTGCGGGCCATCTTGTGGTACTGTCTATCGCAGATCCTGTTCCTGAGTGCGGGGACTTTTTGTCGGTTTTTTCTGTTGGGTGCACTGGCTGATTTGGAGCAGGCGAGTCAGATCTTGTGGGGTGGAGCCGGGCTGGCAGAGATGTATAGATCCCTTGATGTCTGCTCGAGGTCTAGTACCTCCTCTTTTGACTGCTTTCAGTTTTCCTTTGAGGTATGTCTCTGACTCAATGTTTTTCATTCCATGTCTGTCTTTTGTTTAGCACTGTATAGACTGAAATGTTGTTTTTCCACAGGTATGGGTGTACGAGCTGTTCCATATTGCTCCTTTTGCTGTAGAGGGGGTTAAGGAAGTCCCGGTTATGAGGTTCTGGGCAAAGAGCAACCGGTTGGACCAGGAAGACTCCCGATCTGGGGATTTTCACTGCAAGATTGAGTGGTCCGCTGCATGAGGACTTTCAGCTGTTTCCTTGGTCGGATCAGGTGCTGGCAAGGGTCGGTCAGGCTCAGGATTTCACTGCTTCCCGCTACTTCTTGACAGGATTGACTGGGGACGCCATGTATCTTGGCAAGAGAGTCTGCAGGCAGCATAGCAAACATCCTATATTGTGGGCCCCGAGTGAGCCTCTGAGAGACATGCTATAGCCAGCTAGACTGAGGAGGAGCGGTGACTACTGGGTCAGGACTCCGGCCCATTTGTACCAGACCGGGGCTGATTACGAGTGGTTCATGGTGAACGTGTTAGTGAGCCCATATGCTTTGGCGAGGAGGCAGGCTGGTGCCTATCCGTCTAGCTCGAGTAGGGGAGCTAGATATGGCATGGACATGCTGCGGTTCCCAGATAGTATTCGGATGCAGCGGGGTGGTGCCAAGGTAGATTTCAATCTGACTCCGACTGAGGCTGATGAGGTTACTGGGGCTCAGCTTCCTCCGCTTAGAGCTACGTTATTATGCCTTTTGGTTTCTGTCTTGTACACACATACTTTAGACTTGTATCTGAACTGTGCATATCTGTCTCAGGTGACTCGGGAGGCTTATATCCGCTCTGTTCGTCGAGGTAATATTTTTGAGAGATTATTCCGGAGCTTGGACGCTGCTTGTACTTGTCGTCAGGAGGACGTGGTGTTACCGCAACGGAGGGAGAGGTCGCCTGTGGAGGCTGCTCGTCTATCTCGTGTCCATCGGAGGTCCACTAGAGCTAGGGGCTTAGGAGCTGGCGGGTCCCATTATGTGCAGCAGCGGGGCCATGGTGACGATGATGGGAGTGATGATGAGGAAGAGGATGTTGATGTCGAGGGATCTGATTCGGACTAGACTTTTATTTCCTGTATTTTGTTAGAGAGAGAGAGAGAGAGAGAGAGGGGAGGAACAGACAAACATATTTATGTACAATATTTTATTTGCCTTTTTGTATGTAATTACTTAGTATTTTATTTACATGTTTTTACATTTAGTACAATGCATGAGCCCTAGGGGTAAGATGGGGATTACACACTGTCGGGTAATTTCACCTTCTTTGTCGGATCTCTTTCGTGCCTTGTGACCTTCAATATGTCTGAAATGGGCCCATTCCGGCGTTTGGACGGGGACGGACTTGCAATCTGTCTGAACTGGCTTATGTGGCCGTGTGGCCAACCATGGGGAAGGACTGGCCGCGCGGCTAATCCTTGGTCTGACATGATTTTTGTCAGATTTTTCCTTATATAATCAGGACTTGAACTCCCTTATCTATATAATAACAGCCTGCGTAAACAGCCTACGTAAACAGCCTGCGTAAACAGACGAGGCAGACATCAGTTTTTCTTCTTTTTGCTCTAGATTTTGATCCTCCCACGCCTTTCTGATGGATATGCACCCTAGGATTTCTGAGGAAATACAAACTATTTCATCAAGAGTTTGAAGCTCTGTATTGGGAAGCTTTCGTGGACAACTCGTTCAAAATTTGATAGGAGATTCGGAATTAAGTGCCTTTGGTCCTTGTATAGGGTTAAGTCTGATGAGAACATGATTCGTGCTGCTGCTAAATTCTGGGACAACGAGAATCATGTCTTCAACTTTTCTTACAATGAAATCACCCCTACGTATGAAGATTTTGTGGCTCTTTGTGGTGCGACAGTGACGGACAGGGTAGCCATGCCACAGGACCAAGTGCCTACAGAACTTTGGGTTTCCCAACTGCTAAGGATTTCTAATGAAGATGCCAGGGGCTTGTTGTTGGATGGTGATGTTAACCTCTGTGGGCTTCCCATCAGATTTATTAATAGCACGGTAGAGTCTGACACGGCTCTGGATTGTCTGGCACTCTGTCTATTTGCTTCGGTATTATTTCCGCCTTACGTAGGAGTAGCTACGATGGGTTGTCTCGACATGGTGGATCAGGCTCGAACCAATCATAGTATTGTCCCTTTCTTGCTTGGGGAGACCTTGCATGGTATTGGAGAGTTGGCTTCAGGAGCTCGAAAGATGACCAGAGGAAGTATCCGACTGTTAACCTTGTGGCTGCAGGAGAGACTTCGAGTCTTGGAGGAACCTGTCGGGTCCGTATCACCTTGGGTTTGTCAGAGTAGGCGCATAAAGCAACGATTTGCAGGGATGGCTCATTCTGCATGGGTGACATATATGGCACATCTGAGTACTGCTCAAATAAAGTGGATGGTACCTCACTGGGGGGTGATCAGAGCACGGTGGTCTCAGAGTGGTCTCATCATGATTCGGGTCCCTACCTTTGGTGAAACCACTTATTACTATGCAATGCGGGTGTGCCATCAGTACGGGGTGCCTCAGACTATACCTTCATCCTGGGATGAGACTTGTATCCGATTTAATGTTAGGATGTTCTCTATGAGTGTCGGGGTTGCAGTGCTCTTGGAGCGATGCTGGTCTTATGCTCTCATGCCTAGCACTCTTTGTATACAGCGACCACGTGACATACTTCTGTCTCGAGCATACTTGGACTGGTACAAGACGACTTTAGGGAATATGGGACAGACTCTGAGGTGACTGAGGCGTAGGGTAGTGGTAACTTATGTCTCGAGCAGACGCTTGAGGGAGGCCGATAATGTGCAACGGGAGGTAGAAATCGAGTTGGCTCAGCTAGCGCCTACTGAGAGGAAAAGAGAGAGAGAGAAGGCCCAAGTGGGGTGACTCAGCTTAGGAGGGTTTATTTGAAGATCCTACTAGACATGCTAGACGCGGACGAAGAGACAAGAAACCGAAGAAGGACGAAGAAGAGAAAGAGGAGGAATGACTCCGAGTATCCAACCACAGTCGTTGCAGACACATAGTTTAGATTTTAGTTTGTTTTGGATTATTTAAATTTCAAAGCAGGTTATTTATTCGCAGATTCTTTCGAGCTTAGACTCATCAAATAAATGTTAACGTGTAGTGAATTGTGGAAATATAGATTTTGCTTTAGTTATAAACAGATTGTTTGCTTTATTTGAAATTTGCTCAAACCAGAGTTGGATTTTTATTTATTTTTGAGACCGCACCTTTGAAGGCTGCCTACGTTCCCCTTTTACAAGTAGGGCTAAGGGGCTCAGATCACCGTAGTTCATTTCTGATTGTAGAAAAGGAAGATGGAAGAGGGGGAAGTAAAGAGTAATAGTAATTTTTTTTATTTTTTTTTATTTTTTTTACAAGGGGGATGGTCGTTGTAGAAGACCGTTGATGGAGAGTACCGCTGATGAAGAGTACCATTTGTGGAGAAAGACCGTAGTGGTCAGTTGTAGTAGTGGCGGAGATTGAAAACCTTGACTGAGAGGAGGCCGTTGTCGTCCATATATACCCAATTTTCATTCTGCTTGGTTAAGTGGCCCTTCTTGATAAGTAGTCGGACCTCTTTTTTCAACTCTTGACAATCTCTGGTGGTAGGAACACATTCCTTTTGGTTCGGGAAGCTGCAGTGTCATAGTAAGACCAAATTCTTGCATCGGCTGTAGTTTACCAATTTTCTTTAGTGCTTTGAAGATGAGGCCCAATGGTAGATCCGAGATTGTGCCATGTCGGAAACTGATGGGGGTTCCATTATGTGACTTGGATTTCCCGTGTGGTGGTCGTAAAGATGGTGTATTCGCTAAGTGGCCCTTTAGTTGAGTTAGAGCCAACTCACATTTCTGATTCCAGTCTTCTTTTGATCAATTCTGTAATTCTTTAAGGAGCGGGTTTCCCGCTGTTGTGAGGCGACCGATATAGTGTAGCAGACCTATGAGTTTGGCTCTTTCATTCTCTTGACGAGGGGATGACATTGTTATTAACTTTTTGACTTTCTCGGGGTTGGCCTCGAATTTCCTTCTCAATCGGTACCCTAGAGCTTTTGTCTGAATAGTGCCAAATCTGAATTTCGACATATCCAGGAGAATTTTTTGATCTCTCAGAATGTCGAAGATTTTCCGCAGATCTTTGATGTGTCGACCGTAGGGTCTCTTGGAGTGTATTACTAAATCATCCATGTAGACGTCTGCATCCGTTGGTGATCTTGTTGGCACATGGTAAGAGATACCAATGCCCTTCCATTCTAGGAATCTGTTGGCGTGACAATAGGTACCCCATGGAGTGTGAAAGAGTAACTTCTCGTCTGTCTGTGCTGCGGCGGGTATCCGATTTTTACCGAGGCAACCTTCAAGGAATGATCGAAAATCTCTGTCTTCGGTGGCTTCTAACAGTGCGTTCAAGTCAAACGGCGGGAACTTGTGTTTGGGGTTCAGTTCGTTAAGACTCATGATGTCTGTGTGAACCGTCACCCTCCTTTTGCACTTCTTTACGGAGATGATGTTGAACAACCATTTAGGCCAAAACACCGACTTGATGAGGTCTCTCTGTAGCAGCTTTTTGATTTCCGTGGCCATTCGAGGAGACCATTCGGGCTTGATTGGCGGCAGTACTTGCTTTACTAACCCAATATATGGTGTTTTCATCTTTTCCCATACTCTGTCCGGCGAGTCGTCACAGGACCATGCAAAATGTCTTTGTATTCTCTGAGCAGTTTGATCAGTGCTTCTCGCTCTACGCCTTGAAAGAAGCTCCCAATCTGAGTCCACTTCGGCTTGTCTTGTTTTCCCAGATTCACGCTTGTTAATTTATCATTTATAAGAGTGGCTATAGCCGGATACTCAAAAAGATCGAGATTTTCAATTAATTCACGAGGAAAGACAGTGTTTGTGATTACATCATAGTCTTTTGACTTGAGGTCATTAGACTCAGACGGGGACACGAACTCATATGTGATAACGGGGGGCCTAACCGACCTAGGGGAAATTGACTCTCTAGGGGATGAACTAACCAGCCCCATATTCTCGATAGCAGTAGTCACAAGTCCGTATTCGATAACAGCCACAATATCATCTTCGAGGTTCAGGTGCTGGAACAAATCTTGGCCGTCCCATGGCTCTGTTTCCTTAGATTCACCGACCAATGGTTCATCAAGTGACACGAATTCAGTATCGTAAGTCAGGTCTTTGTTCACATTGATGAAGTACTCATTATGTATGGTAGTAACTCTGCCAGTAGCCTTTCGAGGTTCCATATACTTTAGCTCTAGATTGGCCCAGTCGAACTCGACATCTCTGAAAACTTCAAAGCCTTTTTGCATCTTTCTGTTGTGGTCGAACCATAGCTCTGCGAACTCGAAGTTTGAATACTCTTCACCTTCTTTCACATAGTAATTGTTGAGAGAAAGGTGGTAAGGTTTCATATCAGACTTCTTGTAAGGGAGTTGCTTCTTCTTGAGTACCTCTATCTGTTTCTGCTCTGCTTTGTTAGTGGGAGTAAGCATGTATCCTAGCCCGAACAGGCCTCTGTGGTCAACTTCCTCAGTCAAGTGTGTGGGACCTTGTAAGTGCTTACCTAGCCCCAACCCCGGTATGAAGCCCATGTTTCGAAGTATCTTGTAAATAGGTAGCACTTTATCAGAAGTTTTGGTGAGATCATTATCACATATCTGGGCTTGTGCCACTATTTCGAAGCCACTGAAGAGTCTGCAATCTTCCTCATACTGAATTTATAACACATGTACTCCTTTCGTGTCGGTGCCTTGCGCTGTTACTAGGTCATTGTAGATAACTGTCACCTCATTCCCTGACTGGAATTTAACACACTGTTGCAAGGAGGACATACAGGCATTAGATTTGTGAATCCAAGGGCGTCCTAGAAGGCTGGTGAAGGAGGATGGTATGTCAATCACTTGGAAATCTATGGACAGAGTTTGCGTCCCCACATAGATGGGTAGAGAAACGATTCCCAATACCGATCTGCATGTAGAGTCATAGGCCTTTATCGTCTGTTTGGAGGGTCTTAGAGTGGTTGGGTCCACACCCACTATGTCTATCATCCGTGATGGTAGTACATTGATGGCGGATCCGTTGTCCACAAAGGCTCGAGGGATTTTCTTCCCGCTGATTTCGACTGTGATGTGCAGAGGTTCATTATGATCAATGCCAAATAGAGGTTTATCGAGCTCTGAAAAGGTGATAATATTCCCAAAGTGAATGTTGCCGATCATTTGTGTGACATTCTCGGGGGTGGTGTCTGATGGGACCATAGTAGCAGCCAAGTTCTTCTCGAACATCTACCGGTGGGCTAGAGATGAAGTGAGTAGGGACCACAGAAAGATGTGAGCTTGTGTTTGCTTAAGCTGCATGAGGATGGGATCCTCTTTCTCAGGGTCTGATGGTTTTGACTCTTTATTGAAGACCTTCTTTGTACCCTTAGGGTCTGAATGATAAATCTGTCCGGACCTTGTGAGTAGGTTGATTTCTGCTTGCACGTCGTATGGAGACTGTGGTATTTTTGTGGATTCTGCGAAGATTTAGGCTATAGATAGCGGTGGAGATTTAACTGAACTGGGGTCGCAATCTCCTAAAAGAGAAGCTTCCAAAGATAGTTCATCTAATGACAGCATATAACAAGAGGAATTACTATCATTAATAAACTCTGAAGTACATCCTATTTCATCGTCACTATAAAACTCGGAGTCTGCCACAATATGTTCGGCTAGATCACCAATGTTTGTTGCTATGCTATTTTCATCTAAAGAGAGCCTAGGATCTTCGAGTGAGCCATCATGGATGAGGTCTAGCATGGTTATTTGATCAATTGCCACCATGGTGACATCCATGGCGATGATCCTCCTTGGGTCGGCGATGATGTTTTCCTTGATTAGCTTCTGTACGATCTGTTTGATGGTAAAACACTCATTGTTGGTGTGTCCGGCCACTCTATGGTAGTAGCAGAACTTGGACATGTCACAACCATGTTTGGGCCATTTGAATCCATGCTCCGAGGGAGTTATCACCCCAATCTCAACTAGTCCTCCAAAGGCATCTACCATTTCTAAAATATCAATGTCACCTCCGATCGACCATGTTGACGCCACCATTGTTAGGGAGCGGGTTTTCTATGGTGTTCAGAACTTTGGGCTTCTTTTGGATGACTCGCTTGAGATGGATGCAATCGTCGGTGACATGTCCGATGTGCTTATGATACTTGCAGAACTTGGTTGCATCAAGAATGGTTTTCTTGTTGAATGGTTCGTAGTTCTCAAGTGGCTTGATTAAACCCTTCTTTATTAAAACTTCGAACACTTTGCTAGTAGGCATGCCAAAGTCATCGAAGTGATCTTCTTTTCGGGGAAAGCTGCTTGTGACTGCTTGGACATCGAAGGCGGAGTTGTCTTGGACCATGCTCACTTGGCCGGCGACCTCTTTAGATCTAGGAACGGTACTTATCGGAGCTTTGTAGCGAAAGGAAGAGTTTCCTATTTTGGCAGTTTCTTTAACAACACCAGTAATGCCGGCTTCGTGTCTGACCCCAGCATCGACCATTTCCCGCAGATCGGGAAAGTACCCATTACCAATCGCCATCCTAAGCTCGGGAAACAAGCATTTGAAGAAGATTTGCTTTTGTTCCTTTGCTTTAGGAGGGTATTGTACCTCTGCTAGCTTGTGGTTCCACCTCTTGTAGAAGTCATAGATAGGCTCACCGGGCCTTTGCATGGTGTTCTCTAAGTCAGTACGGTTGACATTCCAATCTAGGTTCGACTGATACTTCTCGCAGAAAGTAGTGGTGATTTGTTCCCATGTCTCTCGTTCGGAAGGATCCAAACTCAAAAACCAACGGAGAGCGATTCCGTCCAAAGTGGTGTGGAAAACTCGGGACATTTGCTCATTGGTGCAGTCACGGGCTCTCATGGCTAGTACATAACTGTCGAGATGAATCTTGGGACAAGTAGTACCATGGAATGTAGAGACCTTCGGCATCTTGAAGTCCCTAGGTAGAGCACCCACATTACTTGGGTCAAAGGTCTTAACAATCGGAGCGGATTGCTTGGAGACCGTGTCGGATAGCTTGCGGATCTGTTCTTGCATGGCAACCACTAAAGGGTGATTGGAGAAGTCTGTGCTACCATAGGCTTGAGTAGCGAGCGGAGCAGTGGAGATTGTAGGTACGGCAGCACTGATGCTCAACGGTAGTGAAGGTGGTGGCAACTTGGTAGAGGACAAGTAACTACCCATCAATTCTGGTGATGGCTCATACGAACCCTTGCTGGAGGTTGCTTTAGTACCGAAATCAGGAGGAGGAACCCTTTGGTAGTTGGGCACCGTGAGAGGGATAGCGTCATCATTGGCAGGGTAAGTCACAGGAACTGTCTCATCTTCGATCAGAATAGCCTCCCCATTATGGAAGCTAGTTGCTACACCTTTCTTCTTCATCTCAGTATGAAGATGATCTTTGAGCTCTTGTTTGACCCTTTCTAGAGACTTTCTCCTATCCTTAAGCTTAGAGATTTGTAGCATGAGGTTGGTGAAGAAAGCATGGAGAGGTGTCGGAATGTCCGAGGGCTTGATACTGTCGGCGATCTCTGGATCGGCAGAAGAGGAGACTGGCGGAGTGGAGACACTAGGAGTAGTAGGCTCTGATAATGGAGATATCGTTGATGCAGAGATTAAAGACTGAGCTTGCGGAAGGCTTGACCATTGGAGACGACCACCGGAACGGATACAAACTTGCTTCTCTGTAGAGGTAGCGGACGAGAGGTTTAGGACGGGACAAGGCTCATGTAATGTATTTTGTTATTTTACAAAACAATGTATTATTAGTCCTAATGGTTGGAAGGGGTACCCCTTTTTGGGTTACTATATACAAAACCTTGATCAGTGGAGGTCATCACAACGTCTATAGACCCCTCGTTTTTCACCTGTATTGCACCTCCCAAACGGACAATTTGGGCGAGGGTCCTATAGGGCAAGCGACTTCCACCGACCTAACGGATCCTAGCGACTAACCCTTGTTTAAAGGCATTTAACGTAACGTTTATGTTACTTCCGTTAAGTTTTTAACGAGTTGATATCCTTATACAAAGTATCACTCGGCTTACCATATGCACACCCTTGTAGGGAATTTCATTTTTTGTGCTTTTTTTTCTCTCGAAGGATCTCGACTCATTAAAGACTTAACGGATGATGGCATGAACGACACGTTAATTGTCTATAAAGAAAAGCTAGTCAAACCAACCGGTCAACTTTGGAGTGTCCTAGACTCTGTGAGTGCATGGTTTTGAAATGAACAAGGGATTAACCTCGACTGCTTCACAAGTGAAAACAGTGAGTTAGATAGCTCGGGTGCCACGAAGATAGAGGCGACAGGATCACCAAAATCTGTGCACTCAGCGGAGTATCCAGTAGGGTGTGAGGTGTGACAGGAACCTAGTGGTAGTGTGCGGACAACAACTAGTTATTTTTTAGGGTGAAAACAGAGAGTTTTTGGTTTTTACATGTATGCAATGCAAAACAGTTATAAAGGGTACAATAGGGAACAGTTAAGATATTAACGCACTAAAGTACAAGGGAAGCAAATATGTACAAGAGATAAAGTACAGGGGGAAAAGAACAAGTAAGTACAATCATGATATTGATGAAAGTTTAACCCTCTATGTTTGAAGATGTTCAAATCTAGTCCCCAGCAGAGTCGCC
Source organism: Campanula takesimana (assembly GCA_026119855.1). NCBI lineage: Eukaryota > Viridiplantae > Streptophyta > Magnoliopsida > Asterales > Campanulaceae > Campanula > Campanula takesimana. The sequence goes on from JAOWBW010000188.1 coordinate 668,494, forward strand.
ACTGTGAATACCCCTTTCCGAATGCGGGTAACACACGGGAAGTCTTTCTTTTTATTTATCTTTATTTATCTTTTCTATGGGATTAGGATATTCAAGTTGGCATTTAACTTTATTAAGAGTCGCCACGTTGTTTTTATTGAGCTAAAACATTGAGAAACAGCTAACAGAGAGGGTTCGGGGGTCAAGTTCCGACAAGAGAAGAATATCAAGTTATCACTCCTATCGCCCGAGCAGTCGGACTTTCTATCATGATGAAAGTGTTAGTAGTGTGTTAGTGATTGAGACCGGATCCGAAGATTTCCTACGTTCTTCTCGTTTGAGAATCTTAGGTCAGCGTAGTTCGCAAATAATCAGAATAGAGAGAAGAAGTGGGATCATGCATAATGAAGGGGGAGGAGAAAGAATCATACAAGATGATCACATCCTAGAATAATGATTATACCATTGATAAGATCAACGTGTAGTCCTCATATTCATCCTTAGAGAGTTATTGATCATGGGAATATTTACCTAAAGTTTAGGGTTTAGAAGTAGTTCTTAGATCTCGTTGATCATCATCGGCTATACATTGTAAGTAGGGATTAAAACATTAGATCTAGCATGTTCAATCTAACATGATAATAAGAACATCATGAAACATGTATGAAATAACACATAAGCATGAAGATCGCTACCCTAGATATAGAGCATATTATGAATTCTAGCAAGAACATGAAGAACAGGTTATGAATCATATGAATATAGATGTATAAACATAATGAAACTAGCATAAATCAGATCTAAACTAAGAAAAGATGACAAACTCTCACCAATCTTGACAAGAACGAAGTCAAATCTTTTGCGCGGATTCGTCGGACCTTTAGGATTGCTAGAAAGGCTTAGAGAGAGAGTTTTGCCGTTAGTTTTGGCTGTAGAACTCGGGGGAGAGAATTGTGTTTTAATAATGAACTGAGGTCACCTATTTATAGGAAATCTTGACCCAGAGGAAGTGGCCGCCCGGCCGGCGATGTGGCCGCCCGGCCGGTACAAGAGATTGACACAATTATCGAGGCTCTGATCAATCTGGACTCTGAAGGATGATGAGATAACGTCTATCTTCGATCCCTAATCTGATCAGTTGAGAATATCTTCTTATCTGGGCTTTTCGGGAAATCCTGGATAAGTCATGCGCAGTTCGTAAATACCTGGGAGGTCCTTATGAGTTTTAGAATGCCTAATAACTCATTTTCAAGTTGGGTACTAACACATAGGATTCACTTTTCTGACGATAAGGCAAGTTAGTTAGAAGGAGAAGCAAGGATCCAAGTAATTGGCGTCTCCGCAACCAGTGGTCCCATAATTGTTATCGAGGCGTATGCTAATAACATAGGATTCACACCCCTCAGAGTCCCATAATTGTCATCAAGACATATGTTAATGGCATCGGATTCACTTTTCTGACGATAAGGCAAGTTCGTTGGAAGGAGAAGCAAGAATCCAAGTAATTGGCGTCTCCAAACCTAGAGTCCGATAATTGTTATCAAGACGTATGTTAATAACATAGGATTCATATTTTCCGATGGAGAAGGCAAGTTCGTTAGAAGGAGAAGCAAGGTCTGGGTAACTGGTGTCTCCACACCGAAGGCGGTTCGTCATCAACAACAGGATATATTCAGAATTGGAGTCAAAGAGATTGATTCCTCATTATGGATTGCAACTGGAGATGGTTTGTCATCAACAAAAAGGTGTATATTCAGAATTTGGTCAAGGACATTGATTCCTCAGTATGGGTTACTCTCTAAACTCTAAACTTTACTTACTGCAGTATTGTTTTCAAAAATGATTTTCAAAATACCTTAACCCCCGTTTTTGCGTATTTTCGGAGTTGAACTGCGTTTGGTCTGATTTTCTTCCGAGGAATATGTAGGAAGCTTTTTAGCACGACCATGCCCCAATTTCAAAATGGCGTCTTTTCTATCGATGACGTTACTTCATTCATATGTATCGTCGCCGAGGGGCTCTGTAGACACCCCATTTTAGGACATTCATTCATAATCACACAACTTCTGTGTCTCGCCTTTGATTTGGGTCAAAACTCATTAAGTTGGACATGTTTTGTTAAGTTTCTGACTGACTCTGTTAAGTCAGGGGCCAAAATGAACATTAAAACTACTGCAGAGGGCAAAAAGTGAATTCCAGCACTGAGATGTCTTGTACGAGACATTGATGTCTCGTACGAGACATTGATGTCTCGTACGAGACATTGATGTCTCGTACGAGCCATCCCCCTTGACAGTCGGGTTTTGGGTCAGTTTCCTTGTTGATCTTAACCCCGTTTCTTGGCAAACACTCAAGCAATCCGGGGAAAACCTAATGAGCGATCCCAGAGTCCAAAAATACCTCTTTGGGAATCAAGTCTTGGATTCCCATCCAAACTTACCTTATTGGCTTAAACCCTAGGTCAAGAACTCCTATAAATATAAAGGTTCTTGAACCGAAAAACCTCTAGAATGGTCATTCACCCAAAACCACTCCAAATCTGATAAAAGTGGTCCTCATAATCATCCTCTCTACATCACCCACGAAATTCAAGCCTCCATAACACCATTAAAGTCAAGTTCATTGGATCATCAAGGTCTTTAGTCAAGGCCATCCATAGGATTCTCAAAGAACGCTTAGGTAAAACTCCTTGTTTTCTACCGTCTCATCCTCTTCTTTGTCTTTGAAGTAGTGTGATTCCATCAAAGGATCAGCATAGAGCCTCTCCAATCCATGGAGATGGCCTCGAAGCATATGATCCGACATCCCAAATAAATAAGAAATTATTTATTTGTTTGCTTTCTTCTTTTGTACATGAATGCATAATATTAATAATGATGATGATGATTTCGTAAGCAAGACCGATCCTAGATCAGGTGGATTGGGTGCTCCTTAACCTTCCCAATCCATAACTTAACCCCCAAAATCAAGAATCTCACGGTCCATGTTCTGTTAAACATAATGGCGACTCACAACAACCGAGAAACAATCAAAGTCCTTACGAACCCGAAGCGGAATGAGGCGAGAGAAAGGGGCGCGCGCTCACACCTTCCCTCACGGTCGCCACCCCTCATACCCCCATAATTCCACCGTCTTCCTTCCACCATTTTCCCTTCCTAACGCCCCCTTCCTAACACCCCTTCCCACTTATTTTTCACCGTTCACGGAATGTCGTCATTCCAGGACCTCAAGGACTCCACCGCCTCGTCAACTCCGTCGAAAACAGACCTATGTAGAGATGGTGTAAGACATTTCCTTGGCTCTCTCTGTCTCTCTGTCTCTCTTTCTCTCACTTTTTATCTCTTTTTCACTCTTTTTCTCTCTCTTTTCTCACTCGGATCTGTATGTTTTCATACAGATCTATGTAGCGCTGGTGTATTTATGTATGTGTGTTTAGATCAGCTGTTATCCACTGATCTGATTTTGAATTTATAACGAGATAGATCTGTCTCGTTTTCCCCCTCTCCATCACTCTTTCTATTTTTATATTTTTTTCACTCTCTTTATGTTTAGGTGTGCAGCGGAGGGAGTGCTAAATCGTTGTTGCAATGGCGTTTAAGGTGGCTACCTTTCATTTCGATGTTGTAAATGTTTTGTTTGTTTTATTTCGTTTGCCATGGTGGACGGTGATTGAGATGGATGGTGCTGGTAGTGAATGATGGTCGTTGTGCTAGACGGTGGTGGTGGGGTTGATGGTTGTGATGGACGGTGGTGGTGGTGTTGATGGTTGTGATGGACGGTGGTGGTGGTGGGGTTAATATTATTATTGTTGGGTAATGATGTAAAAATGAATGGTGGAGATAAAAGAATATGTTGTTGTTAATGATTTTTTTTTTTGTAAAAAAAATTCTAATCATCTTAATCTCAATTCCACAATTATTATCATTCTATTTGAGTTAAAAGCATTAATTTTGATAATAATAATTAACATTTTTTTATAATATTCTGGGATTTTAGCAACGGACATTTCTTCAGATTAGGAACGACCAAAACCGTCACCATTTTTGGTAAGAAAAAATGACCAAAATTGGGGACGACCAAATTGGTGATGAATTTAAGCAAATGGGGACGACTTAGTCATTTCCAAATGGCAACGACCGTGTTTGGTCACTTTTAGGGACCAAAAAAAGAGGACGGACAAATTCGTTGCTAATTTTGAATTTAGGGACGAATTTGGCTGATTGGGGACGGATTTGTCTGTTCTTAATTTTTATTTTTCTAGTAGTGAATTGTCAAATTGAATCGTCAATTGTGAAGAGAAAAAATACAATAAAATTAAAATAAAAGAAGAAATCGGTGGAAAGAAAATTTGAAAAAGGAAAAATAATATAATTAAAAAAGAGAGAGAGAGAAGGGTAAAAAAAACAATAATAAAAAATGAATCAAACTCCATCATCCACATGGATCAATTCCCTCCCCTGTGTTCTCTCCAACGCCATATTTTCATTACAAGTAGACATATTTCTCGTAATCACCCTCGTTCATGTTTTCTTGTGCCTTTCTCTAACACTTATTATCTTATCACTTATCTACTCTTCAAACCTCTTAACCAGTGCATCACATAGTCTCTGTTTCACATGACCAAACCACCTTAATCGATTCTCGCTCATCTTATATATCTTTAATGGGTGAAACACCTACATTCCTCCTAATCACCTTATTCTTCAACCAATCATATTGTGTATGCCCACACATCCACCTTAGCATAGAGATATCCACCACATTCATCTTATAGACGTGACACTGTTTCACGGCCCATCATTCAGTACCATAGGCCTAATTGTTGTATGGCAAAAAATTTCCAGTAATTTACAGGTCATAATAGAAACCGTGTGGCAATCTTCCATTTCAAACAACATGCGTTGATTCTATAAGACACATCTCCATCAAAATCCCCATCCTTTTGGATATATAATGGATCAAAGATAGAGGAAAAAGTCAGAACCTTGGACAATCTTCCCATCTATGGTGACTAAGGTGACCGCCCTTGCCTCTCTACTCCTAAATCTACTAACCTTATACTATGAATATTCAGTCTTTCTTCTACGCTGCCTAAAACCTTAAGATTCTAAAGTTTTCCTCAACAATTCTAACATACTTTCAGCACATTTTTTCGTCTCATCAATCAAGGCAATATCATCTACGAACATCAATACCACGGTAAATCGTCTTGAATTGACCTTGTCTAGTCATTCATGATTGTAGCAAAGAGGAAATGACTAAGTTCAGAACCTTATCCAATCGTGATAGCGCACTTGTACAAACTTTGTCATACATAACCTTGAAGATAATAATTTATTTATGTGAAACGCCTTTCTATGTTAAGGACCACCAATGTACCTCTCTTAGTATTTTATCATACGTATTCTCTAAGTCAATGAAAACCAAATGTAAATCCTTCTTTTTATCTTGATATTATATGTTTCATAAGATATTTTGCCTCCATTGTATCTTTGATGTCTTTACACTACTCCTTAGTTTTTGTTCAATTATTTGTTCTCAAAGTTTTATAGTATGACTCTTTATTTTGATCTCTGATAGTTGACACAATCTTGGACATCACTTTTGTTCTTATATAAAGGGATTAGAACACTTTTACCTCCCCCCCCCCCCACCAATGATATCTTGTACTTCTCCATATTATGTTGAATAGTCTATTCAATTATGCTCTCCCCAAAACCCATCCGGACCTCTATCAGTATGTCATCAGACCCTATAGCTTTCTTTGATCTAATTTTTTCAATGCCATTTTCACTTCCACCTTTTAGATTCTCCAAATAAACTCTCGATTAATTCTATCATCGAATGGATATTTAAATCTCCAATATCTTACTCTTTATCTCCATTGAACAAGGTATGAGCCATCTATCTGTTATCTCCATATCTTCAAGAAGAACTCTTTGGTCTACATCTTTCACACGTTTAGATCTTCCAATATCCAATATCGTCATATTCCTCATACCAGCAAGTCAATAAATGTTCTTTTCTCCTTCTTTTGTATCCAAACTTGCATATATCTCTTGATTTACCTTTGGTTTTGCCTCTTGTAATGCCTTTTTTTCCTTCTCTTTTAGGCTCCTCACACTTTTTATAGTTTTTATTTCTCCTTCTTTTCCCCAATAATTTATAACATTCTCGATCGTTTGTTGTTTTAGCGTGTGCCTCACTTCATCATTTCTCTAAGATGTATCCGTAACTGATGGCATGCATCCCTTATATTCTTCTAGGACCTCTTTTGCTACCTCCTTTCCTCTATGTGTTCTCCATCTTAATCCAAGTTGATTTTAGATCGATATCCATGCTACCCGACTAATTACTGGTAGTGCCCATCATAGCTAAAAAAATGTTGGTTTTCCTCTTGAAGCTTCCACCATGTTATTTTTGGACCTAGTTATGGTCTTCTCTTCCTTGTATATCTCCTACTAAAAAAATCAAGCACCACAAGTATATGTTGATTTGTTGTACTCTCATCCTTGCAATACGTGTAACTCTTTTTACATGCATTTCCCACTAAGAAAAAATCATTCTTACTTGCATTACCTCCACTGTTGTACTTCACCAAGTGAGATTCTCTTTTCTTGAATCAATTGTTCATTATAGTCAAGTCATATGCCATTGCAGAATTTAAGATAACTATAACTCACAAGTGAGATTCTCTTTTCTTGAATCAACCGTTTATTATACTAAAAGTCATATGCCATTGCATAATCTAAAATAATATTTCATTCTTCATTCGTCTCTCTCTCCAAGGCCAAAATTTCCATGAATGCTCTCCATGTCATGTGAGATCGCCACCAATAATCATTTTCTCACTATTAGGAACCCATTAGACCACCTCCTCCAAATCATCCCAACACTACCCTAATAGATGCACTAAGCCTAAAATGTGGTACATAGGCTTTTATGGTAGTTATAACCTGTAGACACCCCGATCTCGCACCCCTTAAACCAACCCTTGAATCAGTCTAAACCCTACAATGACCTAAAACCTTGGCTAGGACGGCTTAGGACTACCAACCGCCTTATCGGTGAATCAGATGAAGAAACCGAGTCCATATTTGTGATCAAGGCTCAACACCGAGTAAACAGGCGTATCCTCCAAAAATCGTGCGCTAGGACCCCATGGCAGGGCCTGCAACCCTAAGAGAGCCTTTTACCGGACATCGCTTGCATTTAAAATTATAAAATTTGATTTGCTTACTTGATAACATATTATAGATATATCATTGTGACCAAAAAATTATTAGGAGCAACTTTTGTGTTGGACCCGCGGACAACCGGGACATCGAAGCGCGCACGTCGGAGCAGTTGCAAGCTATTACGGAACGAGAAGACGGAGCTAGAGAAAAGATCAAACCATGCATGTACACTCCCCTCATTTCATGGCACATGGTGGGCAAACATGGGTGAGTCAATATGGATGGTCCAATCACAGAGTGACCCATGGCAAGCAAATAATGGCCAAAATTCAAAACTGCCACCGTATGCCTCCTGTGGAGCCGTACGGCCCTGCTTCCCTGGCTGATCAGATTGCTTCAATAATTATCCAACACAATAATGGTTATTCCCCTCACCTCACATCACCCCATCAAGCCCATTTTGGCCACCACCCCTCTACTACCCCTATGGGGGGTATCTTGGTCATTTGGTCATCATATCCCTCCTCCATAATACCATCCATCCATCCATCTCATTTGAAATAGAAGCTCTTATCCACACACATTCCCACTCCAACACTTCCCTCATCCTCTCTCAAGTTCTTAAATACATTCATAGCACCACCACTCCTCCACCACATCTCCAACACTACTCCACCACAAAACAACCCTCAAACACTAGCAAACTCAAACAAACAACACAACCTCCATCCACTCAATCTACAACAACAACAAAAAATCAAAACAAGAAAAAGTCTCCCCTTTGAGACAAAGGGAGCACACCACCACCTTGTTAGCTAGGTAAAAGTCTCATTGTAAACCTTAAATTATTAACAATGTAGATGTTTCTGTGATTTAGTTAAGAATCTAGCCAACTAGTGGCTAGATTCTCCTTTTCCTTCATTCTCCATGTTTTCCATGTAAAGAACTTGTAATGTGGTTATGTAAATGGTGATCTTGATGTTAATATCTGAAATTTATCATAATTGCATAGTTCTGTAATAGCTATATGTTAACTTCTTGGCTAAATTTTGAGTCATCCATGCAAAAATCTCCATTGTCCTCAAATGCCATAAATCTGCCCTCTTTTATGATTTCCATGCACATTCATGCTTAGATTGCTATTTGATGTCAAATAGCTCTTGGATAATGTTCCTAACATGATATTGTATGAGTTAACCAAGTTTCATGGATTAGTTTTGAGTTTGAAACAAGTTTTGATACTCATCTTTGTGGTGTTTGATCACAAGCCATATACTATGCTCAAATAAATGATTTTCATGTGTTCAAAACTCCATTTTAAATTGATTTCTAGGATTAGTTCAAAACATTAAAGTTGTTACTTATATGTTGAAGTTCATTTACATCAAGGTTCACATCCATATCTCTTGTTTAGCCTATGTTTCTGTGCATATTTTTGAGTCCCAGATGTGCTGCTATGTTCATTCTTTTCTTGACCATGCTGTGTTTCCATGCTCAAAACTCTGTCAAATATTGGCTTTTGGACTAAAGTCAAAACACAAATTTTGTTCTTAACAAAACCAAAAAAATGCACATATTTTTGAAATATATTTGTGACCTAGGAAAATGTCCTTTTTGCTCCTTGGTTCCAACCTTTAATTCCTAGAATCTGCATTTTCAGTCTCTGACATCAAAATGTCAGAGACCTTTTGAACCCCATAAACTTTTTTTCAGAATCTAAAACTTGGGTTACTTCATGTGTTTGAAATGTGTTTTTCAACTTTCATGTTTTGTGTTTTCTCAGATTCGTAAGCTATGATATAGTACATTGGTGATGAATGTGTAAAGGGTCCTGTTTTTCCTATGCTAAACATTTATTGTGATCATGTTCTTGGTGATGTTTGAGTCCAAAATATTAATCCAAAAATTCCATAAAAAATCACAAATGTTCTCTTTTGTACATTCATGGCGTTGAACTCAACAACCATCCCTAACATGGACATTTATTTGACTAAGGGGTTTGTCTCCCTTTTGTACATAATGTGTATAAATCCCCAAACGTAACTAATCCCCTCCCCCTTTGAATGCTTTCTTTTTATAAGTGTGTTCAAAACCATTTTCGAAAACCAATCGGGAAATCCACCCAAACCGATTCCCGGTTGTGATTTAAAAGGGACATACCTAGACTAGGAGACACCCTTGTATATAAATCCACACATTTTTCAGTTAAGTCATAAAATCATTTTTCCAACAAGGCATAAAATGAAGCGTAGGCAGAAGCATGCTAGAGACCGTAAGGGCGAGCAGAGTGCCTAACACCTTCTCCTCTCGTAACTTAGCCCCCGGACCAACTTCTCTTTTAAATGGTTTTATCTCTATTTTCCTTAAATAAAATGAGGTGGCGACTCTTTTGTTTTCAAAACTCTAGTAGGGTATCCATTATGAGAAACCGGTCGGATCTTACGAGGTTCGAAGTGTGGGCTCTCATAGTGGCGACTCTACTGTAAACTCTTTTCTAAAGTGGAAAGACTCAATTTCTGTGCCTCCGCCATTGTGTGCCTTGTATGTACATATATATGCTTAACTTTGTTTTGTAGGTTTTACTTTCCTTTTGCTTTGTGTAAATAAAAAAAATGTTTTCCTTTATTTCTTTTAAAAAAACTTTTTTTCAAAAAAAATTAGAGACCTCACACACAATGCACGTTTTCGAACTTCTGACTTAGAAACCGTACAAACCTTAGGGAACGTAGCCCGGTGAGTGAAGGGTGCTCATCGACTCCTCGATAGGGTTCACGGTTGACATTCCCGCCCCAAAGCGCGCCTATTAGTTGTCACCGAGGGTGTAAGACACATGCAAGCCAGCCAATAAAGCCTCGATGTCCATGTTTTCAAATATGACACGTCCTCGAGTTTAAGCCAGTTTTTGTCTAAGAAATTTCACTTCAATCCTATGCATTCCTTAGAAAGGTTATAAAGAACCTAAATGTGGATATCTCTTGAAATGCTTGGATTGACCCAAAATTATCAAGACCTTCACTTAGACCGTAACCCGAATGGTAGATCCCAGAAAGAATATAGGCCCTTCGCTAGGGGCTTTGGACGGCCATTAATACATGTGAAAAACGTTAGTCCTATACTTTAGAGACGGTATCCACCATTCCAGGATTTAATCATCGAACGTGTTAAAACGAAGCAAAGTGCTTGTCCGTCTTCCTAGGTTTTTGTGCGTTGCTTGCGCTTCAACTTTTTTGAAAATTATTTCTTATCAAATCTTATACTTTTATTTTCTTTTCTTTTCTTTTCTTTGTCCTTTTCTTTTTGTACATAAAAAAACACATTTCAAAAATCTAAAACATTCTTTTTACCCATTTTTATAGAGGGAGAATCTTATTCATCTTCTAGCACGACATTCAGGGTCCGTTCCAAGTGCTATTTTGATCAATTTCTACTACGGTTTCTCATCAATCATGTCTAGCAAGGAACAAGCAAGGACAAGTCAGAACAGGAGCTCATCCAAGTTCAGGCCAAGCCCGGAGTTTGAAAAATGGTTCGATAAGTGCCTAGAAGCGCACAAAAAAAATGATGCGGCAAATACTACACATGATCCAACAGGGGATGTTTGACTGTGTGGATGCTTTCAGGACAAATCAGTCAAATCAAAACCAAATTTGGGCAACAAAGCTGTATGGACCAATCGAAGCAACTCCACCTGGAAATATTTATCCGAGTACTCATGTTCTTCAGACCCCGGCGCGTATATCCATTCACCCTAATGTCACAACTGAAGATGACTGTCCTGAGATGCCTACTACGTGGGACGAGATTATGGATCTAGAACTTGCTCAGCAATTGAAGGTCTCCCACAGGAAAGACCTTTCATACAAATATGTGAATCCAAAGAACTCTCCACATCGTGACCCAAGAAATAGAAAATCTCCGCTAGTCAATGATTCATCCACAATCAAGATCGGTACTATAGAAATTCCCGTCATGAAGACCGTCAAGCATTATGTACCAAGGGTGAAAGGTTATGCCCCCAAACACCAAAAGGAAGTTAGGGACTTTGACAAGTATGATATTCCCCTGTCTGAAATATTTCATCATTTGACTGAATGTGGAATGTTAAGCCCCCTCGAGGATTATCAGCCACCACATATATTGCCAGAATATTGGGATCATTCCAAGTCTTGCGACTACCACAGGTTTACCGGGCATACCACATATGAATGTTTCTCACTTCTCCATGCTATACAGGATCTCTTCTACATAGGGGTAATTAAGAAAGCCCTAAAACCAAATCAGTAGGATGTTGTGAAGGTTATCTTAGGGGCTCATCGACCCCCGGGGAAGGTGTTCAATTCCCTTTTTTCCAGATGACCGCAGTTTACCGACGCGAGAAAATGTTCCTTTTGCTAATAGTGGAAGCTTACGAGCCCAATGGGATTATATCTCCTTTTGCTGTGAATAGGGCACATTGCCCAACTCTAATCCCTTTTGTTTTCGGGCCTGTCCTAAAATCTTGTCACACTTCTTTTGCTTTCCAAATAAAAACTTGCGTGTCATGTTTTGTGCTAATTTTAGTTGCTTGCTTGTCTTGTAAAATATGTTTTCAGTTAATGAGCTTGCGTTATAATCAAGTGCCTTCTTAATCGCGTCTCTCAAATGATTAATCTCATTTAATTAAAAGCATATACGATTAATTGAAATGAGAACTAGGGCCGAAGGTGCTCGATGTAATTCACAGAGGCGATCAAAGAAGTTTTCAGAAGCAATCAGGCACAGATTCAAAGTAGCCAATCGAGGTCCAGGAACGGGAAATTATCGTGCATATGATGCCAAGTGTTGTTAGTTGTTCTTTTAATTTACCATGTAAATTCCTACATTATGTTCTACGATTGTTAATTTTCTACTTAAGCATCATGATGTGAATTTATGATTTACAAGTTTTGTTATGTTCGAAATGGTTACAAAAAAAATGAGTGTAAAAAAGGAGAGGGTGTGAAAAAAAAAAAAGGAGAGGGTGTGTGATCTTGTTTTCTTTTCTATGTACATATATCCATCCTACATCATTTTTATTACTCAAAAGAGAAGCATCTCGACCTTTCAAGTTTAGGCAAGCGCCCTCAACGATGGCAATTGGCGATTCTTATTTAAAACATCAAAATTCCAACCTGCCTTTCACGTAGATAGAAGATAGAAATCAATATTTAAGCAGTCTCTGTGAGCATCACCATACCAAAGGGCGTAATAACGAAGACGACATAGATAGCACCGCACACGAGGCTAATCTACACTAAAGAAGATCTCGATCTCTCGACTTTAGGCAAGCATCATTAACGATGACAACTGGTGTCATTGTTGGAGACCAACATGCTCTATCAACCCCTTACACTGAGGGAGCCTGGAATCCAAATGTCGTACAGCCTCTAATGATATACTCCCTCTGTTTCATGTCACTTGAGACTTATTTCTTTTTTCGTCTGTTTCACGTGACTTGAGACAGCCCAAAATGGTAAAGAATCTTTACAATTCTTCCCACTCATTCTCTCTCCTACTTTGTTTTTACACTCACAACACCAATCAACTTACTATTCATCCCACTCATTCTCTCTCCTATTTAATTTTTCATACTCACAAACACCTCTTCCCACTATTTCTCTCTCTTACTTTTCCTTAATTTGTGTGCCAAAATTTTTGGTCTTAAGTCACATGAAACGGAGGGAGTAATCGATATAGGAAAGCGCGACTATGACAAAGACCTCTCACTTACAAGGTCCACCTGCGGTGCTAATTATGATAAATGCCCAATAATGTTCTTACCTCAATTTGTCGCGATCTAATTTAAGTTCAAATAATTTGTAAGCTTTTCTAATGGAAATTAATCTCAGAGGGTCCACCTGATTTTAAGGCACTTGACCATTAACGCTAGTTCAAATCTTGAGTCATTGATTTCAGAAAGTGAGCAATTTCCTCGAGTCTAGGGGCTTTCCCCTACTCTCGTCCTTCTGTCAATCTTTTATGCGTAAACACGATGTCGAGGATCCCACATGATCTTCCTTTTCTATCCCAAAAAACTGGCCTCGTGCCTTCCCCTGCCAATTCCTGTAATTTGTCACAGCAAGGGAGATGAAGGAATGTGATCCTTTGACTCTAGAAATCCAAAATCAGGAAGTATGCTCAAATGAATGAATAATAATTGGGGCTACGTGTCGAATGTGGAACTGGATTCAGAAATGATAATTTGATTCCCCAAAAAATGCAAAAGGTTTGGAAGTAGGACCTCTCATAGACAGTTGGTCCTATAAAGTTTTACCATAAAAAACCATCAGAATTGTGAGACGACCCTCATAGACAGTTAGGTCCCTCTCAAGTGAATCATCAGAGCAGAGTTCTTCAGATCGGCAGCTTGGGTCACAAGTCACAAAGCTCATTCATCGGCAATGCTAGGGGTTGTGCATAACCGAATAACTCTCAACGTCTGTTAAGACTTAAAGCAGTATGAGTATCAAAGTATAAGGTTGCGTCAAACCGATAAAGAGTACAGAAGTCACCTTGAGATAACAGTAGGGGCTTCAGATCGGTGAGAACCAGAACTTATAACCGCTCTTTCAAACAACGAGATCCTTAGAAAATGAATTTTCAAATGTGGGGTTGATTCTTGAAAATGTTGGGGCTTCCGTAAATTGAAATTTTGGGGCTAGTATTTGAAAAGGCACTGGGTCTTACATCCAACATTTGGGGCTGATCAAAAAAATCCACCATGAGAAGCACCGTCGAATAGACTTGACCAAATGGGTATTGGGAATTGACCTTTGAGTCCTCACGCTAGGCTTCCGTTCCCATACACCTTTCGATTTTGCTCGTTTCTCAAAACTCACAAAAAATGCACAAATCGTTTCATTTTTTGCTTCTCCCTCTTTGCACATACACACTCTTTACACTTTTATGCTTTCAGTCATAACAAGTATGGGTTGAAATGCAAGCAATGCACGTGTGTCAAAAGAAAATTATAAAAAAAAAAAAGGATGTTTTCATTTTTAAAGAAAATGACGAGATTTGAATTTCAAAATCAATTGTGAAAGAAATCATCCAAAGTTCATTCAAGAACAAGGCATTTTCAAAATGGACGAATTCGTGCTCTTATCTCTCTCAATCTCTTAATCATGACTCTCTTGTTGCGCATGTGTGACACATCTCCTGCACATAAATGTCACGATATATTGCATACTTGTGAAAATCTTTTGCATGTGTTCAAATCTATTCCCATGCAAGTACCCCATCGCAAGAAGGGATATCTCCAATAATCATTTGTCAACAAAATGTGTTTTTCGAGTTTTTTATAAACTCGAACTACGTAAGGTCTGATTCCTGAAAAGGGATACGAAGGAAGCTTGTCACCGCAAGTCTGAGCACAAACGCATCGAAATATTGAAAAGGGATGTCACAACAAGTCCGACTACAAACGAATCGAAATGTTGAAAAGGGAGCTTGTCACCGTAAGTCCGACCACAAATGCATCGAAATGTTGAAAAGGGGATCTTGTCACCACAAACCCGACCACAAACGCATCCAAGTGTTCCAAAGGCAGCTTGTCTAACCACACATCAAAACGTGTTGCAGAAACTCAAGATGGCCTCCAGGAAAATCCAACCAGGTCCTGACATGACAGCATGATAATTAGCTTGCTCTCCTTATGTCAAGAATCAAAAATCTCATCACACAGCGACTACAAAGCCAAAGGATCTGCACAAGGCAGCACCTTGCAGTGTGTCCTTGATTTATTAAATATGAATGTGTGTTGAATTTTAGATCATCCTGTTCGTATCATACCTTGTCATATACGATGTTGCACCCCCACCCCCACTATGTCGTTTTCAAATCCATATACTTATCATCCTAACATCGTAATCACCGCCACTATCATGTCGAATCTAATCATAATCTTTGATAAAAATGTGAGCTTGCAAAGAGAGAAGAATTTGACACCCACATCACAAGAAAAATCAATGCAAGTGGCACTAGCACAAATACTTTAGTGGCTTGCAAATGTTTATGTTTGAACAAGTGCGCTCCCGAGCTTACCAACGTCATTCCTCCTGAACAATGATTCACTATAAATTAAAGCTCGATATCTCATCACGAAGCAATCCCATACCTAGGATCGGAACGAAGACACAACGTCCAGCGTATCCTCAAATTTACTTTATGATATTTCTCTTGAATGTTTGAAATGTCTTGAATCTCGAAAAGTTTGGTTACTTCCGGTCTATTCGGCAACACCCGAAGACCTTTTCAAAAAGTTTAGTTACCCCTGGTCTATTTGGCTACACCTGAATTTGACCTTTTCAAAAAATTTGGTTACGTCTGGTCTATTCGGCTACACCCGAATTTGACCTTTTCAAAAAAAAAATGGTTACTTCCGGTCTATTCGACTACACCCGAAATTGACCTTTTCAAAAAGTTTGGTTACCCCCGGTCTGTTAGGCTACACCCGAATTTGACATTTTCAAAAAATTGGTTACCTCTGGTCTATTCGGCTACACCCGAATTTGACCTTTTCAAAATATTCGGTTACTTTGGTCTTTTTGGCATCCCCGAATTAGACCCCTCTAATGATATCTCATTGACTGATAGGCTGACAAACCCCCTAGAAGTCCTTCAATATCTTTGATTGTAGGCCGACAAGCCCCCTAGAAGTCCTTCAATATCTTTGACTGATAGGCCGACAAACCCCCTAGAAGTCACCACACCCTCAAAAAATCACTTTCACAAAAACCTCCTTGGATTGAGGAAATATTGGTCTCTCATTCCTCATAATTTTAGACAAACATGTTCCAACTTGAAAAAACGCAAATCTCGCCTCCAATTATAGATCAACCTCTTACTCGAGAAATTGTAGATCTCGCCACCAATTATAGATCCTCCTGGTTCACTCGAAGGCTCGACTTGAATCTCCCCATTGAACTACGTGACTGGTCTGATTCCCATGCGGGATACGTAGGCATCTTGTCACCTCATGCACGATCACCCCTCAATTCGAAGTTTGGTTACCTCGATTTTTTCGGTCACCCCCGAATTCGACCCCCTCAAATATTCGGTTACTCTCTTGGTTCGCTCGAAGGCTCAGGTTGAATCTCCCGTAGAACTACGCCCTGACTTGATTCCCGAAAGAGATACGTAGGTAGCTTGAATGCAAGAGCTTCAGTCTCCCGTTCAATCGAATATGTAACCCCAATCCCTAGTAAAGAGTGATTCTAGAACTCGATGCCATCCTCTGCTCTGAGATGTATGTGATCTCACCAGCCCATAAGTCGTTCATCCATCCCAAACCAGACTCGGAGATATATGTGATCTCACCAACTCATAAGTCTATCATCCATCCTCATCCATCAGAACTACAATTGGTCTGATTCTCGCAAGAGATACTTAGGAAACTTGGGAATCTGGGTTCGACCATACCTATATTTTGCTTGCTTGAGTAGAACTACGGAGGCTTTATTCCCGCAAGGGATACGTAGGAAACCCTACCTGGGCCCAACCGTTTAACCCTAGACGAGATCGGTTGTCTATAGTGGATCGTCGAATTCCCATTACTTTACAAGGAAAATCGACAAAGGGCTCTGTAAACACCTCGATCTTGCACACACTAAACCAACCCTTGAATCGGTCTACACCCTACAATGACCTAAAACCCTAGATAGGACGCCTTAAGACTACCGACCGCCTTATCATTTCATCGGATGAAGAAACCAATTCCATATTTGTGATTAGGGCTCAAAATAGAATAAATAGGCGTATCCTCCAAAATCGAGCGCTGGGACCCTATGGCAGGGCCCGCAACCCTAAGAGAGCCTTTTACTGGACATCCCTTGAAATTAAAATTATATAATGATATTTACTTACTTTTTAACATATTATATATATATTGTGACCAAAAAATTCTGAGGAGCAGCTTTCGTGATGGACCCGCGGACAACCGGGACACCGAAGCGCGCACGTGCAGTTGCAAGCTGTTGCGGAGCAGGAAGACGGAACCGGAGAAAAGATCAAACCATGCATGTATACTCCCCTCATTTCATGACACATGGTGGGAAAACATGGGTGACTCAACATGGATGATCCAATCATGGAGTGACACATGGCAAGCAAATAATGGACAAAATTCAAAACTACCACCGTACTCCTCCACAGCCCCTGGCTGATCAGATTGCTTGAATAATTCTCCAAAACAATTATGGTTATTCCCCTCACATCACATCACTCCATCAAACCCATTCCAGCCACCACCCCTGCACTACCCCTATGGGGGGTATCTTGGTCATTTGGTCATCATCTCCCTCCTCCATAATACCCTCCATCCATCTCATTTGAAAGAGAGGCTCTCATTCTGATGCCGGAAAACACAGCGAAAAATAGATAAATCCACCACCTAACGGAAGCCACCGAAAGGATACAGGATGAAGCAACTCACCACCTTTGGAATCCACCAAAAGGATACAGAGTTGGAAGAAGCTCACCACTCTATGGAATCCACCAAAGAGAGAAAGAACAAGAAACAAGCACTAAGCTTTATGTTTATAAATTCACTCAAAACTCAACCTGTTTTACAATGGCATCTTCTAGGGTATTTATAGATTACTTGGAACATCCCTCCAAGCTTAGGAAAACTAAAAGTACAAAAATATAAGACTAACAATAATTATTAAGAGATAATATAGCCTAGAAATATTAAAAGACATTAGAAACATGAATACTAGACAATTTTCGGATGAATCTGACTTTCAAACTGTCCTTCACCAAAACAGTCATAACTCTCACTGGAAAGCTCCAAATGGTCATCCGAAAGAAGTTGTAGAAACTAGACTCAGAGGCCTATTTAATGATATTTTTCTTGTAATTTTTGGCTAAATCGTTTGTGAGATACACTCTGTAGAAATGGACAGATTCTGTTGAGAATGTCAAATACCAATCGCTTAGTTCCGGCGTCATACTCCCCCACATGAAGAAAATTCGTCCTCGGATTTTATTTAGTGTATTAAAAAGACTTGCAAGAATCCTTTCCAAAAGACCTTGATGAATTTTAAACTTTATCGCCCCCGTGATGACATCCATCCAATCGCTCCAACGAGTTTTGAGAAAGTAATCAATAATAAGTTTCTTGATAAACCAAGAGATGGAAAAACTTAAATGATCAACATCAAAAGGATCTTTGTAGCAATATTCAAGTTTAAGATTTCCAAAACTATCCTTTGACCGACCAAATGAAAAGATGTTAAAAGCATTTGAATTTTTGCAAAGTAAAGAAGATGATAAAGAACCACAAATTTGATAATAATCCACACATTTGTCGAAACGTGGAGGTGAACCATTTTGAAGATGATGAAAATACAAATCTATTATATCTTGAGGATACTTATCGAAGATCGGAGGTAGAGACCAATCAACATTTGTTTGTGGTGTAATGGTACTAGTAAAAGGCCAAAAAAGACTATCCATGATGAATTGGGAAAGGAATATATATATTTTTTTATTTTTTTTATAAGAAAATAGGAGATGAAGAATAAGGATCGGGGAAATGATATATAAACTGAAACAAAAACACCCACGGACTAAACAACGCTAAGAAGGTTGTTTATAACCGGGCTCTAGATACCACTTGATGCCGGAAAACACAGCGGAAAATAGATAAATCCACCACCTAACGGAAGCCACCGAAAGGATACAGGATGAAGCAACTCACCACCTTTGGAATCCACCAAAAGGATACAGAGTTGGAAGAAGTTCACCACTCTATGGAATCCACCAAAGAGAGAAAGAACAAGAAACAAGCACTAAGCTTTATGTTTATAAATTCACTCAAAACTCAACCTGTTTTACAATGGCATCTTCTAGGGTATTTATAGATTACTTGGAACATCCCTCCAAGCTTAGGAAAACTAAAAGTACAAAAAGATAAGACTAACAATAATTATTGAGAGATAATATAGCCTAGAAATATTAAAAGACATTAGAAACATGAATACTAGACAATTTTCCGATGAATCCGACTTTCAAACTGTCCATCACCAAAACAGTCATAACTCTCACTAGAAAGCTCCAAATGGTGATCCGAAAGAGGTTGTAGAAACTAGACTCAGAGGCCTATTTAATGATATTTTTCTTGTAATTTTTGGCTAAATATTTTGTGAGATACACTCTGTATAAATGGACAGATTCTGTTGAGAATGTCAAATACCAATCGCTTAGTTCCGGCGTCACATTCACATACATTCCCACTCCAACACTTCCCTCATCCTCTCTCAAGTTTTTAAATACATTCAAAGCACCACCACTCCTCCACCATAAAAAAAACCTCAAACACTAGCAAACTCAAGCAAACAACAAAACCTCCATCCACTCAATCAACAACAACAACAACAACAAATCAAAACAAGAAAAAAGTCTCCCCTTGGAGACAAAGGGAGCACACCACCACCTTGTTAGCTAGATAAAAGCCTCTTTGTACTCAATCAACAACAACAACAACAAATCAAAACAAGAAAAAAGTCTCCCCTTGGAGAAAAAGGGAGCACACCACCACCTTGTTATCTAGGTAAAAGTCTTTTTGTAAACCTTAAATTATTAACAATGTAGATGTTTATGTGATTTAGTTAAGAATCTAGCCAACTAGTGGCTAGATTCTCCTTCTCCTTCATTCTCCATGTTTTCCATGTAAAGAACTTGTAATGTGGTTATGTAAATGGTGATCTTGATGTTAATATCTGAAGTCCATCATGTTTTCATAGTTCTATAATAGCTATATGTTCACTTCTTGGCAAAATTTTGAGTCATCCATGCAAAAATCTTCATCTTGTCCTCAAATGCCATAAATCTGCCCTCTTTAATCATTTCCATGCACATTCACGGTTAGATTGTTATTTCATGTAAAATAGTTCTTGGATAATGTTCCTAACATGCTAGAGTATGAGTTCCCCAAGCTTCATGGATTATTTTTGAGTTTGAAACAGTTTTGATACTCATCTTTGTGGTGTTTGATCACAAGCCATATACTCTGCTCAGATAAAGGATTTTCAAGTATTCAAAACTCTATTTTAAATTTATTTATGGGCTTAGGTCAAAACATGAAAGTTATTAATTATATTTTAAAGTTCATTAAAGTCAAGTTTCACGTCCATATCTCATGTTTAGCATAGGTTTCTGTGCATATTTTTGAGTCCCAGATGTGCTACTCTGTTCATTCTTTTCTTGACCATGCTGTGTTTCCATGCTCAAAACTCTGTCAAATATTGGTTTTTGGACTAAAGTCAAAACACGAATTTTGTTCATAAAAAACCCATAAAAATGCGCATACTTTTGAAATATATTTTTGACCATGGAAAATGTCCTTTTTGCTCCTTGGTTCCAACCTTTAATTCCTAGAATCTGCATTTTCAGTCTCTGACATCAAAATGTCAGAGACCTTTTGAACCCCATAACTTGTTTTCGGAATCTAAAACTTGGGTTACTTCATGTGTTTGAAATGTGGTTTTCAACTTTCATGTTTTGTGTTTTCTCATATTCTTAAGCTATGATATAGTAAATTTGTGATGAATGTGTAAAGGGTCCTGTTTTTCCTGTGCTGAACATTTTTTGTGATCATGTTCTTGTTGATGTTTGAGTCCAAAATGTTAATCCAAAAATTCCATAAAAATTCACAAATGTTCTATAACACTCTGGAAGTAATTCCCTACTTTTAGTTTTGGATTTGGATAATTTAAGGACGGGTACTTTGGCTCGGGGACGGACAATGGCGTTGAACTCAACAACCAACCCTAACATGGACATTTATTTGACAAAGGGATTTGTCTCCCTTTTTTACATAATGTGTATAAATCCCTAAACTTAAATAATCCCCTCCCCCTTTGAATGCTTTTATTTTTCTATGTGTGTTCAAAACCGTTTTCAAAAACCAATCGGGAAATCCACCGAAACCAATTCCCAGTTGTGATTTAAAAGGGATATACCTAGACTAGGAGAAACCTTTGTACATAAATCCACACCTTTTTCAGTTAAGTCATAAAACAATTTTTCCAACAAGGCATAAAATGAAGCGTAGGCGGAAGCATGTTAAAGACTGTAAGGGTGAGCGGAGTGCCTAACACTTCTCATCTCGTAACTTAGCCCCTGGACCCACTTCTCTTTTAAAAGGTTTTATATATATATTACTTAAATAAAATGAGGTGGCGACTCTTCTGTTTTCAAAACTCTAGGAGGATAGCCATTATGAGAAACCGAGCGAATCTTCCGAGGTTCGAAGCGAGGGCTCTCACATAACCTCATCGCCTATCACAATTTTAATACTGACAACCCGATCCCTCTTCCTATGTACCTCCCGTCAATTATGATACCTACTCGATATGCCCGCCTCTATCCTTTCCTAAGACCAAAGTTTATAACTAGGCCTGTCAATTGAGCGGGACGGATCAAGTTGAAGCGGTTTGATGGGTTAGAAGGGATCAACCTCGCATCAACCCTTTTTCTAAATAACGGTTTTTAAAAACAAAAACTTGTAAGAGAACACCATGACCCGTCTCATAGTAGAGACAGGTCATTTTTGACACTACCCGGACCCATGACCTGCGGGGAAAGTTTTTATTTTATTTTTTACGTTTTAATATTTTTATTTTGGAGTTTTTTCGGTTTGCCAAAAGTAATAGTTACTATAACTAAATGTAAAAAACGTATTACTTATATGTAACAGTTTGTATACATAAAAGTAATAAATATATACAGAAAAGTAACAGTGTTTTTTTTTATGTTTTCTTCATTTGCCAAAAGTAATACTTATTATAACTAAAATGTAACGAATGTGTTACTTATATGTAACAGTGTTTATATATAATTGTAACACATATGTATAGAAAAGTAATAATTCAACCCTTTACACTTTAGAACTAAAAACACTTGTGTTAGTAACATTGTAAAAATAAGAAAGTAACAATTTTTATAAATGAATGTTACATTTTACTTGTATAATAACATTGTAAAACAGTTACGTTTATTTGTATAATAGTATATCCATATGTTTTCAAATAATAAGCTACAATAGGATCAATTTATCATGATACATGTAAACGTAATACATTATCTGTAGAAATCTGTTACAGTTTCATCTACTAAAGTGTAACATTTACTTGTACAAATAATTTCATTCATGTATATAAGTTGTTATTTTTCAAATGTTACTTTCTTTCAAAAAAAAATCAAAATACTCAAAAGAAACAATTTGGAAAAACACTGTTACATTTCAGTATAAGGATAATTATATTTAGTTTTTGTTAGTGTTACATGTATTTTTAGTTAGTATTACAGTGGAAAGATGAGTAAAATGAGTTTTTTTTTTTTTTTTGTAAAACTGGTGTTACGTTTACTTATAAAAAATGTTACTTTATAGTTTATAAGTAACACAGTTATTACATTTAGTTTTACTAAGTACTACCTTCGTCCTAGAGTAAGTGTCCACCTTTCCTTTTTAGTTTGTCCCAGAGTAAGTGTTCACTTCCTAAAATGAAAAAGAATCTTTAATATTCATCTCACTCATTCTCTCTCATACTTTACTTTTACACTCACAACACCAATCAATTCACTATTTCCTACCCCACTTTCTCTCTCTAACCTCACTTTTTATACTCACAACACTTACCACTTTTTCTTACACCACTTATGCTTTTTCTTAATCCCCGTGTAAATGGAAGGGTGGACACTTACTCTGGGACGGAGGGAGTATTACTTTTGGCAGACGAAAAAAACTGTCAAAAAAAAAAAACGAAATTTTTTATTTTCTGGAAAAAAAAAAAATGGGCCATGGGTCGCTGCCACATGGCAGATTTTGAGTGGAGCGTGGGTTGGGATCCTATGCTTCACGGAGAATGTTGTACACGGGTCATGGGTCGACCCGTCTCTTCTATGAGACGGATATAGGTGTTCTCACAAAAGACCACCTCGTTTTTAAATAACGGTTCAAAAAGGTTGGGTTGTTGACTGGTCAGACCTATGTGGGGGGTGTTTAACCCTTTTTTTTAATTTGTTTTACTAATTTTTTTTACCATAAACTGAACGACATAAACCGACTTGGTAAATGGGGACCCAGACACTCTGGGCCCACATACCTAACAGACCTATACCGAGAGGCCCACTCACGAGAAGCCCATGGCTATAGGCCGACATCAATAAGGCCAAGCCCGAGAAGCCCAATCCCTAGCCGGCCTCTATGACGAGCCTAGTTAGATGACGGGCCGACTTACATCAGGAACCTCCCATTATCGTTGGGAAACCTCTTACAAAGTTATGTTACAACTCTAACAGTGAAGATCCTTATCTAAACAAGGATATCTCTTCTATCAGATAACAGGATATCATCCATCCTCATCAGGAGTCTATCTCCAAGGAATGCGAGTCCTACATCAACGCGGGCATCCTAGCTTCTCTAACAAGCTAGGACTCATTCACCCACGCCTATAAAAACAGGTCCTCACGATAGGAAGAAGGTAATGAACTTTTGGCTCTGAATTAGTCAATTGATTTCTCTATTCACCCATATCCTTATTCTCACACCGGAGGGCCTTCGTCGGTGAAGCCCCGGTGTAGTTTACGTTTGTTCCGTGTGTGTAGCTCCGGCCATCAAGAACTGTCGCTGGGATTATCCGAACCTCTAGACGAAGGCTGATCCAACCAGATTTTGGCGTCATCAGTTTGGTTCCATTGCCGGGAAGTCGATTGGTCAGTTCTTTAGCCAGATAATTCCAGACCATGGCCGGAGAATTGGTTGACGGGCGAGAAGCCAGCCTTTCAAAAGAAACTGCAAGAGATGCACCGCCCCCCGAAAACACGAACACTGCTGCACAAAATCAGAGGCTCCCACCTACAGCACCTGCACAAGGGGGAGGAATGCATACCCGTTCAAAGGGGCCGGCCCCCAATGTTGTTAACCAATATGGGCGCCGCCGACGGACAGGATCCCGAAACAATGGAGCAGGACCATCACAGCCACTGCCATTGGACAAAAGAACATTGCTTCAACAGAATGTTCAAACACTCCAACAGCTGGCCGACGCACAGCGGGCTCTGTTAGAACTTGACCCCAAAAACTCCTTGGCTAACCTGCTCCAGCCGTCTGGAACGAGGGGGACAAATCTGGATGACAGAGCAAGCAGAAAGGAGCCCCTACAAAATCGTAGACGGGATGCGCCTTCCAGAAGCCGTGCAAGTCGCCAAGACGGACGGCTAGGAAGACTTAATATCGATGGGGACCTGAGAGACCACATTAATCGTCGCCGGGAAGAACAAGAAGATGAATCCCCAGGAGTGGAAATTATAGAGGAAAGACGTCGTTGGGACGCCCGACGTCATTCACCACCCCGGCAGGATCCACCCCGGCATACTCCGCCTCGCCGTACTCCTTCAAGGCATCGTCTCGAACTAAACCAAGGTGAAAGGAGACGCCGAGACCGAAGCATAGTCAGTTCCAGTCACACCTCGGCATTCAGCACAAGGGACATTGTTGACCTTAGAGAAAGGCTCGACAACATTGAGATGATGAATCAGGGGCACAGGAAACCCAATAATGACTACAATGCTATGCGTCTTTTCGCGCAGAGGATTAAGGATGCACCACCTAATCCACAGTTAAAGCTTCCACACCTAGATAAATACTCCGGCAACGCCGATGCTCTGGATCACGTCCAAGCCTTTGAGGCCACCATAGCCCTAGTATCCAATCAGGACGACGTACTGTGTAAGGCCTTTGCAAGCACCTTAACAAAGGCAGCTCAGTCCTGGTTCATGGATCTTGAGAAAAGCAGCATCAATTCCTTTGCCAAGTTGAAATCACAATTTTTGGAATATTTTGCTACCGCTGGGGCGAGGAAGAAAAGATTGTCTGACCTAGCGAACATGGTCCAGAGCGAAAACGAGTCCACCTTAAGCTTCTACAACCGGTTTAGGGACCTTGCCGACTCAATAGAGGAACGCCTGACCGACAGGGAGATCATTGTATGCTTCACGAATGGTCACAGGTCAGAGCAGTTAACTTATGAACTGTCGGTCAGAGGGCCCCTCACAAAAGCCGAATTGTACCACGTTGCTTACGCCACGGCCATCGCTAAGGAGAAGAAAAAGACGTTATATGGTCATAAGGAACGGGACCGAGATCACGACAAGTCGCATAACGGGAACTCGTCCCAGGGGAACAACGGGGGAAACGGCAAAGGCAAGAACAGAACCAGGGGGACCGAGCCATTCACCATATTCAATAAACTGATCTCTGAGATCATGAATCTGGTGGATCTCCCCAACCCCAAGCCTCTAAAAGACAACCCGAAATACCCGAGGGATACCACAAAGTATTGCTCCTATCACAGAGATAACGGCCACGACACTGAGAACTGTTTTGCTCTGAAGAAGATTCTACAGAAATGGGCCGATCAAGGCAAGCTCAATCAGTTAATGGCCAAAGACAATAAACGCCCAAGGGAAGAAGACAAAAACAATGACCAGGTAGACAGGCCACCTCGGGCCAGGTTGATAGGCGTGATCAGAGAGGAAATTCCATCAAACAAGAAACTCAAGGAGCAGATTTACGAGCTAAGTAAAGTCTTCCACATCCCTCCTTGGATACATGAGAGGGAGGAAGTGATTAGTTTTTCTCCGAATGAGTTGGCGGGAAACCGTGCGATGAGAGAACAACCATTGGTCATCACAGGCCGCATTGATAATTGCGAGTCAGACAGGCTCCTCAAAGACTCCGGAGCGGCCAAGGATGTTCTATACTATCGCACTTTTAAAGAGATGGAACTTCCTGATACAATGCTGACCCCATATAATGGAAGGCTAGAAGGGTTCACTAATCATAAGGCCGATGCCAAAGGAACCGTCGACTTACTCTTGGAAATAAGCACTCATCCCTACAAAACCTCGGCCACGGTCACCTTCATAGTCATGGATCTGGACAGTGATTACCATGCTATCCTTAGTGCACCCAGTCAAGGAAAGTTGGGTCTGGTTGCCTCCCTTCCTCACCAAAGGGTGAAGTTCCCCACCCCGGCTGGAATTGGGTGCGTCCCAGGCTCGCCTAGAGATTTTTTGGAGCATGTGATGAAGTCCAGGAAAGCAAAGGCCAAGATGGAGATTGATACTCCAGATAAAAGAATCACGGTTTCAAAATCAACCACGGTTACAACCTCGACGCCACATGTCGGTGTTATATTTGCGACTGTTGAAGATGAACCTGAAGAGTGGGTTATTCTTGACAACGACGTCCCAACTAAGGCCGAGGTTACTTACGGCTTAGACGGCTTCGGCTGCATCTCGATGAACACAGCTTCGGACGAGCCGAGTAACTTGGCTCTCGCCATCGTCCCAAGCTCGGGGGCCACACAGCCTACTGACATGGAAACCGGGATCGAGAAACTGTTAGACATGGAAAACCTAAATTTGGAAGGGGAGGACAAGGAAAAGGTCAAACAGATCATTGTCGAGACCCTAGAGTTCAGAGACGGCCCCGAACTTAAACCTATGGATCAATTAGATGAGGTCGTCATCAACCCAGACTATCCAGATCAGAAAATAAAGATTGGGAAGCAACTCTCACAACAAGAACGAGAAGAGCTCATCTCCCTACTCCAAAACAACTTGGACGTATTTGCCTGGAAAGTAGATGACATGGTGGGAGTAAAGGAAGCTGTCGCTCTCCACAAACTGGAAGTCGACAAGTTCTTCAAATCGGTCAAGCAAACGAGACGAGTCTTCTCTACCGACAAGGAAAAACCAATTAGGACCGAGGTTTACAAACTCTTTAAAGCTGGCATCATAAGAGAAGCAACATACCCCGAGTGGCTTGCCAACGTCGTCATGGTAAAGAAACACAATGGCAAGTGAAGGATGTGCGTGGACTTTACGGACCTGAATAAGGCCTGTCCCAAAGATAGCTATCCCCTCCTCAGGATTGACAAGCTCGTAGACTCTATTGCCGGCCATCAAACCCTCAGTTTCTTGGACGCCTACTCTGGATACCACCAAGTCAAAATGGCCGAGGACACCATAGAGAGGATGGCTTTTCAAGCTGCATGCGGCATATACTGCTACGTCATGATGCCTTTCAGCCTAAAGAATGCAGGGGCCACGTATCAGAGGATGGTGAACAAGGTCTTCAAATCTCAGATAGGCCAGAATATGGAGGCCTACATTGATGACATGGTGATCAAGACCAAGATCGGCAGCCATGTACCAGATCTGAAAGAGACCATTAACAACTTGAAAGCTAACGATATGAAGCTCAACCCTAGCAAGTGCATCTTCGGGGTTACCGCGGGAAAGTTTCTGGGTTTCATGGTTTCTCAGCGAGGCATCGAGGCTAATCCAGAAAAGATCCAAGCCTTGATTGACATGAGGGAGCCGATTTGTGTCAAAGAGGTTCAAAGGTTGAACGGGAGAGTAGCGGCACTCGGTAGGTTTATCGCCAAATCGGCAGAAAAATCCCTCCTCTTTTTCAAAGCCTTGAAGGGAACGAAGGATTTTGCTTGGACGCCTGAGTGCTCGACCTCGTTCCAGCAACTGAAAGACTACCTCGGCTCTCCACCTCTACTTAGCAGCCCAGTCATGGGAGAGACATTGTACGTCTTCTTAGCAGCGACCGACCGAGCCGTAGCAGCTGTACTCGTTAGAGAAGAAGGTGGCATCCAGAAGCCGGTCTACTACGTCAGCAAGGCACTGTCAGATACCGAGAGCAGGTACTTTAATGCCGAGAAAATTGCTTATGCCTTGGTAATTGTGGCCAGAAAATTACGAGCCTACTTCTCGGCTCATCCAATCACGGTCTACACCGACGCTCCTCTTAGAAAAATACTTCACAAGATGGACAGGTCAGGACGCTTACTTAACTGGTCAATCGAACTGACGGAATTCGACATAACCTACAAGCCGAGGAAGACTCTTCTGGCCCAACCTCTTGCCGACTTCCTGGTCGAGACCTCCTTCACAAATGAACATACGTCGACCACCCGAAAGAGGAAGTTCCCTATGGATAGAGAGCCCTTGGAAGAGTTACCTCCCAACTGTTGGGTCCTATACACCGACGGGTCAACTACCCAAGGTAGAAGCGGCGCCGGAGTCTACTTGACTAGCCCCACCGACGAGCATGTTGCACGTGATTTTATCAGGTTCAAGTTCCCTGCCTCAAATAATCAAGCTGAATATGAAGCCCTAATCCTGGGACTAGAAAGAGCCAAGTTCTTTGGTGCAACGAGATTGGTAGCATACAGCGACTCCCAACTGGTGGTGAATCAAGTTAAAGGGGAATACAACACTGAAAACCACATGCTAACCAAATACAAAGATCTCGTCCTAAACCTGACCAAGAACTTTGAGTTCTGGGATATACGGCAAGTTGGTAGAGAATACAACCTGGAAGCCGACCTGCTTTCAAAGATGGCAACAGGTGAAGACTCGGATCCCCTAATCATTTATGCCGACCAGCCTGCTTATGAAAGATTGGAGATCTTGCTCCTGGATGACGAGGAAAGGACATGGATCGACAACTACAAAGTCTACTTGGAGAAGGGAAAGCTTCCTGAAGAAGTGTTAGAAGCCAAGTCGATCAAAAAGAATACGGCAAGATACATAGTCTGGAACGGCATCCTACAGAAGGTCATTCTCCAGACCTCTCCTTAGATGTGTTGCGCCAAAAAGCACCGAGAAACTCCTCGCCGAAGTACATGGGGGAGTTTGTGGGGGACACCCGGGGGCCAGAACCCTTGCCGACAAGATCATCACACTTGACTACTATTGGCCAAGAATAAGGGAGGATGCCCAAGCCTATGTAAAGAAGTGTGACAAATGTCAACGCTACTCTGACTTACCCAAAGTACCTGCCGTAGAGCAAAGCTTGGTCATACCGACATGGCCATTCGACATGTGGGGAGTCGACATCATTGGACCGTTCCCTTAGACAAAGGGAGCAACAAATATGTAATTGTGGCAGTCGATTACTTCACCAAGTGGGTAGAGGCGAAACTACTAGCAAAGATCACTGAAGAGAACGCCATCAACTTTATCCATGACTACATATGGTGTCGGTTTGGCGTGCCCCATACTATAGTGACAGACAACGGCCTACAATTCTCTAATGCCTTCACCGAGGAGATGAATAGGTTGGGAGTCAAGCACAACAAGTCATCAGTCAGCCACCCTAAAGGCAATGGACAAGCCGAGGCCGCCAACAAACTTGTCTTAAGAGCACTCACCAAGAACTTAGAAGGCAGTCAAGGAAAGTGGCTGGACGAACTCCCCCTAGCTTTATGGGCCGTCCGTACAACCAGTCAGGGGCCAACTGGGGAGACACCCTTTGCTATGACCTATGGTTCAGAAGCAATGGCACCGGCCGAGATGGACTTGCCGACTTTCAGAGTAACCAACTATGACGAGGTCGTTAATGAATACAACCGACTACTGGACCTAGACCTAGTCAACGAAAAAAGGCTAACTGCTCAACTCAGAATGATCAATTACAAGCAAAGAACCAAGGCCTACCATGACAGCAAAGTGAAAAAGAGAACCTTTGAAGTCGGTGACTGGGTACTCAGAAAAATTGAGTCGACACACTTGAAGGCACAACAGAATAAGCTCTCGCCAAACTGGGAAGGACCTTACATCATCACCCACATTATACGGGAAGGGACCTACATGCTCAAAACTCCGGAAGGAAAAGAGCTTAATCACCCATGGAATTCCGAGCACTTGAGAAAGTACTATCAGTAGCACCTCGGTTAGCTATTTATTCTTTTTATCAGATTTTCGGTCTTAGATTCTATAGTTGATATCTAGTTGTTTCTTAGTTTGATTTCATCAATAAAATTTCCTTTATTTTATTTACATCAAGCTTTTATTATAGTACATAACACGGTCTTAGCGTTATTTACAATGCCGAGATCACCTAACGAAGTCGATGAGCACACTTAAAGCATGACTTCTAAAGCCTAGTTTCAATAACTATCACCCTAACAAAGTTGATGAGCACACTTATGCATAACTTCTAAAGCCTAGTTCTAACAACTAGCACATAAGATGACTTGAGCTGGTCCTAACGGTTAGACTCAAATTGGGATAGTAAACTCCCAACGATTTGAAACTAATCTCAATTGCTAGTTCTCTCGCGTATCAAAACCAAGCACTAGATGTTCATCACGGCCATAACGGTGAACGACCACGGCCTACAAACGTAGCCTAACCCGGCTACAATCAAAACCTATTTCTGACGACTAGCGCTCTCAAATTTGGGTTAAGATTAATACATCTAGTTCCCATGACAATTTGAGACAAACCACAGTTTAGTTCGTACAAACCGAGCTCCTAACGCTCGTCGCGGCCCATACTGGTGATCGACCCCGGCTGGCAGCATAACCTAAACCAGCTGGCATGTCTCGTCACTTCAGACTAATGACATCTTAAACCGAGATAAAGTAATATGAACAGAACGAGATAACACTTGCGCAACAAGCTATGAAAGCGGGATAAAACACCTCAAACCCGAGGTATACAAACCCATACAGATAACAAGTTTTTAGACTCCCCCAAGCACTCTGGGCCGAGCCGCTTAAATACTTAAGACAGAAGAATAAAAATTGTTTTAGCCTACCCGTCTTACAAGGACATTCCAAAGTTTAACTAATCAATGCCAGCATCGGCTTCCTCCTCAACTTGGGCAATCAAATCATCAAGATTCCCTTCCTCAACTGGCGGAGGTACCCACGGGGAGTTACCCTCTTTCCGATCTCGGCTATGAATCACCCTCAGGCCCTTGTCAGAATACGGAATCAAGGAGTGGGCAGCCCGAGCTTCAACACCGTAAGCATCCTGGTTGTAGAGGCGTGCAAGCTTGTCGAGAGTTATATCAACTTCGGGATCTATCCAGAGAAGGCGAGACAGATTTGACCAAGCATCATTATAGGTAGTGCCGACTTCATCTTGAATGGCCGCCTTCATTGCCGCACCCTTCTTGAAAGCCTCCACCGCCCGCATCTCCCGACTCGGAATACTCTCCTCCAGTTGGACCAACCTCTCATCTGCAACATTTTTCTCTAACACGAGGCCCTCCGCTCGTTGGCGCTCTTTCTCCAAATCGGCCCTCGCCACAGCAGTCTCTTCCTTGGCTGTTCTCATCACCGTCTCGGCCCGACGAACCATCTCATTAGCCTCCACCGACATGTCAGCTGCCTTCTTTAACTCTGCTTCAAATGAGGCCTTCTCCTTCTCAAGGGCTTCCACTTTGGCCTTCATCTCAACGTTAGAGGCACGAAGAGGCTCGACCTCGTCCTCACACTTCCTAGCGTTGCTTATGGCAAGCTGCATCAACGCATATTCATGCTAGGCTATGGAGGAAAGCTACAAAGAAAAGATAAAGACGTCAAAAGCAGGACATTCACGATCACAACAAATAATGAAATGCCAAGTACCTCACTGATAAGTAGGCCCTTGCGGTTCCGAAGCTGTGTGGAGGTCAGTCTGGTCTCCAGCAACCTTTGAATAGTCCTTTGATTCATGACCCTTTTTATGACGGCTGCGCCGAGTTTGAGAGAAGGACCGGAGCGAATGGAATCATCAATATCCGGTATTATCACTACATTTCCAAGAGCATGAGCCAAGTCATTGATCTCGGCCTCAGTAGGACCCGAAGCCGAAGCTGAGCCACGAGTTGGAGTCTTCTTAGACGGGGGCTCTAAATCATCCTCACCTTCTACTCTTGGCCTCTTATCCCGACGACCCGCCTGGTCGATTTCCTCCTCAACATGTTGACTTTGACTATGATCCTGTAACGGATCAACATTCTC
This sequence comes from Campanula takesimana, assembly GCA_026119855.1. Lineage (NCBI taxonomy): Eukaryota > Viridiplantae > Streptophyta > Magnoliopsida > Asterales > Campanulaceae > Campanula > Campanula takesimana. The sequence continues at coordinate 700,490 of JAOWBW010000188.1, forward strand.
CATCCCGGTTTCCTTTTCAAGAATCTCGACCTCCACCTCTTCTCCGCCGGCTCCAACTTGGATGACAGGGGGACCCGTGGGAATGGTGGCGACTCTTTAGGCCTACAGCGCCTCCTGCCTGGATGTCATGTCAGCATGACGCTTTTCAATACCCCGGGTACGCGATAATTGTTTTTTCCTTCTCGCCGCCATGGCGGGGTCGAGCTCCTCTTCATCGATAATCATGACATCCTCCATGGAAATATCTATACGAGAAGAGAGTTAAAAGGATGGCTGGAAACAATCAGGGAAAACAGAAAAATACAAGCATGAAAAGGAAATTACATCCTATAATATCTTTGGCCTTGAGACACTTGTCGGCCTCGGCCTTGCACACAAGGCAATCAGAATAAAAGACGAGATCTGGGTGAATAACCCAATCCGGGAGTCGATACCCCCTTTCCACCACAACTCTCGGCTTAACACCACCAATCGGCCCCCTCATCAAACCGGCCTGTACATGGAATCTGAAATCGATCTCGGTTCGGGACCAATCCATTGTAGCAGAAGCAGCAAACAACTCCAACCTCTTTATCAAGGCAGCGCTCTAATCTGGACGATGAACCACCTTAGGCTTGCAGGATCTCGGTCCAGGCCTAAGAATTCCCAACCCTGACGGCTCTCCACTTTGATCACATGCATATTCCAGCCCGTCAACTTATTCACGACACTCGAGATGGGAACCATGAGCTTGGGTTTGTTGGGATCAGACTTGATGGTAATAGTTCTGGTGGAGGAATTATAGGACGATTGGAAGAAATGGAAAAAAGCGGACATGCACGGTTCAAAGCTGAGACCACGACAAAGGATTATGAAGTCGGTAAGATACCTGACCGCATTAGCACCCAGATGGGCCGGCACAATGTTCCATCCCTCAAGAAATTCATTAATGAAGGGGTCGAGAGGGAGCCGAAGCCCAAGCTGAAACTTTTTGTAGAAAAAAGGGAGGAGGGCATCGTCATAATAAAATTGCTTAATCTCGGCGTCAGAAGAGAAGGGTCGAGCTTTGCTGTAGAACAATTTGAACTCTCGCCTATCTATCCCAAAATTCTCATAAAGGTCCCTAATCATAGCATCCCCACCAATAGGATGCCTGGGCCGATTTGATCCTAAAGGCCCAGCCCCGTCCCGACCTCCCCTAGAAGTTACAGCTTCATCGTCAAACCGATCAACTATCCTCCCAGAAGCACCTTCCTCGGCCATACCTGCAGCAACCAAGGGGTTAGAATCATCCCGTAACGAGGACGAGGTGACCTTCCCCCCCGGTTCAACTACTGGGGCCAAGGAAGGACCCTCAAAAGGAGATCGAAAGGCCGAGTTATCTTTAACATAATGAAGAAAAATGTGGTTTATAACGGCATCAAGGGTATTAAGGAGTACGACGCCATCAGCACAACCGGGGAGGGCCTTAGGGGCAAACAGACCTGAAGGATACCTCAAATCGTCCCTAGGGGTCTTATTCAAAAACAATAAGTCACTTATAGCCATTAGAGACAACATTTTCCAAATCCCTTCTGACAACATATAAATCCTATTATTCCGCTCGTAGAAACCAAACATGGCGTTGGGATCAAGGTGTGGAGTACCGAGCATATCAGGAGGAATAGCTAGATTTTTTCTAAAGCCTACTCACACAGACACGAGAAATCAAGCATGGAAAATAGGAACTTAAAAGCCCAAGAACCTCAACAATGGCAGAAAGAGGGAAAAAGGCGAAAAAGTCAGAACGGTACCTTTGTCGGAAATTTGATCGGGAGAAAAGGTTTAGCCGACGGAGTAAATGAAGATGATCGGAGCCGAATGGAGAACTTTGCAACGGAAATCGGAAACGTTGAAGAGATCGCCAGAAAATGGAGGGACTGTTCCTCTGGTGGAAATTTGAAAATGTGAAGCTCTAAGGGTTTTTGGGTGTGTATATAGGGTGGGTCGGATAGGAATGATTCGAGACAACCCGGCTATAACCCGTTATCCATAGGTTGCACGTACACCCACGAACTCATCATGACGCGCAATTAATGGGCCACGTTTTTGAGGTAAATGTCCCATCACTGACGTGCGCCGTACGAAGGGAAGGGTAAACGATTGAAATAACCGTCATTTGAAAAACACAAACGGACTGCCAATGCTAGATCGACACGTGGCAAGTCGAGACCTACAGCAGGAATGCCAGTCGGCTTCAAAAATCACAAACATTTCGGACGCCTGGATCGAAATTGAAGGGTTCAGCACATAGGCGTAACCGACACCCCCACAATGGACCGACATCCTTAATGGTATCCAAGAACAAGACAAGACCGAGATGAGAAAAGGTCAGGGGTAGGTCGATGTCGGGCGGTGATTGAAGTCATGGTTGAACGACAGATACAAACGCCTTCCATGCCGACATGTCAACTAAGATCAGATGATCGGCATTACTTTATGGCGACATCATGTAAAAGGTAGTGGTAATAAAAAAAAATCAAGGTCATGCGAAACGCAAGGAGTTCAAGATATGAAATCAAATCAAAATCAGAGCAGAGATGGCAAAGGATAAAACTCCAGTATATATATATTTAATAAAAGACCCCTACAGCAAGGCTGGGGGCCTGGCCTATACAAAAAAGGAAAAAAGAAACTACTGAGTCATCCTAAGGATTCAAGAAAGATTATAATCTTGATCTTGCTCTTCATCATCCTCCCACTCAACGTCTCCATCGTACCCATATTCATCAATGATGATGGGTTCGGGATCATCCTCACTATCATCTTCATCATCATCATCCTCGTCCTCATCCTCTAACTCTTCTGCACTAGAGTCGTCGGAGAATTCATCAACGGGTTCCGGATCCGAGTATTAGCCATTGCTATCGGACGGTGATTCTTCCGCCGGAAAAGATGAACGTATCTTGGTTGGGAACATTGAACCATCGCTGCTCGAGGAATCATGGTAAACTTGATTTTCTGATTCTGTACTCACTTCTTCTAGGAATGCATCATCGTATTTTCTCTTTGGAGCCATCTTGGAATTCTTTGCAAAATTTAGGATGTTCTTGGAGGATTCTAGAGGATGAGGGTAAGGTAGAGAGTAACCAATGGACAGACCATCTATTTATACCCCTGGAATATGAGGGGGTGGGGAGTTTATCAATGATGTTCATAATTGGGGTGCAATTAGTGAAGCCTTCGATTTCCAAGAAGGGCAATGATTCCACCTGTATCAAATCCACAGTGACGTCAGCAAATCCAAGCAAAAGAGGATTTTTGGCGGCTGCAGGTCAAATCAACATAAATAAAGTGCGAAGCAAGTACAAAGGCACAGTTCCTACTCGGCGTGCCGAGATAGAAACTCGGGGGGCCACTGAACAACATAAACCGACTTGGTAAATGGGGACCCAGACATTCTGGACCCACATACCTAACAGACCTATACCGAGAGGCCCACTCACGAGAAGCCCATGGCTATAGGCCGACATCAATAAGGCCGAGCCCGAGAAGCCCAATCCCTAACCGGCCTCTATGACGAGCCGAGTTAGATAACGGGCCGACTTATATCAGGAACCTCCCATTATCGTTGGGAAACCTCTTACAGAGCTATGTTACAACTCTAACAGTGAAGATCCTTATCTAAACAAGGATATCTCTTCTATCAGATAACAGGATATCATCCATCCTCATCAGGAGTCTATCTCCAAGGAATGCGAGTCCTACATCAACACGGGCATCCTAGCTTCTCTAACAAGCTAGGACTCATTCACCCACGCCTATAAAAACAGGTCCTCACGATAGGAAGAAGGTAATGAACTTTTGGCTCTGAATTAGTCAATTGATTTCTCTATTCACCCATATCCTTATTCTCACACCGGAGGGCCTTCACCGGTAAAGCCCCGGTGTAGTTTACGTTTGTTCCGTGTGTGTAGCTCCGGCCATCAAGAACTGTCGCTGGGATTATCCGAACCGCTGGATGAAGGCTGATCCAACCAAATTTTGGCGTCATCATAAACTTTTCTCAGAATTAGTGTGATTCCTCTCATCCCTGTTCCAAGTTCTGTAGTTGGTTCTTTACAAAATCGTTAAATAGTTACCGATTTTATGTAATAATAGTCAGTACATATTTAATGATATACTGTAAATAATATTAATCTGCTTACCGGATGCAATTTTTATTAATATGTATTGATTTTTATGTGTTTTTTTAATGAATTTATCAAAATTGTGCAAATTGATTATAAATTAAAGGGGAAATAACTGAATCGTGCAATGTACTATACCTCTTATTTCATAAAAGGTAATGTGTTATTTAGTGACAGCATAATGCAATGTACTTTTCAGAGATTTTTCAGATAATGCAACTCGTTAAATTTTAGTAACAAATCCAATGAAAATGTAACACCGGTTACTCATTTAACAAAGCCACAATTATACACACACACCCCCACCATTCTTGAAACTAACCACAAGGGGTAAAATGTAATAAATCCAAAATCCAAGCACTTAAAATGAAAAATCCTAATAAAAATCTAAATATTCTCCTTCTTTCTTCATGGCTACAGCCCGCTTCCCCCTCTCCCCTGCGCCGTCCTCCATATCCATCTCACCTGTAAGACTATGACTTTGAAAAAGATTTGAAAAAGAAGTCAAATTTGAGAAGAAAAAGGAAAGTGGGATTTAATTAAGGACTCCTTCTATTTTCTGGTTTAGGTCTCTAGCTTTATAAATACTAGTTGTAAATTAGTATTCTCTACGTGATTCAATGACATAGAGAGAGATCAATAATTAATTCTAGATCTAGGGTTTTGCATAGGTTGAAACTTTGTGATCAAAGTTCATGCAAACATAGATTAGTGTGATCATCTTCTTGTAATTGTTTCTCCGCCATAATAATATATGTTTCCCTTTGCCCGTGGATGTAGCCAATAGGTTGTTGGTGAACCGCATAAATTTTGTGTTCTTACTTGTTGATTTGCGTTCATTATTATATGTTATCTCTTGGGTCTGATTTACTAACAAGTGGCACCAGAGCCTGGTTAGTCAAGAAACATCAGGGCATTCCACTGCAGAAGAAGAGATGGATTCCAGAATGGACCAGAAAATTGACAAGTCTGACGGGAAGAACATATTTATTTTAGGGTAGTAGATTGTGCATTGAACGTGAAGAAAAAGTTCATCGCACGTGCACTTCGCGTGCAGGGTCCGTGCAGAAATCTGGGTGTCTAGGTTAGACACATATGGTATTGTATTCTGTTGCCTCTGACATATTTGAGTTTTGAATTTTCATGGTTATTCTGAAACTCTTCACTGTAGAGGATCGAGAATCAATAAACCTGAGAGAAGTCAGTGATTGCTCATCTGTGCTAGCTGTAGTAAATCTAGTAGATCAGAATCTGAAAGTTCGTCTGGTGTTCGTTGGTGATCGAAGAACGCATCTGGAACATTCTGGCGTCTCATATCTGCATTTGAAGACGAAGATCTGAAGCTAGGGTTTTGTTATCAAAATTTAGCTATTTGGTATAATATGAAGATCTAACATCTGGTGTAGTCTATTCTAGTGATCTAGAAGTAGATACAAAATCTGTGTTGCCCAAGGCAATAATCTGGTTAGATTTTAGAGTTGTACATTTGACTCCGCATCTGAATAAATCTGAGTCAGCTGTAGTGATGGCAAGCAGTGACAATCTGAATGAGGATGGTGATTATTCCCTAGTGACTGAAGAAGAAACGTGTAAAGAGTTGAATGGGTTCAAGATTCGGGTGCTTCGTATCACATGTGTTCGCGCAAGGAACAATTTACAACGTATAAGCAGAAGGATGGAGACCCTATTTATATCGCTAATGGATCTATCTGCGAAGTAGTTGGCATGGGCTCCATAAAGGTGACAACTTCTGGTGATAAATTTCTCACATTAAACAAGGTAAGACATGTTCCACAAGTAGCAAAGTATCTGATATCGCTTAGTTGGTTGGACAAGAAGGGATACAGTTTCAAAGGTGAAGGTGGAGTTCTGGATGTCTGCAAAGGTTCAGATGTGATTCTGAAGGGCGAGAGAAAAGGTTCCTTGTATATCCTCCAAGGTTTTGAGATGGGTGACGGTGTTGACAAGAAGGTGGCAGTGTTTTGCTCTAGGCGGGAGTGAACTGGGCAAGCCACGGCTAGAAGATCAACACACATTAGTTTTATCAGTCATGGTTAGCAAGATCCAATGTCGACTGGATAAGGCACATCTGAATGACTGTTAATTGCATGTTGGGGTGATTTTGAGTGCCCGTAGGTGCACGTCTGGGTGTCCATAGGATACATGCATGCGAAATTTCTGGTTGTCCGGAGGACAAATCTAGTGTCTTTGACGAAAGACGGGCTGAGGCAAAGGTGGAAAAATCTGTTTCTGGTACGAGGGATGTGGCTCAAGGTGGAGTCTATGTCGGTAGCTAGTGCATCTGAATTTTTTGGGGAGATTCAAAGTCAAGGTGGAGATTGTTAGAGTATGACTTTGAAAAAGAAGTCAAACTTGAGAAGAAAAAGGAAATTAAGGACTCCTTCTGTCTTCTGATTTAGGTCTCTAGCACTATAAATACTAGTTGTAAATTAGTATTCTCTGCGTGATTCAATGACATAGAGAGAGATCAATAATTCTAGATCTAGGGTTTTGCATAGGTAGGAACTTTATGATCAAAGTTCATGCAAACATAGATTAGTGTGATCATCTTCTTGTAATTGTTTCTCCGCCATAATAATATATGTTTCCCTTTGCCCGTGGACGTAGCCAATAAGTTGTTGGTGAACCACGTAAATTCTGTGTTCTTACTTGTTGATTTACGTTCATTATTATATGCTATCTCTTGGGTCTGATTTACTAACACCACCTCACGCCACGGCCTTGGCCATCCACACTATACCCCACAGCCACAGACCTTCTCAACTAAGTACACCGCCAAACTCGCCGTCTCCATCCTCTCCATCATCTCAATATCTATCCCTAACAACCGTACCCTAATCTCTGCAGACTTCTCAAAATTCTCTTTGTTGATTTCTTCAAGCTTCCCGGCGCCCGGATTTGTGAAATCCATCATAAAACGCAAATCAGACCCAATAATTTTGTTTGTTATTGTGGGTTTTGATTTGTTGGATATTAAATGTGGGTGTGTTGAAATCTATTAGTTAATGGTATTGATGTTTTCAATTCTGGGTTTTGATTTGATGGATTTTTTAATGTGGGTTTTGATTTGTTGTATTTTGAATCATGATTTTATTTTGATTTCATGTGTTGGTAGTGGTGTTGATGATTATGGCTGGTGATTGGTGGTGGAATTGTAGTGGTGTAGCCATCAAGGTGGTGGCGATGGTAATGGTAGTGGTGGTGGTGGTGGTGGTGGTGGTGGTGGTGGTGCTTGCCCCGGACAGTGGTGGTGGTTGCCGGCGGCGTGATGGGTGGCAGAGACTCTGACCAGTGATAGGGAAGATGGAGAGAGAGGGAGATAGTCTACTTAACAAATGTTGGTGCATTTAACTTTGGTTAGTTTTTTAACATGTGTCAATATTTTTGTTAAGTTTTTTGATGTCGTTAGGTTGATTTAACGCATATTGCATTATATGAAAAAGTATAAGATAGTACATTGCATTAAGTGGTCACTAAATAGTACATTACATTAATTGTAAAAAATGGGAAAGTATGTTGCATATTTTGGTTTTTCGGCCGAAAAAAAAGTACTACGTATAAACATAAATAGGTTATCAAAGTAATAACCCTAAACATATCCTAGAAGAGGAGCCGCCACACAATTTAAAGAAAGAATGAAAAAGAAAAAGTGTAAAACACTCTTCTTTTTCGCTCTTGTCTTTCTCTCTTGTCATCCGTTATTTCAAATAATTGTTTAGTTCTAGCCTCTCATCTGCCTCATCTATTCTCCCTTCTTTTTCTTTGAATTTATTCTGTCGGCGGCGCTGATGTGCGCAGGATGGGTTCATAAAAGGCTAGACTTGGAAAGTGTGACCAGGGTTGTTGGAGTTATGAAGGTGGTGAGACGCGGGCGTCGACTTCCAAACTTTAGCGTCATTTCTTAGAATTGCCTTGTATACTACTCAAACACTACGTATTTACAAAAGGCTGGACATGGAAATAACGAGTTGGGTCTTGTGGGTTATCGGATAATAGGTCATAATTGCCAGGCCTAGTTATAACTCAAGGAAATATTTCTCTTGGTTTCTCTCCAACCCACTTAGTCTCTTATCACTTGAATTCTCCTCCACCTCATAACCTCCACTACTTCGGTTGATCTAAGTGCAATAGAGCCAATGTTTCACATTCCAAAACGCATCCTGCTATCCCTACCACTAACATGGACTAGCTTTCTTTACCCGTAGTCATCCGTAAAATCCTTGCATATTTGACACCACTAATTGGACTTATGATGGAATATCAGACTTTATCATGATATAAGAGTTGTTCCTTTACAAGTGTTAGCCGAAAAGATCGACGATGTTCATGTTCCGCGTCACGTAAGTTTATGTTCACGCGTAAGCCAAAAGTTCGTCTACGCATGAGGGGGCGAGTTGAAGTAATTATTTCACACCGGGAATTAACTATACATGCCTTCACTATATAAAGATTCACGGTCACTCCTTTTGGCCAAGTAGCCTTTAAATGAGACTTCAGACTTTGTAAAGTATAATAATTTTTTAATTATAAATTAAATAAGTGAAGCATTTTTGGAATTTTTATATATATACACTGACAAAATTAAGTACTCCCTCCGTTTCAAAATATCTGTCACTTTAGGATTTTTCACACATAATATTAAGAAATCTTATATATATATATATATATATATATATATATATATATATATATATATATATATATATATATATATATATATATATATATATATTAAAGTTGGTGAGGAGGGTTATGGTGTTGACATGTGGACAAACTAAAGAGAAAGCTTGCATTTGGTAATGCCACATCAAACATACCCTCATAATTGTGTGACTTTTCAATTTATTTTTCTTAGCTAATAATATTAGTTACTATATAGGGTAACTATTATAGTTAACTACTATAGTAAATATTACTAATAATAGTAATAGTTACTATAATAGTTAACTATTACAAATAATTGTAATAGTTAACTATTACTTATTAGTAATAGTTAACTATTACTAATAATAGTAATAGTTACTATAATAGTTAACTATTATAGTAATTATTATTATTATTAGTAATAGTTAAATATAGTAATTAACTTATATAGTAAATAATATTAATAGCTAATACTATTAACCATATATTAGTTAACTATTAATTAATAGTTAATCATTATTATAGTTAATATTTATATTAACTATTATAGTTAATTATTAAATAAACTAAAAATTACTATTAATAGTATTAGTTAATCATACTATATATATTAATTATTATTCTTAATAGATGTATTAGTTAATCATAATAGTTATTATATAAATTAACTATTATTAGTAGTATTAGTTAATCATTATACAATATATGTTAATATTTACTATTAATAGTACTCACTCTGTCAGAGAGTAAAAGTCCTACTTTTTATTTTGGTATATCCAAGAGTAAGAATCTCTTTAAAAAATAACAAATGATGGAAAAGAATGAATTGTGTTTTTGACAATTTTGTCTTTCTAATGCTTTTATAATTACAAAAATACCAAAATTACTAACTTACATTTTGTGCACTTGCACTATGAATAGTGTTTTGGACATCTATGCTCTCAATCCACTTGCAATGTTTACCCATTTTTTCTATTGTTTTTCTAATAAGTGTGCGCAACTAAGGTATGACTCTAACTCTAGGATGGAGAGAGTATTAATTAATCATAACAGTTACTATATATGTTAATTATTACTATTAATATTATTAGTTAATAAAATTATTATTTTACTAATATTATTAGATGTACATTATATACTTTTATATTTATTAATAATAATATGAATATATGATATAAAATCATTCATTGGACAATAGCTAATATTATTAAGTCAATCATCTATAAAATTAAAAGTTAATTTATAACAATAATAAATCATCTTTATATTCAAATTTCAATTATCATAATAAATACAAATTATGTACAACAAAAACTAAATTTTGGTAATACAATTCTCTTAAATTTGTAAGCAAACGTTTTAATTCATATACAATATAATTATATTAAAAAAAATATTATGTTATTTTATTAAATAAAGTCATAAAAAAACAAAATAAAAAAATTGAAACAAATTAGTTTCCCGTGCAAAGCATGGGTTACCCACTAGTATAATGAATGTATGTTGAAAATACTCAATTTCCCTTAAAATAATCCAATTTTATAGGTGAGTAAATGCTTGTACAAGATATGATTCATAATCATTAATAAGAGTATAATTGAGACAAAACAGTAAAAATGTCTTGATAATAGTAAAGTGACAGATATTTTGAAACAAGTTTTTTACTTCTAAAGTGACAAATATTTTTAAACGAAGGGAGTAAAAACCAAGTACCGACACCATCTATGTGGAAGCTTGGAAACTTTTCCTAACTTACATTTTGTATGAGTTTTATTAAAGTTTATAAATTTATTGTCATCCGTTCAGGATAAAACATGATTGTCATCTCGCATTACAGCCCGTAACGAGCCAAGCCTAATCGAATCTTGGGGTGTCGAGCTCTTTTATGTGTATAAATCTCCGGCCCCTCCTCCTTATGTGTATAACTCCTCCTCGCCTCCTTCTCCATCACCACCCCTCCTTATATATACAATTTCCCTCCACCACAATCACTTCTCCTCCTCCACCTTAGGTGTGTAACTCTCCGCCCCCCCCCCCCTTCTCTAACATCACCTCCTCCCTATCTATATAACTCCCCACCACCTCCTTCTCCATCACCACCAGCTCCTTATATTTACAAGTCACCTCCGCCATCTTCACCGTCACCTCCACCTTCGTCGTTGTCCCCACCTCCTTATGTTTATAACTCTCCTCCACCACCCTTACCGTCTCCTGTAAGATATCAGAAGAAACAGTTTTGGGAAATTATTTGCATTGCTTCATTCAATTGAATTGTATTACAATGTACACCCTAATATATATACACGAGACTTGGAATACAAGTAAAGTATTGTATTCTAATAAGGAAACTAGAGTCTAAGAAGAATTAGGAAACAGTTTCTTCTCTAACATTCCCCCGCAAGATGGACGACCTATGAGTTAGGCCAATCTTGATCATTAATTCTTGGAACCTGGCGCGAAGCAATGGCTTGGTGAGAGCATCGGCGAGTTGATCATGACTAGAGATGAAGGAAACTCGTAACTGATTCTTCTGAACTAACTCTCGAACAAAATGATAGTCTAAACCCAAATGTTTCATCCGAGAATGAAAGCGAGGATTCGCTGCAACATACGTGGCGTCCAAATTATCACAGTAAATAACAGGAGTATCAGTTGGTGAGGATGCCAACTCTCGAAGCAAATTCTGAAGCCAAACTACTTCGGCTGTAGTAGAGGCAGCTGCACAGTATTCGGCCTCTGTAGAAGAGCAGGCTAAAGTACGTTGTTTACGGGAACTCCAAGAAATAGTATTTTTACCCAAATAAACAATATAGCCCGTAGTGGATGTGTAAGTGTCCATATCACCGGCCCAATCAGCATCAGTAAAGGCATGGAGAGTAAGTGGAGAATCACGACGAATGAGACAAGGTACCCATATCCTTGAGAGAAAACCTGTCTGAGAATTGTGAAGAGCAGGCGAAGGAGATGTCAAGTCGGGTCAATGCTAGATATTGTAAAGCGCCGATAAGAGTGCGAAAACTGGTGGGATCAGCAAGTGGGGTGCCACGGTTGACGGACAGTGGGGGTTCCGGAGTCATTGGAGTCGGTATTAGATTGGCGTCATCCATATGAGCTCGATGTAGTAGGTCATGGACGTACTTTTGTTGACTTAATAGAACACCATCGGCATGAGGGAGAACCTCGACTCCAAGAAAATAAGACAAGGTACCCATATCCTTGAGAGAAAACCTGTCTGAGAATTGTGATATGAAAGACTCAAGCATAGCATCATTAGAACCAGTGATAATAATATCATCAACGTATACAAGTAAATAAATGATCCCACTGGTATGATGTAGAGTAAATAAAGAAGAGTCTGATACACAGATATGAAATCCAGTAGCAAGTAAAAAATTGTGAAGCTCTGTATACCAAGCCCGAGGGGCTTGTTTCAAACCATAAATTGCTTTGCGAAGCTTACACACATGAGAGGGATAAGTGGTGTTTGCAAAACCTGGCGGTTGAGACATATAGACATCCTCGGATAGAGAGCCTTAGAGAAAGGCATTGTTGATGTCAACCTGGCGAAGGGACCACCCTCAGACGGTGGCTAGAGTAAGAACTGTGCGAACTGTGGCTGGTGTAACAATGGGACTAAATGTCTCAAAATAATCAATGCCGGGGCATTGGTGAAAACCTTTGGCTACCAAACGAGCTTTGTGACGGTCAATTGTGCCATTTTGTTTATATTTGGTACGAAATATCCATTTACAGCCGACTAAGTTCTGAGACGGAGAGGGGGGAACAAGATCCAAAGTGTGGTTGTGAAGGAGGTCATCATACTCAGCCTGCATGGCTTTACGCAAGAGTAGGTTTTTGAGAGCCTGGGTAATATTGGTGGGTTCCAGTGTGAGGAGTGTGGCATGTAAGTTGAGTTTTCGACTGGGTTTTCGGATGTTGTTTTGAGAGCGAGTGAATGGACCACGAGGAGGGGCAGCCGATTTGGTCAGGACAGTGGAGGGTGGGACAGATTCAGGTTGGGAGGTGGAGGTAGGTGCGGCTGGAGCAAGGGATGGTGCAGTCTGGGCAAGGGAGGGTGCTCTCGGGGGAAGGGGGTGCAGGGGAGATCACAGGGAGACTAGGAGCAGGAGATGGAAGGGAAGGCAGAATGGAAAGCTTGAGAGTACACCAAGCATCAACCGAATCGGATGGAGAAGTCGGCTGAGAGGAGAAGGGGAAGGTAGTTTCGACAAACTGAACATGACGAGAGGTATGGATTTTGTGAGTTTTGATGTCGAGACAGTGATAAGAACTTTGGGTGGAAGAATAGCCAATGAAAACACATGGAGCAGAGCGAGGTTCAAGTTTATGAGACGTGTATGGTCGGAGCCAAGGATAACACAGGCACCCAAAGCTACGAAGTTTGCTATAGTTAGGGTGTTGTTTATGGAGGAGGAGGTATGGAGAGTGAAGATTAAGGGTTGGTGTGGGCATTCGATTGATGAGATAGCAGGCAGTAGTAAAAGCATGAGACCAGTAGATGGATGGCATGGAAGGGAGACTAAGAAGTTAGAGGCTAGTTTCAACAATGTGACGGTGATGACGCTCAGAGTATCCATTGTGTTCAGGGGTGTGGGGTGGAGAGGTGAGATGTTGGATGCCGTAAGAGGCAAGAAGGGGACGGAGACCTAAATATTCACCGTCATTATCACTGTAAACGGTTTTAATGGGGCGATCAAAATGTTTTTCCACTAAAAATTTGAAGTGAGAGAAGACAGAGACGGCATCATTTTTACATTGGAGAGGATAGAACCAAATATACTTTGAGTAGTGATCGACAAAAATAATGTAATATTTGATACCATCATGAGATAATAGAGGAGAGGTCCAAACATCACTGTAAAGAATATCAAGTGGGCCAAAAGAACGAATACTATTATTGAAAAACGGTAACTTGTGACTTTTATTACAGTTGCATGAGTTGCAATGAAAATCACTAGAAGTAGGAATATTTAACTGACAAATATTACTAATATGACGAAGAATTGAATAAGAAGGATGACCCAAGCAATGATGCAAACTGGAGATGGAGGAGACAGATGCGGAGTGAACGGCGGAGCGAGAGGGATGCCATTCATAGACGCCGGAGTTAGGTTGACCGTAGAGGAGGATTGTCCCTGTGCGATTGTCCTTCACAACAAAAGAATCAGATGAGAACGTGACAGAGGCATTATTGTCGTTACATAATTTATAAATAGAGATAATATTACGAGATAATAATGGGACATGAAGCACATGATTAAGTTGAAAGGAGGAATGACAAGTGAGGAGAGAAGTGGAACCAGTGTGGGATATAGGAAGGCCGGATCCATCACCAATGAATAGTTCATCCGTGCCATTATACGGACTATGAAGGGCTAAGTTGTTGAGATCATGTGTTGCATGGTGAGTGGCGCCACTGTCAAAGAGCCAATTGGTAGGTGCTGGGGAAGATCCTGAGGTGGCGGTGTAGAGAGTGGGAGGAGCCGATCGGTTGTAGTTGTTGTTGTTGTTGTACCGGTTATTGTTGCTGATGTTGTACCGGTTGTTGTTGGGTGGTGTGCGGCTGTTGTTCCGGTTGGGTGGGGGTGGGACAGGTGTGTTAGGGTACAGTTGGCGGAAAACAGGGCAAAAGGATAGAGAGTGACCAACTTCTCTGCACCATTGACATGTCCCTCGATATTGTGTGCAGGAAGAGGTGTTGTTGGTGTTGAAAGAGGTGTTGTTGGTGTTGGGGTTGTAGGTATTCTGAGAAGTAATACGAGGGTTGTTGGTAGGGTGTGGTGGTCAAGGGTTAGAGGTTGTTGTGTAGGGTTTGGTGGCTATGTTGACTGAGGCAGTTAAGGGGAGGGTGGACCGAGCTTTAAACTTGAGGGTGTTTTCACGGTTGAGGAGTTTCTCATGGAGTTCATCAAACGTGATAGGTGTATCACGACTTTGGATGACGGTGATGACATTCTCGTAGTCCGGATCGTTGAGTTGATCCAATATTCGGTCAACAATATCTTCAAGATCCATGGGACGGCTAAGGGAGGCTAATTTATCAGTGCAATTTTTGATTTCCTGCATGAAGTCGGTAACGGTATTGGTGCCTTTGGTCATGGAACGCAGACGATCCTTAATTTTTTTGAGATGGCCTTTTGATGGATTGGCATAAGTTTTGGTTAGGGTGAGCCAGGCGGCATTGGTGGTGGGATAGAGGGAGATGAGCGGTACAAGGGGTGGAGAGAGAGTACTGGAGAGGGCACTGAGTATCAACTTGTCCTGTCGAAACCATGTTTTATAGGTAGGGTTGGGGTTAACTGTGGTGAAAGCAGGTGTGGCTTCTTCGGTGGTAGTGGCTGCAGTGCTGGGATGGTGGTGGTTAGGATTTCGATGGGTTAGGGAAGGGTGCCATCCAAGTATTGGTAGAGATCAAGACCTTGGAGGATGGTTTCAATCTGATATTTCCATGCGATATAGTTCGTGGGTGTGAGTTTTAATACGTGGGAGAGGGAGCAATCAAAGGTGTATTGGGATCACCAGAATTTGGGAGGAGGCAAAGCTCGGAGGAGGTGGCAATTAGTGGCGGCGCTGGAGGAGGTGAAGCCGGTGGCTAGGGTTAAAAAAAATAGGATCTTAGCTCGATACCATGTAAGATATCAGAAGAAACAGTTTTGGGAAATTATTTGCATTGCTTCATTCAATTGAATAGTATTACAATGTACACCCTAATATATATACACGAGACTTGGAATACAAGTAAAGTATTGTATGCTAATAAGGAAACTAGAATCTAAGAAGAATTAGGAAACAATTTCTTCTCTAACATCTCCTCCTCCACCTTATGAGTACAAATCTCTTCCACCTCCTTCACCATCACCATAACCTCCTTATGTTTACAAATATCGTCCCCCACCCTCGTGATCCCCACCACCTTCATATGTTTGCAATTCCTCTCCACCACCGTCTCCATCACCACTACCTCCATATGTATACAAGCCCCCTCCACCACCATCACCGTTGCCACCACCTCCACTACCTTTACCTTATCCTCCTCCACCTTACATTTGCAACTATCCACCCCCACCTTCACCATCACCACCTCCTCCCTATGTCTACAAGTCCCCACACCTCCTTCTCCATCACAATTGTATATAAGTCTCAACCTCCTCCTTCACCATCTCCACCTCCACCTTATGTGTGCAAGTCTCCACTGTCACCTTCACCATCACCTCCACCATGCTCTCCTTATATTTTTATGTCTCCTCCACCACGCTCTCCTTCTCCTTCTCCTTCTCCTTCTCCTTCCCCTTCTCCTTCTCCTCCTCCTCCTCCACCTTATGTATACAAGTCTCCACCCCCTTCGTCACCTTTACCACCTCCACCACGCTTTCCTCATAATTGTCTCTTTTTTTTCATAGACCTTTTAGGGTATTAATGTACTACATAATACTCAAATACAAATTTGTTCTAGAACCTCACTCCACATATACACATTATCTACGTGTTGGCTCCTTCAATAAATTAAGCATGCATTAATTTGAAATGAAATATTACCTATATCATATTCTTTGTTCATCCGTTGATCTAATTAAACCTCGAATGCTAGAGGTTCTAGATCCACACCACCCATATTGCATATACAATTTCCCTCAATCTACGACATAATGCGCTTTTTATACTACTTTTGACTCAAAATCTTGTGTCAAAATTCACAATTCATCGTTAGGAATCGTCAATACTACTTTTGACTCAAAATCTTGTGTCAAAATTCACAATTCATCGTTAGGAATCGTCAAAAACAATATCTTCTAGTTCATGTAAATCATGTACAAAGGACATCAACTTCCATCCTAATCATATGCAAATCTATCTATAGTAATATAATAACAAGAAAGTTGTAAATTCTTCAACAATGAAGGGCAAAATTGTCTTCCAACATTCTAGTTTATTTTACAAGCTTGGTAGTAATCCATATCTATAACTATATAAAATGAAGAAAGTCTTTCCATTTTTAGAATGAGGCCCATATTCACCTCCAAGATAGGAAAGTTTGGTAAATAGGGTCAAATATGTCATTATCTTTAATTTGCCACAAATAGTCAACTTTGCATGTACATTGATTTTTATATGATACTTTTTTATTTTATTTTTATAGTGAAAAAAATGAACTATGATCAATATATAGTGAAAAATTACTAATTGATAGGGACGGAAGGCGTTGAAGTTTTCGGAGTCACTTGAGCGCGTGCTCGGAAATGGTCGTAACTTTTGACTACGGATCAACCACAGAAAGCACCGCATATCGAATCGAACATCGGAGCGAGACGAACAAGAGTCATAGGGCGTAGCCCCTTGAGGCAGGGATTAAAATCCCCAAAACATGTTGTTTATGGCCTCAAAAACTGTTAAACGACTATTTTAGTCATTTAATACAATCACCATTGGTTTGATTAAGGAACCTAAAGCTTTTCTCTCAAAGAATGCTGCCGAGCAGCCAACAGTTGCTCCTTCACCAGCACCCTCTCCCCTTCCAACTCCTAACAGCTCTGTAGATACTGCTAATTTCGTATGTGCTCACAAAGCTGCTGGTGACACTCTCACTTCCTCTGACTCAATCAGCGAGTTTGACAAAATGCCGATTAGCGTTGTCTGCCAGAAGCCTTCTACTACTATATCATCTGCTGAAGCTTTTGCTGATTCTGTGTTGATCAGTGATGGAGGATCTGCTGACAAAGGAGATGAAGTAAAGATTGTTGAGAAAACTATAGATACTTAACCTGCTGATGAGACCAGCGCTGCTGATGAACCCTTATTTAATCAAGTTGAGGAAACTATGGAAACTCAACCTCTGATTGTTGAAGAAGACCAACTTGCATCCATTGAGGAAACTGTATAAACTCAATCTGCTGATGAACTTGTAGATTTGCCGATGTCAGGAGGAGCTTGTGCTGCTGAAGAGGTTGTTACTGATGATCAGAAAATGGTGTATACTGATGAGCTAACTACAGACACTCATCCATCTGAGCAAACTACTGACACTCAGATCATTCTTGCTAATGAAGCCTCTAAGAAAACTTTGGACACTCAGATTATTCAGGTCTCTCTCTCTTCTGCTGATGTGATCCTGGTGGAACCTACTGGTGTTAAGGAGATTATTGAGTTGGGAGGAGGTGCCAATGCTGAGATAGCCGTTCCAGCTGATCAGATTGCTAACCTTGATGCGTTAATTGCTGCTGACTTACAGTTTGAGGAATTTCAAGATGCTTTATTTGCTCATGATTCCTTTCCCCTACTGCCTGCTCCTGAAGCCCTTCCTGCTCCAGCTATTGGATCTGTTGCTGTTGTCAGTACTGCCAATGGAAATGAAAGCTCAGATGAGATAGATCCTGAGGACTACATGGAGCTACCGACACCTACCCTGCAGCAAATCCCCAATCCCTTTAGTCCAAACCATTCCTTTCTTACTGGCTCAACCAGTGAGCATCCTACATTCCTACCATGGATCAAGCCTGATTTCAAAAGGAAGAAAGGGAAGGCTCCCCAGGTGTCAAAACTCAAAGTAAAAGCGCCAGCTTATAAACCTCTCCACTGCCTACCTGGTAAGTTGAAAGTAGGTGGTAAATTTCATCTGCCTGGTCCATCTCCCAAGGAATTCTGCATCACAACAAATGGTTGGATGAGAAGATGCATGATGATAGATGATAAACTTTTTGACATCCTTGAACTTCGGGCTACTGACTTTAGAGGACTGCTCTATCTTGTTAAATCAGCTGCTCTTGCACTGACTTTGCCGATGTTTCACCCTCAACAGCATGCCGATCACTTGGTCTATACCTCAAGGCTGATGAATACCGGGTTGATGGCCATGATTCTTGAAGGTCGTGCCTACTTGAACTTCATTCTGGCCTTATTTCTTTCAATAGAAGACAGTGGTGTTTTCCATCTGCCTAGAGATCATGAAATCATTATGCATCCTGCATTCCCTCTGCCGATCTTCCAAAGATTTTGTGCTGCCGACCTAATCTCTTTAACATCTGTTCCTGCTGACTACTTCGTGCCTGCCGATGCTGCTGCTCTTCAACAATTTCTGCTCCTTCCTTCTGTTCCTGTTCCTTCTTCACCCTCTGAGCTGATCAATCTTTCATCTGATGATAAGATGGTTGCTAATGATATTCTTGTCGAGGATGCTGATTTGAATAGTGAAGACTTTGTCTCTTCTTTGGTAGTCACATCTTCTCTCAGTGTCTTCCAGCCGACCATTGTTAACAGCTTATATGAGTATTTATGCCATGGTGATGGTAATTTCTCAAATCAGCAAGTGCCTGCCACTCGTGCTGATATTGGTGATATGGGCCTCTCTCTTGCCGACCTGATTAAGGATGTTCACAAGGATATTGTTAAGAGACTACTTAATTCCAATCAGGAGGAGGAAAATTGAAGAATCAAAGACTTAAAAGAGCTTCTTGCTGATAGAGGGACCGACTGATGACGCTTTCTGAATCTTTGGGAAATATGCATTCAATTCAGAAGCAACTTGTTGGTGACTTCAAACTTCATATCAGAGACCAGAAGACTGTTGAAGACGAGCTAGCTACTACCAAGATCGCTCTTGCTGATGCTCAACTCAAAATTGCTGCTCTTGAAGCCAACAACAAGATGCTGACTGAGAGATTGGAAAGTGCACAGAGAAGACAAAAGAGGAAAGCTAACAAAGAGGCTGCCAGAGAAAAGAAGAAGTCCAAGCGTACTGGATCTACATCAAAGGCTGTTGACCAGCAAGAAGACCCTCCCGTGTCTTGAGTTAATGTAGCTAATGATATAGATATCCTGAAGATCTTCAAAGATATATCCAACAAACTCTTTTCTAACATTCTGTTTTTGTGTATGCTTATATTTTGTTATGCTCTTATATTATTTCTGCTGTTCTTCATGCTAACTTTGTTTTGCAGATCATTACTTCTCTGCTGATCATTGCAATCTGCAATCATTCATCTCTTTCTATTCTTTTTTTTTGTACTTTTATTTCTTTACCTTTACTAAGACATCAAGTGTGACTTGGCTTAGGGAATGAAAATAAATAGACTACCTTATGAAAACATTCTTTTACTAAGCTAAGATAGATGTTCTTGTTTAGGGTGATTGGACTTAAGCAATTAGGAGGAGATTGTTGTTCATATATATGTCCTAGACCTAGAATTGCTTAACCCCAATCATGTTGAACACTTAGGATCCCCCAATTTTCATTAGAAACTTTCTAGGTGCCCTTAGGATTCTTTGTGACCAGCAAAGGTGTATTACAACTCTTCAATCAAGGCAAACCAGCCAAAGGAAGCAAATCAGCAGACCAGAATTCAACTTGCCGATCAACTTAGTACTCATGTTGCCGACGACATAAACAATCAGCAAGGACAATCTGAACCTTACTGACAGTCAGGTTTCATCGTTCTATCTCAAAGTCAACTTACTGATTGTCTCTGTCCTTTCTGTACTATCTTATCAGAAAGTTGTTAAACTACTCTGTCATGATCACTGCGCCGTTTGACACCAAGCTACTTTTAGCTCTACTCTGTCTCTACTTGCTTTTTGCAGGTAACCGGTTGAGACAAAGGAGTCTCTACCCATCAGACTTTTGCAAGCATGCGTGCACTCCATATCTTCGCCATTAATGCTAAAGATACCGCATTTAATGCTCCTAAACCACCCAATTGGAAATTCAAATTTGCAAGCCTTCTTCCTCAAGACTAAAGTCATTTACTCCCCATATAAATAGAGGACTTAGTGCATTGAAGAAGGTTGGTGAAGTTAGAGCATTGAAGAAAGTTGAATGTTTTGAGTATTCATTAAATTTGGAGAGGGTAGGTTAGACATCGACGCAAGCTAACCGCCAGGGTCTTGGATGGCGTGGGAAAAGCTGGGTCTTGGACGGCGATTTCTGATATGATTAAATTTTCTTGATAAAGCCCTGGTGTGGATACATGCTTAGGCTACACCAATGAACAGCTCTTGGGTTAGGGAAATATGGATATATACAATGCTCCCCAACAGAATTTTGGACTAGACAAAATAACGAACACCTAGAGTGCACTAATCCAAAGACCTCTACTACTGCCCTTTTGTTACTCATCAACAATCTAAAAAACCATTGATCTAAAAATAAAAAACAATCTACAGTTTATGTGACAATCAAATACAAAAAAATAAATAAGAAACTTGTCATAGGTATATATGTCTTTTAAAAAAATATACTATGATCAAGAGAAATCTGATTGCAGAAGAAGGATAAAATCAAAATACCTAAATGGATTACTGTGAATTGAGCAACAGGGGTAAAACGAAGAACCGAAATATTGATAGGGATATTCGGAGAAGCAGGGGTGGAGCAGATTGTGTGCGGACGTGATTTTCTGCGTTCTGAAGCTGAGCACGCGAACGCGGAATAGGGCTGCCAAACAGTCATCGCGTTGCTCTTGGTCTCAAACGCACGTTCACCCCTCCAGAACGCACCGCCAAACTGCAGATTAAGCGGAGAGGGCGGTGGTTTGGTTTGGATCAGGGACGGCGGTAGGTCTTCCAGTGAGAGTAAAACTTCAACAATGGTGGAGGAGGAAGGGGTCGGAAGTTAGGGTTTCGTAGAGGTAGATAGATAGAGGAAGCGAGAGAGAGTGAGTCAAACAAAGAAGAAATCGGAAGATGAGGAGGGGTGGTGGGCCGGTGGCGGTGGCGATGGCTGGGGAAGGGTTTCTTCCTTTGTCGTCGTCGGTTTTGTGTATGGGAAAGGGACGAATGATCGAACTGAACTGAAACTAAAGGGCCTCCGATGTGTTTAAACTAAAAAAAATCAGCTTAGGAAACGCAAGGTAAGATAGCGCTTCTCGTATACGCTATCTTAGAAAATAAAATTCAGCTTAGGACACACAAAGTAGGATAGCGCTTATGGTATACGCTATCTTAGCTACTCTCAACAATAGCGTTTGATTTATATGCGCTATAGTAGCTACATTTATTTTATTTTTAAACAAAAAAAAAATCTTGCCGCTTGATTACTAAATCGTATGCGCTATCTTAGTTTGCCTCTAAGATAGCGCTTTAAAAAAGCGCTATCTAAGATGCGTTTCCTAAGTTTAAATCTGTACTAGTGAGTATTCAACCATATTTTTTATTTTTTCCACTTAACATAACATGTTCTAATTCTAGCAATATGAAGAAAACACAAAAACTTCATATTTGGTACCATTCTTGAATCTAATATTCGGAATCTTGCGACAAAAAAGATTTTTTAAACTTTATACCAAATTTTGAAAGCCTCAACCATTACAGATTTTTCACCACAAAAATATAACCCATGTGTATGTAGAACAATCATCAACGCGCACAAATGAATATCTTTTCTCGGGAAAAGTTTCCAACTTCAACAGGCCCTAAACATTTATATAAATAAGTTCTAGACATCTTGATGAAGAACGTTTTTGAACCTCTTTGTATGGATTTTTTTTATTTTTTTTTTTGGCATGGATCACACACACCTGGATTTTTGAGATCAAGTTTGGGCAGAAATTTCACAACACTATATTTCAATAAACCACCTAGTTTTCTAGCACTAGCATGCCCAAGCTTTTGATGCCAAATGTATGTCTCATTGATAGAAGAGTTGAGACACGACATACTATCACCAAACTTGTAACAATTATTAGAAGATCCCATGCCCGTAAAAACACATATGTTTGACTGATCGAAAATCTTACACACGGCAAGTCATCATCACAAAGTTGACTAATGCTAATCAAATTGGGTTTAAGCCCTTCAATATGATAAATTATGCAATTTAGGGAGACCGTTAACATTTAGAGTACCTTCACCAATAATTTATTCTTGTGTGCCACCACCAAAGTTTACTTTATCTCCCTTTACAATTTCATAGTCCGTGAGGTGCTTAAGGGAGCATGTCATGTGCCTAGACCACCCGCTGTCAAAGTACCACAAGCCTACATTACTCTCTACAAGGAGTTGAATGCAACATGAAAGTTTGCTTTGGGTTTTTTTGACTCATTTTGTTTTTCTGTTACCAGAGGGATGAGCGCGTGAATGTCCACATTCAAAAGATCGAAATTTACATTTTTTAAATGAATATTCTCTTATGTTACTCATAACACATGTATGATTATGAAAATTTTGATAATCTAGACCATGATGTCTATAATCACTAGCATATCCTAATTTAGACCATGAGGTCTATAATGACTAGCATATTGACAATTCATGATGACTACCTTCCAAAGATCAGTTGTTAGTGTTAGAGACGGCTATGATATCAATTGAAGGATTTGAAGTAAGTAGGATATGTCAGAAAACTAAAGATGAGCGAACATATGAGGTTACAAATATGCGCATATTCAAATTTTCATTAAATAATTATCCAGCGGAATAAAATAGAAAATAGGTTGAGCAAATTATAAACACTTCAACAAGACGAAACTAGCTGGAAAACTTCACTATTAAAATACTTGAATTGTTACATGATGAAAAAGAATAAGTAGTGAAGAAACTAAAACAAATACTAAAACCATAGATTTAAAACTTAAGAATCTACTCCCAAAATCTATACAAGGTAGTAAAATATAATGGATTGATTCCTAACAAGCGTTCTTCGTAGATCTAAGAGTAAAATAGATTGAGCACTTAAGAAAAGAAACAATAAAATGCTCAAACTCAAACTTTCTCTTTCGGAATATGAAAACCGGAATGCTCAAAGCTTTTTAATTCTCGGTCATATATTATCTTAACATATTACTTTCTTCGTCTTATAATAATTGTCATATTTGACTATTCAAATATATTAACAATATATTGTCATTTTCATTACTACTTTTAGTAAAGTATAATAATTAAAAATAAACTCTCTCTTATAACAACCATACATTACTTTATAGATTCATCACAAGATTAAGTTTGAACCATTTTTTTTTTTTTTTGCGCTAAGATTAAGTTTGAACCTTCAATCATTTTAACACACTAATTTAAGAATATGACTATTTTTTTATACAAACATACCAATTTTAAAAATAGAACAATTAATTAAGACAAACATAAATAGAAAAAATAACTATCATTTATCATAATATACAACAAATTTAAATTACCCTGATAAAATTCTATAGAATGTCATTAATGCACATTTCTTGGATGAAAGGTATTTACCAAAGCTTCAGTATAAACTATGATTAATACATATGATGCATACATCATTGGAATTGCTATATGTTAGTACCTCACTATGCTTAACTCACTATTAATCATAGTAAATATGTTTTAATAAATAAATAATCAATCCATTGATTATATGATGTATACAAAAGACCTGAACACAAAGACCTGAACACAGGCAACCCAAGACAAACCCCAACAGCTAAGTTGCCCTGCTTCCATACAAGCCAACAGACAAGCCTCTACATGATTTATCTATTATCTACACATCAAACAAACTGAAGAACTACCTATTACAACCTCTATTACATCCACATGAATTACCAAGATACTAATTTCAATCAAGCCTCAACAGACTATGTCTTAAAAGCCCAACAGCTAAGCTCCCCTGCTCCAACAGCTAAGACTGTTCTTCACCAACAGCTGAGACTCCACGTCATCAAAACCTTGAAGAATGATTATTCCAATATTATCAACAATTAGAATAATTCATATTGAAGCTTGATCAAGTGTGAATACACCCTCTACTACCTTGAAAACCTGCAAACAAAGGAATAATAAACAGTCAGTCAAAGTCAAAGACTGACCATTAATTCTCTGAACCTTTGTCCCCCAAACGGCTACTTGTCCCCAACGGCTTTATGCCAACCCTTATATAAAGGAGTATACTGGCATGTTGTCAAGTGACCTTCCTAATTTTTACAACCCTTTCTCTCTTTGAAAAACCTTGAAAACTCCCCTGCATTCACACTGCAGATCTAAATATTTGCATAAATCCCCTGCAAATATTGTGGCATCTTGCACCCAGTTACAACCCACATCCAGCCAGCTAACAGCCAAGCTATTTTGTAAACACACTTGTGATTATTTTCTTTTTCTTTTTTTCGCTTTGAGAGAAGCAACCTTAATTGAAGTGTCAATTAAGTAGAGGGGGTTCAAAGGAACTTGCCTTATCAATTCTTGTAACTCTTATTGAAGAGAATATTATAGTGAATTGGTCTCACTGTTCCAACAGTGGGGGCGGATGTAAGAGAAGGGTTTTGCCTCTGAACCACTTTAAAATAATGTGTACACTCTTGTCTTTACACTTACACACACACTACACTTGTCCTTTCATTTATTCATTCATTTATATTCCGCTGCACATTTCTTTTTATTATTATCTCTCAACAGCTAACCTCAAACAGTTAGCTGTCCAAGTTTTAACTAATCTGTTCATTAAGTATAACAGGGCCTTTCAATTGGCATCAGAGCTTGGATTCACCATACAGAGTCTAACAACTTGTGAAAGATCCATTCAACCCACCATGCCTCAACCAAGAAGAAACAATGAAAAGGACATTCCACACATTGATGATTGTGGATCTTTTGAGATTTACCCTCAAAAATTAAAACCTACCTAGATGCTAATAGCATATGGAACTGGTATGTCTTAGAAAATGAAGTTAAACCTCCCACTCAAGCTGAAGTTAATGGAGGAGGTGGCAAACTCAAATCTCCTGAAAACTGGACTGATGCTCAAAGATAACTTATGACTGCTAACTTAAAAGTAAAAAATATTCTGCAAAAAAGTGTCAATGACTCCCTAGCTAAAGAAATAGCCAAATTACCAAGTGTTAAAGCAGCGTGGGAACTAATTAACACCAAGTTCACTAAACACACTAGTGTTAGAACCCAGAATCTATATAACTTATTAAGACAGTTAGACAACTTCAAATTCTATCCTGGAGAGAAAGTGAGTGCTGCAAGACCAAGATTTGAAGATCTTGTAAGAGCCATTTCAGACCATGGCAAAACCTTTGAACAATCTGACATATGCTTAAAGATCTACTCTAATCTTCCTCAAGAGTATGAGAAAGTAGCCCTTCCCATTAGAGAAGGAGCTGAATGGAGTAGTATGACCATAGAACAATACTTCAGTAAACTTGAAGCATATGAACTAGAAGGAATGATCAAAATTCAACCAGCATCCACTATATCTCAAACTCTTGCCCTTGTTGCTCAAGAGAAAACCCAGAAACAGTTTTCCCAACAGGACATTGACACCCTTGTAATTAACGCCCTTCAAAAGCTGAACATAACTCCTAAACAAGAATCAAAACCAATCTTTCAAGAAGACATTCCAAGTCTTATCTCCATGGCTGTCAGAAATGCCATGAAACATCAAAAGAAAGCTTTTGACAGAAGATACAGTCCTTCACCATCCAACTCAACTCAAGAAGTTGTTAAAAAGAGAATTGAGTGATACAACTGTGGTAAACCAGATCACTATGTTGCTGATTGCAAAGAACCAAAAAAACCAAGAGAACACTCAAAAAGAATGAACTACTCTAAAGAAGTCATTCATAGTTCTAGGTGCAATTGCTATAATTGTGTCAAGGCTAAGAATGACAATAATAAAGAACAAGTCATGCTTGCTGACTCTTCTAGGTTTAGTGATGAAGAATTTGATTCATCTGACTCAGATAGTGAGGAAGAAGAAGCACTACTGTGTTTGGTAGCACAGGAATGTGAAGACTCAGATAATGAAGAGGACCTTGAAGCCTTAGCTGCCGCTGAAGAACTTAAAGAGGTATATAATTTTAATTCTCTTAACATTGATGGCTTTAAAATTTTAGTTTGTACCCTTTTGATTCAAAATAAGAAACAAGACTCTAGCTTTGCTGCCCTCATCACAGAAAACCTTGAGCAATCAAAAACCATTGAAAATCTCAAATCCCTAAAAACTAATCTTGAAACAACCAAAAAGGATCTAGAAGAAAAATGTCAAAAATTTGAAAATGACATACTTAGCTCAACAAGGATAATGAACAGGAAATGAGTACCTTGAAGGAAGAAAACAAGGCATTAAAAAGCAAAATTGACTCCTGGAACAAATCAGGCAATGCTTTATCCATGTATCACTTTAATCAAAGACATCCTGGAGACAGATCTTGAATAGGAGCAAATAACCCCACACTCAAAACCTACACTCCACCTACTGGTGATAGAGCTATTGAGACTATGATTCTACAAATTCTCAACACATTCTCTACCAAGAAACCATCTTACCCCATTCAAACAAAGGAAGATGTGTATAAACAGAGGAGTAAAGAGAGTAAATTAAAAGTGGATTCTCCTACAATTCCTAATACTCAAGCTTTCACAAGCACTGATGATACTAAATCTCAGAAAAGGAAGCAAGAACATCAGCCTAGAAAGTCTAAGCAAGCTGAACAGCCAAGACAAGCTGAACATCTAAAGCAAATTGGATAGCTAAGACATGCTAGACAGAAGAGGCACTCTAGGAAACCTAGACAAAACTGGCAATATTCCAATGGGAAAAACCATTAGTCACAAAACTCCTCTCCTAGATCATCATACCACTCAAAAAACCCCAGACAGCAATCTCACTTTCATCAACCAAACTACAGAAATCAAAGCCCATACAATACTGGACACCTATATAACTCCCCTAAACCCTTCACATTGACACCCTACATAATGCAAATCATGTCCTACTATAACACCCTTAACCAGTTCTTCAAGAGAAGATCAAGTGGCAAGGCTAGGGTACCAAAGAAAGTCTAATCCTTTGGACCCAAAAAGTATAAAAAGTACCATAATTTATATTCTGTTTTATAGGTATCTAGCAAAGGAATCTGGTATTTAGATAGTGGATGCAGCAAACACATGACCTACAACAAGGAATGGCTTCAACAGCTAACACCAAAGAATGGTCCCAATGTTACATTTAGTGACAATTCTCAAGCAAGAGTCAAAGGATCAGGCAACCTAGTGACCAAGGAGATTATCTTTATAGATGTATCTTATGTTGAAGGCCTTAAACACAGTTTGATCAGTATTAGTCAAATTTGTGACAAAGGTTACCATGTTATCTGCACAAAGGACCAGTGCCAAGTCAAAGACAAGAACAACAAGGTTATTCTAACAGGAGTTAGAAAGAAGAATCTCAACTGCCTCCACCTGGAAGTAGTTCAATCCTCAGCTGCTCATTGTCTTTTGTCCTATAACCAATCAGATATGTCTTGGCTGTGGCATAAGAGACTTGCTCATTTGAACCTAAAAACTATTCAAAATTGTCCATCTCCAATCTTGTTAAAGGTCTCCCCAAAATACCTTTCAAAAAGGAAAAGCTTTGCAAAGCCTGTCAATGTGGAAAACAAAAAAAGACCTCCTTTTCTGCAAAAACAAGACTTGACACTTCCAAACCTCTTGATCTCCTTCACATGGATTTATTTGGTCCCATTAGAACCAGATCTCTAGGTGGAAAGAGATACTCCTTTGTAGTTGTTGATAACTACACAAGATTCACTTGGATCATCCTTCTTGAATCCAAAGGTGATACTCTTCAGAATCTCACTCAGCTGTTCAACAAAGTTCAGAACTTTAAATGCTTGTCTATCAAAAGGATAAGATCTGATCATGGAACTGAATTTGAAAACACTAGAGTTGACACTTATTGTAATCAAATTGGAATTGATCACAATTTTTCAGTACCAAGAACTCCACAATAGAATGGAGTTGCAGAAAGAAAGAATAGGACCATTTGTGAAGCAGCGAGAGCAATGTTGTCTAAACACAATCTTCCTAAATACTTTTGGGGTGAAGCTGTTACAACTGCTGTGTATGTACAGAACAAAACTCTCATCAACAAGTATCATATGAAGACCCCATATGAGTTGTGGAATGGAAAGGTCCCTACCATATCCTATTTTCATGGATTTGGAAGCAAATGTTACATCCACAATAATAGGAAGAACAACCTGGATAAATTTGATTCCAAGAGTGATGAATGAATCTTTTTAGGCTACTCCAACACTAGCAAAGCCTACAGAGTATACAACAAGAGAAGACTAGTTGTAGAAGAATCAATTCATGTTGGCTTTGATGAAAACAATAATCAAAGCAACACTGACTTATGTGACTTTGATGAAAGTATTGGAAACTCTGACAACCTTCCAGAACCTTCACCCACAATCAATGATTCCTCTCCCTCTAATGAAAATAACATAACTCTTCCCTATGTTCTGCCCAAAGACACTCCCAACAGCTTACCCACTCCCAACAGCTTTCCCCTTCCCAACAGCTTAGATCAAACAGTTAGCTGTCAAGTAATCCCTTCCCAAATCTCCACTCAAATCCCCATTTTCAATGATGATAATCTTGTCATTTCCATTCCCATTCAAAAAGAAATCATTCCTGATGGCATTCCCCATTATGATATTTTCATGAGCGCCTTCATTTCTCAAATGGAACCCAAAAAGATCCATGAAGCTCTTCAAGATGCAGACTGGATAGAAGCAATGGAAGAAGAACTGGAACAGTTTGAAAGGAATAAAGTATGGAAACTTGTTCCCAAACCAAGAAATCAAACTGTCATAGGTACCAGATGGGTATTTAGAAATAAAATGAGTGAAGATGGTACTGTAGTAAGAAATAAAGCGAGACTTGTTGCTCAGGGATACAGACAAAAAGAAGGAATAGACTATGATGAAACTTTTGCCCCTGTAGCAAGACTTGAAGCCATAAGACTATTTCTAGCCTTTGCATCATTCAAGAAAATGAAAGTATTCCAAATGGATGTCAAGAGTGAATTCTTGAATGGAGTACTAAATGAAAAAGATTTTGTTGCTCAACCTCCTGGATTTGAACATCCTAAATTCCCAGATCATGTATACAAGTTGGACAAAGCCTTGTATGGTCTCAAACAAGCCCCTAGAGCTTGGTATGACACTCTGTCTAACTTCCTTCTTGATAAAGGATTTACCAAAGGTCATATTGACAACACACTGTTCATTAAAAAATATGGAGATGACACACTACTCATTCAGGTCTATGTTGATGACATTATCTTTGGATCATCAAATGAGGACCTCTGCAAAGAATTTGGAGATCTTATGCAAAAACAATTTGAAATGAGTATGATTGGAGAACTAACCTACTTCTTAGGTGTCCAAGTCAAACAAATGAAGGATGGGATCTTCATTAACCAAGCTAAGTACACAAGAGACATGATAAAGAAGTTTGATATGCAGAATGCCTCAACAGCTAAGACACCCCTGTCTACCACAACCAAACTTCATGCTGATACTGATGGTCAAATTGTTGATCAAACACTATACAGGAGCTATATATGATCTCTCCTATATGTTACTGCATCTAGACCAGACATCATGTTCAGTGTATGTCTCTGTGCAAGGTTCCAAGCCAATCCTAAAGAATCTCACCTTGCTGTTGTTAAAAGGATCTTGAGATATCTAAAGAGAACTCCTGACTATGGCTTGTGGTATCCTAATGAATCACAATTCTCACTAATTGGTTTCACTGACTCAGATTATGCTAGATGCAATCTGGATAGAAAGTCAACAAGTGGTGGATGCCAATTCATTGGATCAAGAATTGTGTCTTGGTCAAGCAAAAAGCAAACATCAGTTGCAACCTCAACAGCTGAGGCTGAATATGTTGCAGCTGGTCTCTGCTGTTCCCAAATATTGTACTTAAAAAGTCAACTTCAAGACTTTGGTATGAATGTCACAAATATTCCTATATTTTGTGATAATTCCAGTACAATTGCTATGACTGAGAATCCTGTTCAACACTCTAAAACCAAACACATTGAAGTTAGACACCACTTCATTAGAGATCATGTTGAAAAAGAGAATATTAACCTATCCAAAGTTGGTACTTAGGATAATATCTCTGACATTCTAACTAAAGCTATGGATGAAAAGAGGTTTAAAATTTTGAGAGCAATGTTAGGAATGATTAACTTGCCTAAGTAAAAGGGATTAACTGAAAATTCATTTAATAAACTTTAAAGAAATACAAAGACATAGTTAGCTGTTTTACAGTTTCCCAACAGCTAACCTAAAACAGATCTCTATTCAAGGACAGTCATATGATGGCCTATTTACATCATACAACTTGGAACTAGTACTTAACCTCACTACCCCTGTGGACCTTGGTAGCCTTCCAAAAACAAAAAATAAAAAGGAGTACACAAAAACTCTTCCCAACAGCTAACCAACTATCTTAGCTGTTCAACTCATATTCCCCTCTACAAGACTTGTTTCCAACCAACTCCAGATCCCTTTTCATGCATGTACTCTCTTCCATACTCCCTAACTGGTGTAGACTGAATTGTCCCCAAATACCTCTCCAACCAAACTGGATGCCTCTCCATAACTGGATCAATGGAGGTAATTGAGTGCTGCAGAGGTGGACCCATGGTTCTTGGCCACCATTCCTCCACAGCATCATAAGGGCGAAGGTCATCCAAGGGAGACATGAAATTGAAGGTTCCTGAAGTTTGCAAGCTTTCAGCAGCTATCATTGCCATGTGAGAAGAAGGACCTCCATTATCCTCTTCTTTGACTTGAACTGGACTACAACACCTCAAATACTGCCTAAACATTTTAGTGTGAGTAGTTGATGGTGATTGCTGAACACCATCAAAATTATATCCCCCTCCTTCAAGCACTGCCATGTTTATTGACAAAGAATCCCTTGTCACTGGTACATAAACCCTTGGTTGTTCAACAACAGGCACTATCTTTGCCTGAACAGCTAAGCTATCGTCTTGTTGCATCAATTCCCTAAGTGTAAAATGCCTCAAATTATGGGTCTCTCCTTTCACTCTCATACCTTGGTCACCTTCATGATCCTTGAATCCCTCCTTCCTCATTAAATCTCCAAGGGATTGCACCCTTAGGACTTCAGTTTGAGCAACTCTTGCTTTGCTGCTCTCTCCTTCCCCTATCCTCATGTTCTGACCAACCAACTTAATACTTGTTCTCTCCTCTACCTGCTTCTCTTTTCCCTTACCATCAACCCTTTTCTGTTGTGACAACCTATCTCTCTCAAATTTTTCAATAGCTTCCTTTTCACACTCTCAATCTCTTTTTCTCTTCTCTCTCTCTCTCTCTCACCTCTCTATATTTCAAAGGGTGATCTAGAGGAAGCTGTTCAACTTCCTCATACAACTGATGATCACTCTGTATAGTATATGACCTATACTCCCTTTCAAATCTTTCCCTCTCAGTTTCTTCTCCAACAGGAACTGAAAAGATTAACTTCTTAGCAGTTTGAGCCATTCTTTTTGGATTAAACTTAGATGAAAGTCTCCCCATTTTCAAGAATTGAACTGAGTATGACTTCAACAGCTAAGACTAAAGAAATTGATTTTGATGTGTATTCAGCTAAGTTCATATTCTTTTTATACACAAGGAATTTATGTCAGTCAATAATAGGGTATGGTTATAGACTTAGCTGTTGGATTTAAAAATTTTGTCCAAAAATGTCAACTGATTTGACTACCAAATATGTTCTATTGGTACATAAGGGTGGCAATCCTAGGATGTGATGGTCAAAATTCAATTAGAAGTGTGTTGTGTTATATTTAGCCCCTTACTTTCCATAAATAGCCGCCCGCTTTTTCTGGAAATAAATTATATATCATTTACTTCTATTCTATTTACTGTACACTTGAATAATAAAAGAGGATAACTGTCACTTCTCCTTAACGGCTAGCTTTAAACCCCATGTCGCCTCTCTCCTAAATATATATATATATATATATATATATATATAACCGTTGTCCCCACCTTCTTAACCACGATATTCCCATTATCTCTACCTCTTCACAAAATCCAAACAGTTAAAACCCCTCAAATTTTCAATCGATTTCGCATCCCCTATTTCAAACCCTAATCCTAATCCTCTGTTTTTGTTTACCTTCCTCTCTGCTCAAATTCTATGTCCCTTCCTAAAGAATCTCAAGGATATTACATTGAAAACGATTTCTTTGAGAGCTCAGTAGGTACCTATGTCAAAGAGATCCTAGAAAACAATGGTCTCATTAACATGTTAACTGCTCAAAATCCTATTCTTGAGAATGCATGTATGGAGGTATATAGAATTGGAACTAGGCTCAGAGATAGCTCCATTAGATGTGTCTTCCATAATGTCACCATGATCATCAAACCTGAGGATGTGCATACAACTTATGCTATCTCCAATCACCCTAGCCTTCTGACCAACATTTGGAGCAAAGACCTGGATGCTACATTCAGTATTCTCTACAAGCAATTCACTAATCAAGAAGGCATTGATTATGATTCTGTAAAGAACAAACCAATCTTGAAGAAGAACCTATCCATCAACAATTCAGCCCTCAATGATGTGGTTATCAAAGGAATGTGTGGAAAACAATCTTCCTTGGACCAGTTAAGCTCTTCAGAATGGAAGATTGCCCTTGGTCTAATTAGAAGGAAAGTGAATTGGTGCACAGTGATGCTTAAAAATTTCAATCTTGCCACTTCTCCATCTCTCCTCAAACCTTATGTGAGATCCCACAAGCCAAACCTATTCAGATTCATGAGTGGAATCTAAGCAAAGAAGCTTGGAGACCTTCCAGCCATTCTCAACACTAAGTGGCTTGAACTTGTTCCCCTCAGTATCTCCAAAAAGTTTGACAAGAAGACAATCCCTCTAAAAAGTTCTAAAGAGGGAACAGCTAAGTCAACCAAGTCCAAACCTTCAACAGCTAAGTCAACCAAGAAGGTCCCAACAGCTAAGGCTGGACCTGATGAAGCTCCAGCAACCAGAATGACAACTAGAGAAACAGCTAAGTCTTCTACAAGAAGGAAAGCCATAGCTGTTAAGAAGACAGGCAAGAGGAAGATTGATGAACCACCCTCATCTTCATCTTCAACATCCAGCTCCTCTTCTCAATCAACAAAAAGTGACTCAGGCACTCCTCCCACTAGTCATGAGAACACAACTGCTGAATTTGAAGTGATTAAACCTGCTCACAAAACTAAGAGCAAGTTGTTTGTTGATGATGAAGCAACAGTGAGTGAAGGAGAATCTGAAGTTAATAAAGAAAGTAGCTCTAGTAGTGTAATAGAGATTGATGAATAAGAATATGGAGTTCAGTTGTATCTACAACAACAGCTTGATGAAATCATAAAATCCAAGAAAGGTCAAGGACCACCTGAGCAAGTTGTGCCAACAGCTGAGCAAGCTATGCCAACAGCTAAGCAGGATATCCCAGCAGCTAAGTCAGTTGATCCAACTGATAAGGTAACATCTTCATCCTCTTCTGCTGGTCAATTCATAGTAAAAAGAAGACGTGTCAGATCCCCCTCCCCTCCCTCTCCCAATTTGACTTCCAGTTCAGATCATGCTGCTGTCATTGAAGAAATTCTTGACCTTACTTCTCAAACCATCTCTCTTGTTGAAATCTTAAGGGGGAACTCACCCAGTCCAGACATCCCTGTCAGGTCAAGGGGGAACTTTCATGTTCATGAGTTCATCGCAACAACTGAGACTCATCTTCCTCCTTCCCTTCAAACTCAAGCATCCCCTTCTTCTACATCCCCTGATCAACTTACTATCATTCCTATCCTCAATCCTCAAATCATTGAGTTTATCAAAGATAAATTTGTGTCTAATCTGTCTGATGATGATACATCAACCCTTTTTGAACAGCTTTCTAGTAAATTTTCTATGGATGAGGCCTTCAAGGCATTTGATTTCATGAGGATTAGAGAAGCTAGGCAAATCCAAGGTCAAGGTGGATCCTCTACTCCCCAACCTGCCTCAACAGCTAACCCTTCCTCTAAATCAACTCCTCAGTCTCAAATTGACCTTGACACTTCCATGCCATCCCCTAGATTCTGGGCCCTTGACTGTGACATTGACTTTTCAGTCCCAACTGTTCAAGCAGCTCACAAGAAACTCAGTTCTATATCCCCCCTTCCTCCTTTCATTAATCCCCACAATCTCTCAAATCCCTGGGAAATGACAAAGACCCACATGAGCATTAATGCTAGAAATATTGGGGGTCAACTCTTTTATGCCTATGAAGAGTGGAAAAAGTTCAGGATAACAACTCAATATTGTTTCCTCTTCTCTGCTCCAAAACTGCCAAATCCCCTCAATCTTTCAAATCTTCCTGAATGGGAATTAGTCTTCTCTCTTCTCATTTCCAAGAATATTCATGAATGCCTCTATGCCCTACCTCTCTTGTATATGCTCTGTGTATCCAATATGCACAGTCTGTATTCTGGACTCTTTTATCCAAGAAAAGCTGCATCATGGGGATAATTGTCTAGAACATCTTTCCCATCTCTGCTATTTACCCTCAACAGCTATCTCCTCCTCCTCCCCATGCTTTTCATAAGAAATCCAGGTCAAAGCTTCAAAACCTCCCTTCAAACTTTGACCCATTCAAATACACTCCTCCTTATTACCTCACCTTCACTGACTTCAACCAGTTCTCAGCTACCCTCATCAAACAACTCAAAACCTCCCTCCTCAGAAAGCTTGATGATGTGTCTGAGTTTATCCTTCAAAGAGGTGATAATCCCATTCCTCCAAATCCTGAACAGCCAAACCTAACAGCCTTCCCTCCTCCTCCTCCCAGCAGCCAACCCATGCCTCCAAGACCATCTCAGGCATCCATCCACTCCTGCTTCCAAGCTCCTCAACCTAAATTCACCAAGAAAATGCCTGCATCTCTTTACAAGAACTATCCCATGGGGGTCACTCCTGCAGAAGAAACCATGTCTCCTCAGCAACTGCAAGCCTGGATTGGTCCAAGACTTCTTTACAATCAACCTGTTCTCACCAAAAATCAGTTGATAGCCAGACAAGACCAACATTTCCAGTATAACCACATGATGGGTCTTGACTGGAACAATGAATGGTTCTACAGAAGGAATGAACCAGTGAGAAGAGCTGCACTCACTCAAGAACTAAAAGCTATGGAGAGAATTTAGAATGCTTAGTATAGGTTATTTGGTTTGTTTTCTCTGTTTTGAATAGCTGTTCAGAACAATGCCTATCTTTTCTTTTCAGTTATTTCTTTTAAAAGTAGAATTTAGTTTGTTTAACAGTTTGTTTGCCAAGCAAAACTATCAAGAAGATTTTCTCTTCATTGGTGTTCTATTTCCTTAGCATTATATTTGCAGGTACATAATCAAATGTCTTTATTTATTTACCAAAAAGGGGGAAATTGTTAGTACCTCACTATGCTTAACTCACTATTAATCATAGTAAATATGTTTTGATAAATAAATAATCAATCCATTGATTATATGATGTATATAAAAGACCTGAACACAGGCAACCCAAGACAAACCCCAACAGCTAAGCTGCCCTGCTTCCATACAAGCCAACAGACAAGCCTCTACATGATTTATCTATTATCTACACATCAAACAAACTGAAGAACTACCTATTACAACCTCTATTACATCCACATGAATTACCAAGATACTAATTTCAATCAAGCCTCGACAGAGTATGTCTTAAAAGCCCAACAGCTAAGCTCCCCTGCTCCAACAGCTAAGACTGTTCTTCACCAACAGCTGAGACTCCACGTCATCAAAATTTTGAAGAATGATTATTCCAATATTATCAACAAATAGAATAACTCATATTGAAGCTTGATCAAGTGTGAATACACCCTCTACTACCTTGACAACCTGCAAACAAAGGAATAATAAACAGTCAGTCAAAGTCAAAGACTGACCATTAATTCTCTGAACCTTTGTCCCCCAAACGGCTACTTGTCCCTAATGGCTTTATGCCAACCCTTATATAAAGGAGTATAATGACATGTTGTCAAGTGACCTTCCTAATTTTTACAACCCTTTCTCCCTTTGAAAAACCTTCAAAACTCCCCTGCATTCACACTGCAGATCTAAATATTTGCATAAATCCCCTGCAAATATTGTGGCATCTTGCACCCAGTTACAACCCACATCCAGCCAGCTAACAGCCAAGATATTTTGTAAACACACTTGTGATTATTTTCTTTTTCTTTTTTTTTTCGCTTTGAAAGAAGCAACCTTAATTGAAGTGTCAATTAAGTAGAGGGGGTTCAAAGGAACTTGCCTTATCAATGCTTGTAACTCTTATTGAAGAGAATATTATAGTGAATTGGTCTCACTGTTCCAACAGTGGGGGTGGATGTAAGAGAAGGGATTTGCCTCTGAACCACTTTAAAATACTGTGTACACTCTTGTCTTTACACTTACACACACAATACACTTGTCCTTTCATTTATTCATTCATCTATATTCCGCTGCACATTTTTTTTTATTATTATCTCTCAACAGCTAACCTCAAACAGTTAGATATCTAAGTTTTAACTAATATGTTCATTAAGTATAACAGGGCCTTTCACTATATATAGTATATCATTGACAAAATTAAGTATAAAAAAATACACGATTTATTTGGTATCATCGCAACCTCTCCTCCACTTCCATTTTTATAAGTTTTGTATAATAAATTTACTGTCGTCTCATAAGTCAAAGCAATCCCACAAATCATATTAGATGGAAATATCATGCCTCAAAACCCTATGTATCCAGGAAAATATATTTTGCATTGTGTCAGTTCCATTATTTTTCGTACCTTGACAAGTTGAAGATAAATCTTTCGGGAATCATGTTTTATTTGTTCAATTCTGCATTATCAAAAATAAATATAAAAATCAATAATTGGATAATTTTTGTAAAGCAAAAAATAAAAAATGGGGCTACCTATCTATAGACCCACAGTTCCGCGCGGGGGGAGGGGGGGATCATATTTAACTTTTCTTGATAACTTGATTTTAGACGTGTCCACTTTAACCGGAACCAGTTTAACTGTCGGTTTCTAACCGGTTAACCGTGAACCGTCGGTTTAAAGCTTAGGTTAATTTAGACCATTTTGAAAACCGTCAACCGCCGGCTAAAACCGGGAAAGTCAACTTCCGGTTAAACCGGATAACGGCTATATCCACTCAGTTTCCTAACATTTTCCAGTTACTTTTCAGAATTCCAATCAGTTTTATAACGATCTCCAGTTAGTTTTCTAACAAAATCAGTATTATTACATGTTTTTTTTGGAAAAATTATACTTATTGAGTGTAGTGAGTGTCACATTTTATTTATAAAAAAACACTTCAAAAAACTGTTTACAAAAAAAGGAAACAGAACCGGATAAACCGGTTAGCTAGCAAACCGTAACCGGAACTTAACGGTTGCCGGTTAAGTTAAGGTTAGACTTTAACAGAA
The DNA here is from genome assembly GCA_026119855.1 of Campanula takesimana. Classification (NCBI taxonomy): domain Eukaryota; kingdom Viridiplantae; phylum Streptophyta; class Magnoliopsida; order Asterales; family Campanulaceae; genus Campanula; species Campanula takesimana. Next base: position 738,582 of record JAOWBW010000188.1, read on the forward strand.
TTCCTAACTGCCGGTTTTGACCGTTAACCGGCGGTTATAACCGGATGGCCACGTCTGCTTGATTTTTTTTTTAAAAAAATGACTAATAAATTATTATTATTATTATTATTGAAACAACATGACCCATAAATTATTAAATAAAAAATTTGTATTTTCATAAAATTCTAGTACTTGTAGTCGGTAGTGTTCTTTGTGATGGGTATCAATAACATTTTTTGAATTTCACAAAACCAACTAAATTTTCATAGAGTTTTGTTGAATTTAATTGAGATGAATAAGAAAGTCATATAAATATATTCAACTGCAATTCGTTATATTAAAAGAGAAAACTAAAGTCAAAGGATATCAAAGATGCATGTTACCAAATCAAACGTAACGCGTTGAGTTACATTCTCTCATGCATTATTCATATTGAAGAATCCCTACCAAACTACAAAAATTAGTTGCCTCCTATTCTTTACCTATTGGCACATTCCAAGTTGTGTTAAACAAAGACATTACTACTTCAAATGACCACTATATAAAGAGGCAAAACCTTCTCTTTACATATAACAATTCTCTTCTAGCTTTGCCATTAGTAGTTTTTTCTCTTACCCTAAAGGATTTTCCGGCAGCCTACCATAGTTGGCGGCCGGAAATGGCCACGCCACGGATACTTTTTGCCATCGCCATTTGTTTGGTGGCGATAAATGTGAGAGCTGACGGACGTGGGCCTAACGCTGCTAGTCTACATGTTGGGGTTGGAGTTCATATTGAACACGGTAAGGGTCACAATGATAAGTCTTATGGTGCTCAGTCCCCAAATTCAATGGACAAGACGCCTACTTCGGACGAATCATCTTATGATGATCAACCACAAACAACACCGCTGAAATTCCCAAAATTCCCAAATCCTTTCCACCCTCACAAATCACCACCACCACCGTCGCCTTCTTCGGAACCAGGGTATTTCCACAACTCACCACCTCCTCCTTATATTTATAAGTCTCCACCACCTCCATCGCCATCACCACCACCTCCTTACATATACATATCACCTCCACCACCTTCTCCTTCTCCTCCCCCACCATATGTTTACGTGTCTCCACCTCCTCCTTATGTATACAAATCCCCACCACCTCTTTCTCCATCACCACCACCTCCTTATATTTACAAGTCTCCTCCACCACCTTCACAATCACCGCCACCTCCTTATGTTTATAATTCTCCTCCACCACCATCACCGTCTCCTCCACCACCTTATATGTACAAATCTCCACCACCACCTTCACCATCACCACCTCCTCCTTATGTTTACCAATCTCCTCCCCTACCCTCGCCATCACCACCACATCCATATGTGTACGAGTCCCCTCCACCACCTTCTCCATCACCACCACCTACATATGTTTATAAGTCTCCTCCACCACCTTCACCATCACCACCGCCTCCTTATCTTTACAATTCCCCTCCGCCACCTTCACCTTCTCCTCCTCCACCTTATGTATACAACTCGCCACCTCCTCCTTCACCATCACCACCTCCTCCCTATATATATACGTCCCCACCACCTCCTTCTCCATCACCACCTCCTCCTTATGTTTACCAATCTCCTCCTCCACCTTCGCTATCACCACCACCTCCATATGTTTACGAGTCCCCTCCACCACCATCACCATCACCACCACCTCCTTATCTTTACAATTCCCCTCCACCACCTTCACCTTATCCTCGTCCACCTTATGTATACAACTCTCCACCTCCTCCTTCACCATCACCACCTCCTCCCTATGTATATAATTCCCCACCTCCTCCTTCTCCATCACCACCGCCTCCTTACATTTACAAGTCTCCTCCCCCACCTTCACCATCTCCACCTCCACCTTATGTGTATTTGTCTCCACCGCCACCAACACCATCACCGCCACCTCCATATATTTATAAATCACCTCCACCACCTTCACCATCACCACCCCCTCCTTATATTTACAAGTCACCTCCACCCCCTTCGCCGTCTCCACCTCCACCTTATGTTTACAAGTCTCCTCCCCCTCCTTCGCCATCACCACCTCCTCCTTATGCGTATAAGTCTCCACCACCTCCTTCTCCATCGCCACCACCTCCTTATATTTACAAGTCTCCACCACCGCCTTCACCTTCTCCACCTCCACCTTATGTTTACAAGTCTCCTCCCCCTCCTTCACCATCACCACCTCCTCCTTATGCGTATAATTCTCCACCACCTCCTTCTCCATCGCCACCACCTCCTTATGTTTACAAGTCTCCTCCACCGCCTTCGCCTTCTCCACCTCCACCTTATGTTTACAAATCTCCTCCCCCTCCTTCACCATCACCACCTCCTCCTTATGCGTATAAGTCTCCACCACCTCCTTCTCCATCGCCACCACCTCCTTATATTTACAAGTCTCCACCACCGCCTTCACCTTCTCCACCTCCACCTTATGGTTACAAGTCTCCTCCCCCTCCTTCACCATCACCACCTCCTCCTTATGTGTATAAGTCTCCACCACCTCCTTCACCATCACCACCTCCTCCTTATGTGTATAAGTCTCCACCACCTCCTTCTCCATCACCACCACCTCCTTATATTTACAAGTCTCCTCCACCGCCTTCGCCTTCTCCACCTCCACCTTATGTTTACAAGTCTCCTCCCCCTCCTTCACCATCACCACCTCCTCCTTATGCGTATAATTCTCCACCACCTCCTTCTCCATCACCACCACCTCCTTATGTTTACAAGTCTCCTCCACCGCCTTCGCCTTCTCCACCTCCACCTTATGTTTACAAATCTCCTCCCCCTCCTTCACCATCACCACCTCCTCCTTATGCGTATAAGTCTCCACCACCTCCTTCACCATCGCCACCACCTCCTTATGTTTACAAGTCTCCTCCACCGCCTTCGCCTTCTCCACCTCCACCCTATGTTTACAAGTCTCCTCCCCCTCCTTCACCATCACCACCTCCTCCTTATGTGTATAAGTCTCCACCACCTCCTTCACCATCACCACCTCCTCCTTATGTGTATAAGTCTCCACCACCTCCTTCTCCATCACCACCACCTCCTTATATTTACAAGTCTCCTCCACCGCCTTCGCCTTCTCCACCTCCACCTTATGTTTACAAGTCTCCTCCCCCTCCTTCACCATCACCACCTCCTCCTTATGCGTATAATTCTCCACCACCTCCTTCTCCATCGCCACCACCTCCTTATGTTTACAAGTCTCCTCCACCGCCTTCGCCTTCTCCACCTCCACCTTATGTTTACAAATCTCCTCCCCCTCCTTCACCATCACCACCTCCTCCTTATGCGTATAAGTCTCCACCACCTCCTTCACCATCGCCACCACCTCCTTATGTTTACAAGTCTCCTCCACCGCCTTCGCCTTCTCCACCTCCACCCTATGTTTACAAGTCTCCTCCCCCTCCTTCACCATCACCACCTCCTCCTTATGTGTATAAGTCTCCACCACCTCCTTCTCCATCACCACCTCCTGCTTATATTTACAAGTCTCCTCCACCACCTTCGCCGTCACCCCTACCTCCTTATGTTTATAAGTCTCCTCCACCACCCTCACCGTCTCCTCCTCCACCTTATGTTTACAAATCTCCACCAACACCTTCACCATCACCACCACCTCCATATGTTTACAAATCTCCTCCCCCGCCCTAGCCATCACCACCTCCTCCTTATTTTTACAAGTCTCCCCCGCCACCTTCACCCTCACCACCACCTCCTTACGTCTACAAATCTCCACCACCGCCCTCACCATCTCCTCCTCCTCAATACATTTACAACTCTCCACCTCCTCCACATATAGGATACTAACTCAATTTCAGCATGTCCTAGATCATACGTACACAATATTCAATTGTTTTACAAGAACACAAAGGATTTTAGCCAAATATCCACAATTTCTGCCGATCAAACAATGCACTGGCTTGGACAATAAAGAAGAACAACTTGATGTATGCATGGGAGTAGCATATCATTGCTTTTTATTTATGTTATATTCTGTTTTCCATTTCTTTTTATAATCTGTTTCCTTTTTGGGACTCGGCTTATGGCTGACTTTCAAAAATGTACATTTACTTATTTTAATTGATTTTTAACTTGGTTATACGAGTATATGTTTATGATGGTTGCTCATAACTTTCCATTCCCTCTTTGACTTTTACGGTATTATTTCTCTAACGAGCAATCATCGACATGAACACAAATATGTTCAGGAACCTCCCCTCCATACACATAATCCACGTGTTAGCTTTTCGACAATTTTACCGTTGGGTGGGATGACATTTTACGTGTTAGCTTCAATCTATTACACCAACGCGCTATCTTTACATAATGAAGTAGCTAAAGAAGAAAATACCCGCCACGACACTATTGTGTCAAAAATCACTAGTCATTAATAAAAAAAAAATAGACAAAAAAAAAAGGTAGAAATAATTTTGTCTCCTAGTTCTTGTTATTTAATCATGTGCAAACGACATCAACTTCCATCAAGATCATACGCATAAGTCTTGTGGAGTTATATGAAGTTACTTTGGACAATGCATCCCAGAGTAGAATAGTGATTAATAGTAGAAGGGGGTAAAGTGTAAGTTGACCATTACAGTGAACATATTATGAACCTTTTCCTTTTCAACCTTTTTGACCATTAATCACTCATTAGTATTATGGCCTACTTACTGTTAGAAGGCCATATTTCACGGCTAACTAAAGTCGCCATCTTCTTTATGGGTTAACTCCACTACTGTATTTTGAATATAAATTTTCATATCTTTTATGGGTTAATTTCATTTCGAGACTAAAAACTTATTTGTTGTACGGTGCCAAGTTCACTCTCATCACTCTTTAAGTCCAAATGTTAGAAGTTTACTTGTACCGCCGCTATTTATCACTTGCGGGACACGCCGCCCGATCACCAATATCGAGAAAACTTTTGACGTAAGGCACATATAGTGCTCCATTCGACAGGCCACATCAGAGGAAATCTCATATATCTCACACACGCGGTCCACTGCGCGTCGGGCACATCCACTAACTTGGGCTCTGATACTAGTTGTCGGGACCGCGATCGCCCCCATCACTCCACATTAGTATGATATTGTCCGCTTTGAGCTCAGCCCGCTGGGATTTGTTTTTTGGCATCTCCCTAAATGCCTCATACTATTGGAGTGTTTGGACACCTTCATATACGAAGTAATTATTCTTTCAATTGCCGATGTGAGACTTGGGTTGACACCCCAACACCAACAAATCATACAAAATTGTTGTAACGACCCGAGACATAAGCATCACTCACTGGCTCACTGAGCACAAACATCTGGGTTCACTTGGCTTACCACATACATACTTTAAAGTTCATGACCTCTAAAAGTCTAATGAATAATTTGATAGTGCTCAATGGTAGCTTAACGGATTTATAAATAGCACACACAAACTCTCACACACATCCGATGTGAGATGAAGTACTACAATTGTTCGCTAATTCAGAGAGAAGTGAGGGCGGTTATGATATCACTTACACTAGTAAAGTACAATACTCCTCTCATCTCATTTATTTATTTACTTATTTTAGTTTGAATGATTATTAGCAATGATTTTGAATTAATTTATTTAACCTAACAAAAAGATAAATATTATTATTAATATGTAATGACGTACCAATGACAATTTTTAATTTTATTGGGTAATTTAATTAACATAAAATTATTATTTAAAATTTATTTAATTTTAGTAATAAAAAAGAAAACATCAGTATGAAATTGATGTGTGACCTATGTCATAGAAAGAAAACTGTAATTCACCCCACACAACCTAATTATGACCAACACAAGCCATTTTTCTACCGCATGTCATGCCGTAATGTGACAAAAATTTGTCACCTTTTAACATGTCCCTACTAATAAAGCTACTCCTTCATTAGCACCTTCCACTAAGCTCTTTAACCATAATTTACCTTTTAGACCTCTCTCTTCTCTTCTCTTCTCTTCTCTCTCACTCATCTCCATAGGCTCCAATGGCTAACTTTCTCTTCTACTTCTTCACCTTGTTTCTACTTAGTTTTTCCCATGGAGAAGCCTCCATTCTCGACCTCGAGGAGTTATCGTGGCTAGATGAGAAAGACGGTGAAGTTGACATGGTCCAATCGCGACACGACACGTTAAAAACGTGTGATTTTAGGTCCGGAAAATGGGTATATGATCAGTCTTATCCCTTGTATGACTCGAGCTGCCCGTATTTAAGTAGTGCAGTCAATTGTCAGAAAAATGGGAGGCCCGATTCGGACTATGAAAAGTGGAGATGGAAGCCTCATGGTTGTTCCATTCCTAGGTATCACTAGAATAGAATGTTTTTTTTTTTTCTAACCTTACTTATATCATGCTGTTCATGAAAGAATCTTGAAGTTATCTAATTTGGCTTTGTGATCATGAATTAATTAGGTTTGATGCCTTGGAGTATCTTGGGAAGATGAGGAGAAAAAGAATAATGCTTGTGGGTGATTCTATAATGAGGAATCAATGGGAGTCTCTTGTCTGCTTAATTCAATCCGTTATTCCGACAGATCGCAAGACTGTCACTTATGCTGGCCCTTCCATGGCCTTCCATGTTCTGGTGAGCGAGACACTACTTTTTTTACGTTCATAAATCAGTGTCCATTTTTGACTTTGATGGACGAATTTAAAAGTTTGACTTTTAAGCAGTTTTAGTATCAAATTATTTGTCCTCAATCAAGTTTAGTTTGATTTTTCAACCTTTACAATTGCGTCAATCTTCTCCTACAGGATTATGAGACATCAATCGAGTTTTGTTGGGCTCCATTTCTTGTTGAACTGAAGAAAGAAACTGGAAACAAGAGGATTTTGCATCTAGACGTGATAGAAGATAATGCAAAGTACTGGAGAGGAGTTGATGTTCTTGTGTTTGATTCAGCTCACTGGTGGACTCACTCTGACAGATGGAGTTCGTAAGTACACAACTTTCGTGTTCTGACAAGAATGAAAAAACACAAGATTTTCATGAAAGTATATGTTTGATAATCATTATACTCATGTTTGATCAATATATCAGGTGGGATTTCCTTATGGAAGGACACAGTTTGTCCAGAAATTTGAACCCCATAGTTGCATACCAGAAAGGGCTCACGACATGGGCAAAATGGGTCGATTTAAATCTAGATCCTAGGACAACGCGAGTCATTTTCAGAAGCATGTCGCCTAGACATAACAGGTAATTCATTAATCATAACCAAAAGCGTTCAATCTGTCATTTTTACTATTAAAACAGTCAGTTTGTCAGTTAAAACTGGCAGATCACTATAATCTTGTACTATATGTGTTGATCATTTTGATCATGATTTGGTCAAATTATAGGGATAATGGATGGAAGTGTTACAATCAAAGGGAACCCCTCGCGTATGCAAGTCACGTCCATGTACCAGAACTAATGCAGGTGGTACAAGGGGTGTTGAGAAGGATGAGTTTTCCGGTATACTTACAAGATGTTACAGCTATGTCAACTCTTAGAAAAGATGGGCATCCCTCTGTTTATGCTAAAGCCATGGGAGAAAAAGAAAAGCAGCATTTAAGGGACTACACTTCTGACTGTAGTCATTGGTGCCTGCCTGGTGTACCTGATATCTGGAATGAAATGTTAACTACTCTGCTTTAAGAAAGTGTTGAATCTAGAGATTGTAATAGTATTGGTTGTGGTACTTAGTTTGTGACTGTTGACTTTTGTTGATTTTGCGTGTCGTGGGAGTGGTTTGTATGGTATGTTAATAGATTGCAAGATTAAGAATTTATGTTGGTTAGTTCACCTGTACTGAACTGAACATTACTGACGCTCAATAACACATGCACTGGCACCGAAGACATTGCACTGAACATACTGACAGTCTGACACTCAATAACTCATGCACGGAAGACGTGATGATTACTCTGCATGACTATATAGTATTAGGATTTAGGAGGGTTTAGACGAAGTCAAACATGCATGGTAGAACGAAGAATTATATGAATGACTCAAATATTATTGATGCTAGTGATACATATTTATAGGGTTACAAGGAATATTCTAGAGTCCTAATCTAATTAGGAAAACTAATACAAAAAGAAAACTAATATTCTAGAATAATCTAGCTTGGTTTACAAGATACAAATCTCCTAATGATGTACACAATATCTAGGTTAGGTAAATAATATCTAAAAGATATTTACAAATATACTTTGGATAGATAATATTCCTTATAAGCTCCCGCAAGATGGACGATCCTTGGATAAGTCCAATCTTGGAAAGTCATGAGGTGAACCGGGTGTGATGAAGCAGTTGAGGTGGATGAGTACCCGTATGCGGGTGATGTTGCCGTGATGAGTTTGGCAAAGGTTGAAGCACGTGATGTCACCTTGGTCGTCACCTTTATAGGGGTTGTACCCCTCACGTGGAACATAAAGTGGTCGTCAGAATGACGAGGTTGTAGAGGTACCTTTGGAGTTGTTACGTCATAAGGACGGTTGTGTGAAGAAGAGCCGACTGAGGTTATTCTGCAGGAGGGTGTGCCGTCGATGATGCAGCAGGTGGTGTGGTTTGGTGTTGATGTGGTTAGGAGAGGTGGTGGACTCGGTTATTGAAGTATGCCGAAGGTGATGACCACCGGGTAGAAACCATAAGAGGTTTAAGGTGGTGGTATGAGGGATGATGGAGTAGAGGTGAGGTTAGGTATCACAGGAGGCAAGGAGCCTGTGCCTCTAAGGTTTCAACAAGGAGGTTTGTTGAAGAATAATTCCATACCTAGTAGTGGTGGAGTAGGGTGAGGAAGGGGGGAAGAGAGGGGTGTTTGGGTAAAAGGTTTGTTGAAGAATAATTCCTTCGGCCAAACTCTCACCTCATCTCACACCCTCCATTCATCTCATAAATGGCCTCTCCTCCATCCATGTTCCAACCCAATATCTGCACCACCCTCTTGCAGCACACTCTCTACGGCAAAACCCTCACTGCCGCCCCAACCTCGGCACAACCCAATTGCCGACATCCTCTCCGCCTACCGCACCGTCAACTGCCCTCTCTACCGCCCCCCGCCCCCACCACACCACCTCCTGCACCACCGTCGGCAAACCCTCCTACCGAATAACCTCAACCGGCTCTCCACCACACAACTGTCTTTCTGACGTAAAAAACTCCAAAGGTACCACTACAACCTCGTCATTGTGACGACCAATCTATATCACACGTGAGGGGTACAACCCCTACAATGGTGACGACCAAGGTGACATCACGTGCTTCAACCTTTGCCAAGATCATCACGGCAACATCACCCGCATCCGGGAACTCATCCACCTCAACTGCTTTATCACACCCGGTTCACCTCATGACTTTCCAAGATTGGACTTATCCAAGGATCTTCCATCTTGCGGGAGCATATAAGGAATATTATATAATCCTAAGTATATTTTGTAAATAATTTTTAGATATTAACCTAGATATTGTATATCATTAGAAGATTGTTTCTTGTACAACAAGCTAGACTAGATCTAGAACTTTCTATGTAACCCTATAAATATGTAATCTATTGTTCATAATAAATTGAGTCTTTCATATTACTTCTTCTCTACCATGTATGATTGACTTCGTCTAACCCTCCTAAATCCTAATATATAGTACTCTACCTTGTCCTATACATAAGCGTGCCGAGTCTTTACTCATTAGAATGTGATGATTCTATGTTGGGTAGTTAACCTGCAGTGAACAAGCACACTTCAGTAGTGAACAATGATATCTTCTTTCTCAATCAAGGATAAGGTAAAATGATTCTTCCTTAAACTTTACAGCTCCCACTTTGTTTACAAAATAAGGATGTCTGCAGGTCTGAACATGATGTCCTGCAAAAGCTTTCTCCCATCTACACTCTCTCTTACACATTTGGTTGTTATGATCCCCAAATTTTCAACCTAGTAATTTTTGGTACACATTTTATGCTTTTCTTGAGCTACTTTTTGTTGGTGACCTTTCTGAAATTAGCTGTTCTATTTTTCGCGTTTTTTAAGATATATTTCTAGAAACTCTAGATTGCAATGTAAAACATCAAATGCGTGTATGCATTGTGATACGAAAAACCAGGACAATCAACGCATCAATAAAGAAAAACAATATCAAGAAACTGAAAGTGAAAGTGAAAATATTATTACTCAGGGTGTAAACATAATAATTTGTGTAGTCCTAGCTTCAATCACTGTAAATCTGGGAAATCATACGTATTTTCTAACATCTTTTTTCCTAAGATTTATTGGTGAATCCAATATTCTAGACAGAATTGAAAGAAAAACAAGGAAAGAATACGAAAAACGCCTATGCTCTACCTCAATCTTCCTCTTCTTGGGGACCAAACCTCTTCTTCAACTTAGAAACATCCTTACTTTTCAATCCAAAAGCCTTCTCCAACAACTCCTCATTAATCCCCGACCCAAACAAAGCCGAAGGCATTCTCAAACTCCCCGGATTCTGACTATTAAAACTCCCCAAAATTGAAGCCCGCGACTTTCCAACGTTCATCTGAAAATGCAACATACCCCTAGGAAACACCATCACATCCCCTTTCTCAATCACCTTCGCAAAAATCTTGTTATTAGAATCTATAAATCCAGAATAAATCCTTCCTTCTAGTACATAAGCCACCTCTGTCGCTCTTGGATGAAAATGTGGCACATTAACAGCACCAACTTCAAAATCAGCACGAACGAGTGACATGCCTAGCGTGTTTAGCCCAGGGAAGACAGTTGATGACACAGGAACACCGGAAAACCCGTTTTTGAACTTTCCGGGAGATTTTATACCGGAAAATACGAAATCTTCGACGGTGACTGACGAAGAGTTCTTGCATGAAGGGACGGAATTATGATGGGATGAGGAGTTTATTGTGCTCGGAAGACAATAGTCTTGGATGGGATCAGGATCAGAAGCCAATACAACAGAGATGGTGTAAAGGATGAACATGATTAACAAGATTGTGATTTTGGAAGACATGGTTTTTTATCTCAAATTTTTTGTGAGATCAAGAAATGAAGAAAAGAATGGGATTTTTAAAGAGATGGTTAGTGTTGAAATAGTGGGGGAATCATGCAACTAGAATTCTTAACTAATCTGACAGTAATTCTCTATGATTACAAAGGAAAAATATAAGTGCAACAAGAAGTAGGTGGTGAATGAGAAAAGAGTGGATTTTCTAATTTCCAACTTCTGGATTTAAAAGTCTTGAGTTTGACACTTGATGACAAATTGAGGTGCCATAGTAGTTTCCTAGCCTTTTATATTGACTAGAGTTTGGTCTTTTTTTTAATCCTAATACATGGTCCACACCATTTGGTACCTAAAATATCAAACTATGGCAAAAATGAATTTTGCTTTCATCAAAGTAATGTCAAATAAAAATCAGACCATACCCTGACTTTTTAACCATTGTAGCCGGTTATCCATTGTTGCGCTACAACATGTGGTTCTGATGGAGTCAATGCCCTTGCAAGTTCGAGATCAAGAACTAAGATTTATTGGGGCCCATGTGGGAATTATTTTAGGTTAATTTATCTTAATTATTACTCCCTCTGGTCCAAAATAACTGTCACTTTTGGTCAAACATATGTAAGTTTGACCAATAAATTTAAACAAAAAATAATGATCCTAATAAAAATCTAAAAATTGTTATTAAAAGTATTATTAATTGTAATACAATGACAAATTTTAGATTTTTTATTATCATCATTATTTTTTATTTAAATTATTGGTCAAAGTAACATCTGATTGACCAAACGCGACAGTTATTTTGGACCCGAAGGAGTAATTTTTAACTAAAATTTGTGACTGCATCTAGACCGCATGTTACATACGATTACCCGATTACCTGATGTATTAGTTCCAGTCTAGAGAGAGGATAAAGAAAAGTGATAGGCTTGAAGATGAAGATATGATGATTAGATATTAGCTGGAAGGTTTGGACATGTAGTTGTCAGGCTTATTGAGGTGTCGTTTTGTAAGAAATGGTATTAAAGTGAGGGGAGATCGAGTTGTCTGTATATGTGAAGAAATGCATCTAATTATTAGTCATTTCTTTTTATACTTATATTTAAAGTCAAGTGACAATAATTGTAACCTACTTTCACTCAAACTAAAATCAAATGCTACCAACTATTACTTTTCCCCATCCATAAGTATAAGTATCCACCTTCCTCTTTAATACTCCTATGTCTCAAATTAAGTATTTTTATTTCTAAACAATAGTACAGTTTTATTATGGTATAACCTTTATTTTCATTTGTTCTTTTTCTTTTTTCTTTTTATATTTTTGAGTTGGTCAATACAATGGTTTTATTCGGACCAATTAGGCGTCCACTTTGGAATTTGGCTCAAGTTGAATGAATCAACATACATTGTCCCATGTGATTCATGAATGTGATAGTTGGTTTTCCAATGAGACTTTTGGTATTTGTCTATTCGGATAAAGCTTGAACTATTGTGCTTATAAATAGGCACATATAGAAAGAGTTCAAGTGTGCCTTGTGGTGCCAAGAGTGCCCCTCCCTTAGGAGAGAGATAGTTAGAGAGATGTGTACATTCATAAAGGAGTTGTACACTATTCTGAGAGTAGCCTAGTGTTATCATTTCTTGTAATCCTTGAGTGAGGGGGATACGGATTTGTAGGATGATACACTTTGTAATGTTGAAGTTATATATTGTTGATTGGTCCGTGGATGTAGTCCATTGATATTTCGGTGAACCGCGTTAAATTGTCTTATTTATTCTTTCCGACATATTGGTCGTGTTCAAATTAATGGTGTAACATAACTTAATTGTTGGTGTGAATGAGAACCGCTTCCGCCGCGCACAACAATTGGTATCAAGAGCTTGGTGGAAGAGGGGAATTCACATCAACAAAAGAAAGCCAAAATAAAACAAAAGGGCTGTTGATTATGGTTCGGATTGTTCAGCGCAGCGGTGGTAAAATTAGCGTAGCTCGTACGTTCACCGTTGGATCGTGTAGAAATTTGGTGTTTGGCTACAGGACTAATAGATCTTCAATCTGAATGGTGGCGCTTGAATTTGGAGGACCCTAGCATCGGGAAAAATGTCCGAACAGCAGCAGTTTTGAAGAAATTCATATTTTGGGAATATGAATTACGAACAGTCAAAGTATCAAGTCCCGATCTTTGATGGGAAGATGTATTTCACAGAATGGCAAATGACAATCCAAGATGTGTTGGTTTAACAAGGTCTTGATGAAGCTTTGGAAGAGGAAAAGCCGGAAGGAGTGAAAGACGCGGATTGGGCGAAAATTCAGAAAAGGGCTTCAAGCACGATAATAAGGTTAGCAATTGCTCCTGGAATTAAATATAGTGTTTTGAAGGAGACAACACCGAGAGATATTTGGGAGAAGCTTGCAAGTATTTATGCATCAAAATCTTTGACAAATCGTTTGTTCTTGAAGATGGATCTTTATTGTTTGAAGTTTGATGAAGGGGGTAGTTTGCATGACCATATAAACTCTTTTAGTTAACTAGTATGTCGGTTGTCTAATGTTGAAGATACGATTAAAGATGAGGAACAAGCTTCATTATTGTTGGCATCATTACCAAGTCCTACAAGCCATTTGTGAAGACGGTATTGACAGGTAGGAGAACTTTAACGCTTGATGACGTCGTTAAAGCATTGAAAGATAATGAAAGAATGACAAGGAGCGATAGCTTCTCAAATGGAGAAAAAGTACTAGTTGCGGAAAGTTCACAAAAAGGGAGGAGTTATAATCATGAAAGCACAAAAGAGAAGTCAAGGTCTAAATCAAGAGGGGAAAGAGACATGAGTTCCATTGAGTGCTTCTATTGTGGAGAAACTGGTCATAAGCAAATACGTTGCCCGTAATTTCGTGAAGATCTAAAGAGCATGCGTAATTTAAAAGGGAAGAACAAAATTGATAAGGAGGATGTCAATTCTACTGAAAGTGAAGTGAGGTTCTTATGTTCGAGACTGTAGCTTGTGTTGATTCAAGCAAAGAGAAGAATACTAAATGGGTGTTAGATTCTGCTGCTTGAGTGCATGTACGCAATGATCGAGGCATGTTTGACTCATTGCGATCGGGAAGACAACTTAGAGAGATTAAAGTGCCGAACAATCAAAAGTTGGAGATTGAAGGCGTTGGGAGTGTACGCTTCAAGCTTCATAATGGGATTGTGAAGACTGCTTTGAATGTGAGGTATGTTCCTGGTGCAACTGCAAATGTAATTTCACTTGGAGTATTGAAGTCTCGTGGGTACAAGTTTGTTGGCACATCAAGGTGGTGTAACGTGTAAAGGGGAGACGTTTGGTGTTAAGGGGAAACAAAAATGAGAGTGGCAACCGTTGCTAATTAGATAGTCTAGCGGTGCGAGCACACACAATTGAGGATGACAAGTCAAAGAAGAAGGTCACTTTTTTAACCATGTTGAGATATTTGGGAATTCAAATCGAGGGAGGAATTGTTGAGACTCAATTAATATTCTCAAAGACTTTTGGAAGGATTCATGAACATGTGATCAAATCTCTTGAGTGTATTCTTTGATCTAGACTTATCATTGAAGTGGTAAGTAGTTCATTAATTGGTTGATCATCATCTAGCTCTTTTATTATCTATAAATAGGAGATTGGATGAGATTGCCATCATACAACAAAGTGAGAGTGTTGTGAGGTAGAGAGTGTTAGCATAGCCTACAATTTACAGAGAGAAATTGTAAGCTTTTGCATTAGAGAGAATATTCAAGAGTATTGAGAGGGAGAGAGTCTCTATTCTTGTATTATTGAAGAAATTATAATATTGTTGGTGGTGGAATAGGCTTTAAGCCGAACCACGGAAATATTGTGTGTTTTGTCTTCGATTGTCTGGGTGTGTATTTTTGGTTTCTCTTGTGCGAATTCTCTTGTGAGAGATTGATCCTAATTTGTGTCTCCCTCCTCCTCAGAGCCGACCCTTACCTTAGGCCACTAAAGCGCCGCCTTATGAATAACATGAATAACAGATGTCAAATTTAATCTAAATTTCAACTCAAGTACGCAAGACTGAGATAACAATAACCGTTTCACTATCCCAAATGTCCATTTATTACGAAAAAGACTTTATATAACTCAACTAAACTGGAGTATAACTTTTTATGCATTTTTACCACTGATGTTGTCGACAAATTGATTGACCCAAAATTATTTTCATTCCTCATTTTCATTATTTCATTTACTCTTACCGCAACTAAAATCTTTATATTTACATGGTTTATTCTCAAAAAAAAAATCAACCAGATGTTGAACTGTTTGTGTAAATGGTACAACGCTTACTTTTACAAATGGATTTGCTTTTAAATGAGAAAAGAGTATATTTAATTATTATTGGTAATGTCTTAATTGGAGCAAAATATTTATATTTACTAATTTTGTGTCAATTTTTAACGATGTTGTTATTTTAAACTTCTAGACATAAAGACCCCAAGAAAATAGTTGGCACGCACTCGCCTAGTAGAAAACTAGAAACACCCAAAAACTATGTTCTATTTAAGTTGTTCTAATTTTTGAGTAATGCGTCCCAACTCCGTCCCATCACATCACAAGTGAGACTAATTTCCTTTTCAGTCCGTCCCACCACAAGTGAGACTACCCAAAATGAAAATGTTTTAATATAGTTATAATCAACCAACCCCATCATTTAACCCCACTCATTCTCTCTCTTCATTTTCCACCACTCATTTTATTCAACCAACACTACTATTTACCTCACTTATTCTCTCTCTTCATTTTCTACCACACATACACTACCTTTTTTTTAATTATTGTGCCCCACAAGTTGGTCTCACTTGTGGTGGGACGGAGGGAGTATGTAAGAAACTACTTCATGGATCATTTGCAAATATGCTCATGTGCGTACTGTATCTCTTGAAAAGAAATAAGCTCATAATACCTCAATTTAAGTGCCCAAGTCTGGAGAATCAAAATCTGGTTGCACTACTTTGGAGCAGTTGACTAGTATCCTCTACTCATTGATGCTGAAAAAAAAGGTGAGTTACAAGCAGTTGAACAAGAGTTCAGTAAAGTGCAGTGAAGAACACGAATAGCATATTCTAATACATTTTGATCCAAATATAATATCATGGTTTTGACATGATTTGATTGATGTAGAATTGTGTAATTTGTAATATAGATGTATGTTTACGTGCTTTCCTAGTAACTGTCTTCATCTGATTCTGGCCTCCTGAGGTAGTAACGCAGGCAGTTTGTCAACACCTGCACGTTCAAGAAAATAATTAGACATTGAGGAGGTGGGGCCCTTGTCATGGAATTACGACACACACCCATATAAATGTAGAGGAAAAATCTACAAACATGTAATTGAAACCCTTCGGATTTTCTCGATTTTAAATAAGAACCTGGTGCGGAATATAATCCCAAAGTACTATGAGACTGGGGACGGAGGAAGTAATCAAGGAAACTACAAAATGATATGGCATTTGAGGGAACATTGAGGAGGAAAGCATTGCTTTAACTTGGGAGATCAATCAACTTGGTAATTTACAAGTCCAAGTTGAAAAGGACTAATAACTTGACCTAGTGCATATTCATGAATCAAAGTTTTCAACTATGAGGGAGAAAGTTAAAACATAATGATAAACTGTAAGCTTAATTTTCGAATAGGGGAACACTTAAAAGAGGCAACTCGGAAGGCAACAATGGTAAAGTGAGATCAGAACGAAAGCCAGTTGGGTGTTGTAGCAAGATCAGAGATAACATGCAATTTCCAAAGGTTCACGTTTCAATACAGTATCAGTATCACAGCCGTGTAGCTGACAGTAATACGCTCTCCATCCCATAAAGATAGTCTTATTTTGATTTTTTGAGTCAACATAACTGAACTTTGACAGAAAAGTTAAATTTTAAATTATCTTCATGAAATTTTAAATTTGATACTGATGCAACATTAAGAATACGATCAATAACAATTTTTAGAATTTCCAGAGGATATTCAGTTTGTTAAAGTGCAATTAAATTGACTTAATCAAAATTGGACTATCTTTATGGGAGGGGGTATATTTTTGTTAATAAAATCCCTTGTGGTTTTGGCTAATAATCGAGTGTCATAGGGGCACTGCTTAGAAAACCCCATATTAGTATACTAACTAAATGAGTGTAATTGTTCGTCAAACTGTAAAAGTGAAAAGAAGACTAGCTATAACAATATTTCTATCATTTAAAATCAACTAAATATGAAACTGAGAGAGAGAGAGAGAGAGGGGGGGGAGGACAAGACATCAGCGAGTGAAATGGAAACACATCTAATGGTTGAAAATAAATCAGTTACCTGAGACAAGGAAGTGTTTAACGCTGCCCCTCCGTAGCTGACATGAAATGTGTCCTTTGCAATCAAGCCCTATAGCATGACAAAAGGTGGATTAGATGATAATTCAAGCAACTTTATGCCATTGAGAGAGAGAGAGAGAGAAGAGACTATACTTCTGTATCTATCTCGGCTGATTCTACGCTGACATTAACATCAGCCATTATTTTGATTACTTCCAATAGCAACCCAGGTCGATCAGCCGTCTCAATATAAAGCAAGCTTAAACAAGAAGCCATAGTGAAGAAATTAGTGTGCAATAGATTGAATCCACAGAGTTGTCAAAATTAAAGATGCATGTTTTTTCCCTCGACAGTATGTAACCATTGCAACAAAGTAATTTCGCATCAAGATATACTAAAGCAGATGCTCCAGTCTCATTAGTGTCTAACCTTCTTTTTGGTCCATCATCCTTGACGTGTATATGAGTTGCAATATCGACATCAAGCTGTCATCAACATGAAAAAAGTTTGATATGTAACCTTCGGATTATTGAAGATTCTGGTAGAGTGAAAAAGCATGACAAACAAATTCATAAACTAAAAGGAAACACACATGCACAGAAGGAAAGTGGAAAGAAAAAAAATCTTTCAGCTTCTCTGCTTTGTTTCATCAATTTACTGACATGAATTTGAAGGCAATGAAACATATGCTGCATATCCGTCAATTAGAATCGGTTTTACAAATTTCATTATACGATAGAGAAAGTAACATGGCGATGAATCGGAATTCTTTGATACCAAACAAAAGTAAATGTACGTCGTTCAAAGACATTGGTATAGTTATGTACACAACGAAGACTGTAAGCTTTCTGGTTTGCACGTGCGACGCAAGCTATGCACTCGCATGAGTACACTTATAGTACCCCCTCCCGGAATGATAGTCCCACTTTGACTTTTATGGTCAACTCAATCAAACTTTCATCATGACTTTATAAAAATTTAAAGTTATTGTCATAGTCAAATTGAGTTCACTATGAAAGTCAAAGAGGGACTATCTTTCCGGGATGGAGGGGGTATGACTTTTAACTAGCTAGCTAGCACTAACAGTCGATCAAAGAAGTTGAATTTTAATAAGTACACCTAAAGAAGCAAGATAGTCGAGAACCAGGGTTGACTGCAGTCTACAAATTCAGCTCCCCTGGAACTCTTCCTGGCCAGCTTTGAGGCTTACTGAAATCATTGGTCGGATTATTGGGCGGCATATTTAGTCTGTTTTCCTTTGGCCATTAAGGGTATTGCCAGATATATACCACGGAATGTTGGTCAAAATAGTGAGCTTTATGCCTTAGGTGTTGTTAGCAGATGAGCTTTAGAAAATGGAAACAGATATTTTGGTCACAACTACAATAAAATCAATTAAGAAACTGAAATCATAAACCTATATTACAAGATTAAACTTTCTCTAGTAGAATGGGATCAAATTATAAGCAATGTTTCTGCAATTGCGCTTTGTTGTTTGTACCATCCTAGGTGTGATGCATAGATTCCCAGTGTTATTGTTTTGTTAGAAAATCCCTCCTTCAAGTACAACCCTAGGACACCTAATTTAGCTCGTCAAATAACAACCCTTTGAGACTCAACCCTATAACCCCTAAACCCCACAATATATGAAAGAAGTTTAGACAGTTCACAATCCCCTGCAACCACCCTAAATATGTTTTGTTTTACCAATCTTTTCCTTTCTGCCAAATCATAAATATGGGCGCAATCATGTTGCACAGCAGATGTATAAATCTCATGAAGAAGATCAAGAAAGGAAGACCAATTATTTGTGTAATGTGTTCAGTATTGCATAATCTGCAGAAGCTAAAATGCTCATAAGCTCTTTTAGACTATTTACCTTCTTCTCTGGAGCTTTGACACCAAAAGCCTCACCCATTGCAAGTCGCTCACTGGACTCCTTAAACATCCAAGACAGAAAGAGAAGACACATCAGAGTACACATGATGGTAAATATATGGATCAATACTCTAAAATACTAAATAAGTATTTGCTCACGAACTGGTGCATCAGAACATGTCACATACTGGATGGTACTTTAAGAGATTGTTGATAATGGTCAATCTGATTCTCTCCAGCAGATCGGGATCTTCAACTTTGCGCCCAGTTAATCTAAGAAAATAATCAACATCATGTCATCAACTCATGAATTATGATCTTATGCAAAACGGCATATCAAAAGAACACAGAACGCTGTCAGCTGATGAATGACAAAATGAATGATAATAATAGACAAAAAGGTGAGCAACAGTCCACTTTTGCATTCCTTATTGTCCTAGTATTCTATTCTTTTTGGATGTTACAAGAGTTGAAATCAGCATGTGTTGGCTTTATGAGACTAGCAGCTCACTCAGGCTAACAGACACCTAGAGAGTACGTAACTAACAAGCACTGGAGGTGCAGCTCCTCATTTCCACTAGTTATAAAGTAAATGGTAATACGAGAAGGTGGTATGTTCTTTTATCCTCTCTCACGATAGCAGCCATTATAGTTGGAGACTGCTATCCGTTTCAGAAATGGAATCAAGGACAGAAGTAGAATGCAATACACAACATCAGAGAAACTACGATGTTGAGGAGCTCAAGATTAAAAATGTTACCCCCTCAGTCCCAGAATAAATGTCACACTTTCCATTTTGGTATGTCCCAAAATAAATGTCACATTTCTAAACTAGGAAAGAGTCCTAGTGCCTCTTTACCATTGTACATGCAATGTACAAATACGTAAAGCACATTTCTTAGAATCATTGACAAGTCAACTGGGACATTTATATTGGGACGTCAGGAGTAACAGATATTGCTCCCCCTCTACAGAAGAAGCACACAGGATCTGCATGTGAACAAGAAAATTTTGACAAACCCCAGAAATGAGAACTTAATCCTTTTTTCATTCTATGTAAACCTCATTAATTGACCATCCTCCAGTATAACTTAACATGTACAAACCCCAAGCAGGGAACCCTACAAAATCTTACAAATTATTATAGACATACCATGAGCCAATAGCTGCTATGCTTTAAAAAATTGCTGAATGCGTGAATTTTATTTCGAAACACGTATTAGTTATACTCCCTCCGTCCCAAAATACTTGTAGTTCTAGGATTTTCACACATTAAGAAAAGCAATCAATGCATGTCTAATGTACTAAATTACCCTTGAAATATTTCAAGTACCAAGACAATTAAATGCTTTTACATGTATTTTGGGACGGAGGGAGTACTAATTTTTTGTCAACTGAACAGCCAATATGTCAACCCATTCTAGAACAATAAAACTCAGAATATGATCAGGAAGTTCATATTTTTCTAAATATAATAGATAACAGAAAATAATGCCAAAGAAATTACTCACAATCGTTTAATAAAGAACTTTGTTTGCGTGACAGATCCCTCAGTCATGACAGATCCCTTCGCCACATCCAATCCTAAATCCTTCAGTGCTTTCATCTGCCCACCAAATCAGATTATACCAAATTATTCAACAAAAGAACATTACCAAGTGCAAATCCTTTTACAGTTAGCCCCTTCAAAACCTCTATCCAGCTACTAACTAAAATGACTGAACAAGTCAAGATCAGTCAGTAACTAACATGTGGGAGAACTTATAGGAGAAAGAAACATACTCCCTCCGTCCCATAACAAATGACCCATTTTGTTTTAGGACCGGGAATTAAGGAGAAGTGTTGTAAAAGTAGGTGTTGTGAGTATGAAGGAGAGAGAGGAAAAGTGGGGTAGAGAATAGTAAGTGGTGAGGTGCTGTGACTATGGCAAGTGGATCCCATGAATAAAGAAGTAATATAAAATTTCCATTTTAAGAAAGTGGGACTTTTCAATGAGACACCCAAAACAGCAAAATGGGTCATTAGTTATAGGACGAAGGGAGTATTTATTTATCCTTTTTTATGTGCGTTAAATTTCAGCTCAACGATTTCTTGTTTCAGCTTTAAAGTTTTACACAATTTCATGGTATGTCCAATGTAAGCATCTACAATCTCAAATTGGACATATATCTAGACACAGATCTCCAACGGTAGCCCAGTGAAAAATGTTTCAAATTCTGGAACTTAAGAAACTCAAAATATATTAGAAAAAGAGGTTGATTTGAGACTTCATCTGTCATTGTTAAAGTATTCATTCTATTAGTCCATAGAGAACAGAAATATGTAATTTCTTTAGAAAAATACACTTTCGAACAGATTAGTAATGCGTAGCTCGAGTTACTTCACCGTGTCAATAAGAGCACCAAGGCGATCGCCAAAGCTAACTTGTACAATAGTCCCCTCTGAATCAGAATCTTGATCAATCAAAACAATGGGCATCGGAACAGAATCAGCATCCTGCACAGACTTCTGAAATGGAAACAAAGTGCCAATGTCAAGTACATAACATAGAAGATAGTCTGCCACATGCACAGTCACTCGATAATTGAAAATTTTATTGCTATGGAGTTCTATAAAGTAATTAAAGATATTTACATGGTCATGTACTTGACCAATAGATATCCTACAGAAGCTAATGATTGCACTCCATTGTGAGTTGGAGTAAGAAAACACCATTGTGAATAGCACTCGACGGTGAATGGTGTGTTATGCTTAAGCAAAAGAAAACGAGCAGAAGTGGGATGATGTTACAGTCCAAGTAACCATAACCATTTGAAAACTAATGATCTTTGACAGAGGCGACACCCTCACAAGGCTTTGTCGCAGGACATTCGTGAGATGTGCTATAGTCAAAGACAATCTCACGATCACCTCTTCTTGCATTGTTCAGCTGCTTGGAGACTTCGGTGTTAATATTTCTCCATACTGGGGGCGAGCTAGGCTTGCCCTTCTTCGGTTGACAGTTCCATTCAAATTCGATTTTTTTGGGAATTTGGAAAGGATAGAGATGCCATAACATTTGGCAACTTAAACAGACATAAGATTTTCTCTCAATAGAGAACTAAATAGGCTGACTTTATCCTGCAAAATGCTTACTGGTTAATTGTGAGACGTAATCATATCCCAAATTGTTATCCGACCACTTCTATCTTTCCTAAATTTTAATCCTGCAACCGCACTTAACTTCACCGTTTCAACAAATAAATCTCCTTCACCTAATGTTCGCTGCTGCACCCAACAATGCACAGACATGCAAACGATCAGTACAAGTGGGACAGAGCACAATGTACAGAACATTCCTTGAGTTGTGCCTCATTAAGAGACCCACTTGTCTGGAAATCATGAATTCTGAATGCCAAGTTTCCGGCACTTATGACCGAAATTCCATTTAGATATAGACCCAATTTTCCAGCTGCCTAACCTCAAGTCGAGCACAAAACCATGCTTGAATGTCCCTTGTGATTGTCTCATGAAAGTGTGAATACTTCTCTCATAGTGAAGGATGTCTGTGGCTAACGATGAGATATCCGTGATAACTCTCGCGAAGCCAGTATTGGGGTCCTGCAGACACATGCCCCCACTAGAATTCTCTCGTCCAGAATTGTAATTAGGTGTCAACAAGGCGGTGTTTATTATTGATTACGAGTTTGAGGAGAACTGACGTGCAGAAAAAAGGCAAGGCACGAAAATAAAGTCAATGGCTTCAACTCATAAAATAGTTTGTGTAATCCAGCTTTCTCAAAATCTATAGAGTTGCAGGTTTCAAGGAGTTCAATAAAAGAAATGTATCAAATATGTAACTGAATGTAATTTGCATAATAGTTTACAGATATTAAGTTCTCTTTCGCTCCGCGCACCTCAGGCATTCATAAGTAGAACAAGTAAAGGAAAAGGAGGGGAGAGGAAGGAAGCATTTGACTAACCAAAGAGGCTGCAGTAACCGCATCCACGCCATCAACAGAAGCATGCACCATGTTCCTACATAACCGTTAAATCAGTACAACGTGCATGCAAGCAGCTGTTTCGTCAGGATTAAAGACAGAATTATATGCATTATAACCAGAAAACCAAATAGCTTGAAGAACAAGCTAGGTTTCAGTGTTCCAAAACACACATGTAGCGACTAAAGGACTTAACTCCATTTTCCCTCAAAAAAGATATTATCATGAGGGAAGCCAAAATATTTTAATATTGCACTTTTATCTTACACTATTACCTTTAAATTGCACTTCTATTATAGCTTTTATATGAAACAAAACTGAATCATCTCTTTTTTAAGAAAGAAAAAAGAAAAAGTAACGAAGATTTATAGTCTAAAATAGAAAAACAGGTGTCTTTTTGGGACACAGATAGTATTCGTTTTACCTTCACTAGCATGTACTCCCTCCGTCCCACCTCACTTGAGACCTTAGAGGTAATAACTAAGGAAAATGTGTGGTAGAAAATGAAGAGAGAGTACGAGTGGGGTAAATAGTAGTGTTGGTTGAATAAATTGAGTGGAGTAAAATGAAGAGAGAGAATGAGTGGTGGGTAGATTCAATATAAAATTATTAAAAGTTGGCCATTTTGGGGAGGTCTCAAGTGAGCTGGGACGTACCAAAATGGAAATAAGTTTCAAGTGAGCTGGGACGTACCAAAATGGAAATAAGTCTCAAGTGAGCTGGGGCGGAGGGAGTATATCCACATAGTAAGCTAAATATAGAATTAATCTAATAGATAAAACAAAATCTAGAAGCAATTTATTCTCTCCCTTTGAGAGAAAGAGAGAGAAAGGAATTGTTGTAGTCAGAATAACAAATGATACCAACTATAGCCTGCATTACTGCAAACAAACCCACCCCTAATGAACTACTTTTCATACGGCCTAGTCTACTCCATTTACATATGCTTTCCACAACCAAATCACAGGCACTTCAGGTGTAGAGACTAACCTCTCATTGGGTAAAATCAAGCCTTGAAACATGTAATAAAGATCTTGAGGCCACACTTCTCAGTAATCAACTGATTTTTTGATAGACCAGCAACTTTGTATAGTATTAATGTAATCAATTGATTTTGTGATGATCAACATCGAAATGGCACTTATATTAGGACAAACATGAGTTTGACGCACTTTTTGGATGTTTTGATAGCTGCAGATCGGCTACTTTTTGGTGGAGCTATTTGACTCTCGCATAACAGAAGGTGGAGAGTGGCCGCACTTTAGAAGACAGACAAACATTGAGCAGCACTTTAAACTTGTTTTAAAACACTGAATAGTGAGAGGACATTCTAAAGAGAGTTGTTGAGGTAGTGAGCACTTTCTAAGCATTGCAGCTGGGCTTGTCAAATCAAAATCTTGTATGAGCCACCGGCCACCTTTCTAGCTGCCACTGGTAAGCCTATAATGCATGTTCTTCATAGTATAAAAGGAGTCAATTGAGAGGAACTAGATTCTTTTAGGTCCATATACACTACTCCCTCCGTCCCAAAATGAATGACCAAATTTTGTCAAAAATTTCTTTTAAGAGCAAATGTTGAAAGACTTTGGGCATTCATTTTGTGACGGAGGAGTACTATTAAGGAATACAAGAGTGTAGTTTATGTTCATTGTTAAAGTCTGTTCGCATTCTGTTGGGATTTGTTAGATCAACTTGTTGAGTTGTCACAACAAGTGGTTAGTCTGTTTGTTAGTATTGTTCATTAGTGTAGTATATAGTAAACAATTCAATAACACATTTTCTCTCTCCCGTAAACCTTGTCTCTTGCTTATTTTCCTTGCTTTGACACCTATCTTACCCTTGGTGGTCCTCCTTCATTACAACAAAAATCTATCATATACATGTGCATAACACAGAACAAAATTCATTACAGACTGTAAAACAGCTTGATAAAAGCATTAACAAACTTAAATTACAGTAACAAACTATACATGATCACGCAAAACCATCGCACCACTATAAACAGATATACTATAGTCAAAAACTCTCAAATTAATCGAATAAAATCAAGTAATCAGTACTTGCTGAAAAAATAAAGGAGATCATAAATTAGCCAAGTTTATAAACGGAAACTAAAACCTCAACTCAATCAGCAATATTTTTCAGTAAATTATCGAAATTAAATTTCAAACTAGTGAGAAACTTTTAACTTTGCGCGCATAACGGTATTTACCTTCTCCGGGAAATCCTTATGTCGGCGTGAAGAAATGCAACAGAAACGGAGGGAAATTTGACGGGAGTGAGCTGAGGAGTGGAATCGAAATCGGGAAAGAGAGGGCGACGACGGGCGGTGAAAGTGGAAGAGAAGGAGTTGGCGATGGCCATGTAGGAATGAGTGTACGGATGATCGGAACGGATTGCAGTTTATGAGCCGGCGGTCAATCGGATCGTACAATTGGAACTTTGTTCGCTCCTTTTCAAATGTTCTGTGGGCCCTACTTGAGTGAGGTGGGTGCAGGCTACGTCGGATTACACCAATGATTTGACTTTACTTAATTCACTTTTATTTATAATCTAAACCATTGTTCTAAAATGACGTCCGTCTAGGCCGCTTAGGCGGGCCTAAGCCGTAACTGTTCATGAAACGCCTAAATCCCACCTAAAATATTATAACTATTTCTGAATTTCAGCCCCGCCTTAGTTCCGTCTACACTCTGCCTAGCCGTTAGGCGCTGCTGCGGTGCCCGACCGC
Organism: Campanula takesimana; assembly: GCA_026119855.1. NCBI lineage: Eukaryota > Viridiplantae > Streptophyta > Magnoliopsida > Asterales > Campanulaceae > Campanula > Campanula takesimana. The sequence continues at coordinate 764,527 of JAOWBW010000188.1, forward strand.
CTAACACTTTTTAGAACCTTGACGTAAACAAGACTTTATTGATAAATCCAAATTGGGAGAAATAAAAATATACGTTGTCACTTAGTACAATGCATTATAATATGGGTAAATTATGAGATATTTTGATAATTTAATTATATTTTTTTAAGGATAGGGTGTGTCACCCTCTATTAAACTAGATGAATTTGTAATTAATGTAAAAATAAGAGTTATGAAAAAGTGTTTATGTCGCGCCCCAAACCCGTGGTCCTACTTGACCCCACGTTCGGGACACGATTGGAAGACGTTATAAAATACTTTTAAAAATTTTTTTGAAATATACTTTCATAAAGTTTAACAAAATCCACACTCGAAGTTCAAAGACTTCATTTAACTTTCAAACAAACTCTTTTCACAAACCAAAGTACTTAGCCCGAAGGCTTACAAATTTTTATACAAATGTACATACACCAACATTATCCAAAATAATGGTGTTACAAAACGATGAAGTCACGGAAACTCTACCCAAAAGGTTTTACATTTACATAATGTAGCATTTACAAAACAAATCCCAACTCTTACCACTGTAACGTCCTCCCGTGCCAAAGTGTCATATCCCCTGGACCCGCTTAACTAAAACAGTAAACAAATAAAAGGTAATTTGAATCTCAGTAATCTACTAAAATGCAACTACGTTTCATGCTAAAATGATAAGTATAACAAATAATATCATAAGCATCACATAGTAGGGGTGTAAATGGTTCGGTTTGGTTCGGTCTCGGCCATTTTAGAGACCGAACCACTAGTCATCGGTTTGGGAAAATTTCAGACCGAACCGAACCACAAAAAAATTCAAACCGAACCGAACCAAACCGCCATGGTTTGGTTCGGTTTGGTTCAGACCGCGGTTCAGTAATGTGGTTCAGACTGCGATTTAGATTGTGGTTCAGACCGTGTTTAGATAGTGGTTCAAACCACCATTCAGACCGAGGTTCATATGACTATTCAAATCATGGTTTAAACTTTTTTGAAAAGAGAAAATTCGGAGAAAGAAGAATATTTAACGAATAAAGAAGCCAAATGAAGTGAACACACATCATAATTTTTTTAACTATGTGCCTCAACAAATATAACATGTGATGAAATGAATAAGGAATAAGATATAAAATGAGTTTTAAGAATGGTCTAATGTAATGTAGTTTTTTTTTAAAAAATATTTCAAAGGTGGATGTTACTTAACATACAAATATATGACTAATATATGCGGTCTGATGGTTTGGTCTGGTGGTTCGGTCTGGCGGTTCGGTCTCGTGGTTTGGTCTGGTTTGGTTCGGTCTGGTTTGGTTTGAAGGGGTCAGACCACAAACCAAACCGAACCACGCAGTTTACCAATTATCGAGACCGAACCGAACCACTCGTGCTTGGAAACCGAACCAGACCGTATGGTTTGGTTCGGTTCGGTCTCAAACCGCGGTTTGAACCGAACCACTGACACCCCTATCACATAGCACATAACATGATAGGTAAAGCCAACTCATCTTTCCACACGTAAGGCGGAATAAAAACACTCATAAGTGGATACTTAGTCAAGGTTTACCGAAAGAACATTAGCCAAGGTTCTCGAATCAAACATATAACCATCTGAGAGGTATCAACTGAGCAGCATCAAAGAGCTGAAGCCGGGATCCCGAAAACCAAACCATAACCATAAGAACCAAAGTAACAATAGGGGAAATATGACACAAAGTCATAACCCAAATGCTCACTCGAGGGAGCTAACTCATCCCATCCAATGCCAATCTGGACTGGGGAAAATAGGTCCAGTGGAAAAGCCTTATAGTGAACTTGGCTGTGTGCCACTATAATCCTTCCACCTCCACTCGATTACACAAAAGGTCCAGTGGAAAAGCCTTATAGTGAACTTGACTGTGTGCCACTATAATCCTTTCCACCTCCACTCGAAAACACAAAACCACCTGGACTTTCAAACAAAGCACTGTAATAAATACTTGCTTAAACAACAACCGGGGGCAATGATTCCAAAATAGGGAATCAAGCCAAACACATCACAAAGATGAACCAATCCAAACCACATCAAAGGATGTTCAACCAAATCCAATTAATATTTAGTCAAATTTCACAACTCTTATGTTCACAAAGGAACCAATTTTAAACACTAGGGTGTTCCACACCAACCCTCTAGGTACTCTAGGATATCATCTAAGACCTAGACCAAGATTGAACATTAAATCACTTGAAATGGAACAACTCAACTTTTCAGCATTTATGGGCGGTCGCCCAAAACCAGACTCAAAATTCCCAAATTTCTCCTGCAAGCCAAATTCATCCGTCCCAAGCGTAGGAGTATAACTTACTAACACTTATACTATTACCAGGAGTGCAACAACCATCCCAAAACATTACTTTCAATTTTATTTCATTCTTTTTACCGTCCCACAAATAATAGAATAATTTTCTTTTATTCCATTTAAATATTTTACCGTCCCAAAAGTATAAGTATAATTTTTCTAATATACTAGTATATTCATTTAGAGATACTTTCATTCATTTCTCCGTCCCATGAATAATAGTATAAATTTTATAATATACTTACTTAACATTTAACTTAAGTTAATATTTTAGCGTCCCACGAGTAGGAGTATACTTTCAAACAGTTATACTAACATTCTCAGGTATATAAACATACTCCATATACATCCTTGCATACAAACCAAGTCACTTACCCAGTATAATTATACTCCCTTTGTCCCAAATAAACAAGTATCACAAATAAATTCATTTCACAATAATTTCACCACATATCACACATATAGCAAATATATGACCATTTTACTATTTAAGGGGAATTAGTAACTTACCTATTTCCGGAAAAAGTATCGCAGAAATATGTTTGTTTGGGTAGAAATGACCTATTCAACGCCCTGATCATTTTTATATAATTAGATTTTAAAACGGATAAGTAATTAAAAAGATATAAATCGAAATAGGTTGAACTTACCTTTTCTCTCACTCTAGGAAGAAACGTAAGAAAAGTTGCAGAGAAAATGTTAACACAGAGAGGGAGAAAGAAGGATACGTATATAAGGATTTTTTTTCCACTTTTTCAACTTTAGTCACCCAAGTTCCAAGTTGAACAATTAGACCCCTGAACTTATTTTTCCAATAAGGATCCTAAAGTTTCAACTTAATCATTTAACTCCTTTAACCATTATTACTACTAACTAAGTAAATAGCATATTTAATCAAGTAAGATGTGCAAGTCATAAAATATGATGCAACACATAAAATGCACACATAATGTCAAATTAAAATCCTCAAAAATATAAAATAAATAGGGACGGGTTTTGGGTCGTTACAATCATTCCCCCTTAAAAGAAAATTAGTCTCGAATTTTAGGATAACTTACCAAACGAATCAAACAACCAAGGATATTTCCTCTCCATTTCATCCCGAAGCTCCCTAGTTGATTCTTTCACATTATGATTTCTCTACACAACTCTAACAAGAGGAATACTTTTAGTTCTCAATTCTTGAACTTTAGAATCAATCACCTGAACTGGATGCTCCTCATAGGACATACTTGGTTCAATATCCTCAGGTATCTCAGATAACACATGAGATGGATCATACACATACTTTCGAAGCATCGAAACATGGAACACATTATAAACCTTGTCAAGAGAAGGAAGTTGTAACGCCCATCCTTATTCTCGTTAAATAATTGACTTGTTTGTTAAATACTTGAACTTGCATATTATGTGTTAGTTTTACTTGGGTTAATTTCTTAACTGCTTTAGAATATTAAGGTGGTTAAATGTCTAGTTTTGACTTTTGGGTCATTTGTGAAAATTTGACTTTAGGGGTCTTTTTGTTAAAAGTGAAACTTGAGGGGCCTAGGTGTCATTCTTGGAAAGTTGTTAAGTATATCTTGTTTGTTTGCCTGGGAAATCATTTCTTCCCCAATTTTCAGTACGTCTTTCCTCTGTCTCAAAAGCTAGGGTTAGGGTTTACCTTATTCTCGACTCCTCGAGTTTAATTACCCCTCTGTTCTTGATTCTGATCCCGGATAAATATTCGTGGCGTTGAATAGAGCGTTCCAGGCCGATCATAAATTTATTTGGGTAACTTTGATTTTGGACTAGGTAAGTTATTAGCTCCCCCTTGCTATTAATAACATTCATATATGTTATTTTTGATACTTGTGCTTGTCAATTTCGTGTTTAGGGTGACTTTTGGGATACTTGTAATTTTGGGACAAAGGGAGTAAAACCCTCTATGTAAAAATAATGAAATAACTTGGATTAAGTGAATTGAGCATGAAATAACTTAGATTAAGGGAGTAAAACCCTCTATGTTTTGTGTTTATCTGTTCCCAAGATGGAAGATATTCCTGTTGTGTCTGAATTTTCAGATGTGTTCTCTTCTGAGTATAGCATGCCACCTGATCGATTGTGTATTGATTACAGAGATCTTAATCAGGTAACTATCAAGAACAAATATCCGTTACCTCATATTGATGACTTGTTTGATCAGCTTTAAGGTTCAGTAGTGTACTCAAAGCTTGACTTGAGAAGTGGTTATCATCAGTTGAAAATCAGATCTGAGGATATACCAAAGACAGCTTTTCGTACCAGGTATGGGCATTATGAGTTTATTGTTATGCCATTCGGTTTAACAAATGCTCCAGCTGTATTTATGGACTTGATGAACCGTATATTCAAGCCATATCTTGATTGTTTCGTGGTGGTATTCATTGATGATATTCTTGTGTATTCTAAATCACGGGCTGAGCATGAACAACATCTCAGAGTGGTATTGCAAGTTCTTCGTGAGAAACAATTATTTGGCAAAATTCAGCAAATGTGCTTTCTGGTTAGAAGAGGTTTCATTCTTGGGACATGTTGTGTCTGCTACTGGTATTGCAGTAGATCCTTCCAAGGTTGAAGCAGTTGTAAACTGGAAGAGGCAAACTACAGTGACAGAGATCCGTAGTTTCTTGGGCTTGGCTAGTTATTAACGGAGTTTCATTGAGGGATTCTCCAAGATTGCTACTCCATTGACTAATATGACTCGAAAAGCTATTTATTTTGAGTGGAATGACAAGTGTGAAGCAAGTTTTCAAGAGTTGAAAATGCGCTTAACTACAGCTCCAGTCTTGGCTTTGCCTAGTGGTTCTGAAAATTTCATGGTTTATACTGATGCTTCTAAAGAGGGATTGGGTTGTGTTTTAATGCAAGATGGCAAGGTAATAGCTTATGCTTCTCGAAAATTATCTCCTTATGAAAAGAATTATCCTACTCATGATTTAGAGTTGGCTGCGATTATTTTTGTTTTGCATAAATGGAGGCATTACTTGTATGGAACAAAATTTGAAGTCTTTACTGATCATAAAAGCTTGAAGTACTTGTTTTCTCAAAAAGAGTTTAACATGAGGCAACGTAGATGGATGGAGAAATTGAAGGATCATGATTGTACTATCCTTTATCATCCAGGAAAGGCAAATGTTGTGGCAGATGCACTGAGCAGAAAGACTTATATTTCTTGCTTGATGATTCGTTAATGGAAATTGTTAGAAGACTTGTGTGATTGGAGTCCTTGTGAATCAAATCATGGAATTATCGTTGCTAATATAAAATCTACTTCAGACTTACTCCAACAGATTAAAGAAGCTCAGGTAATTGATTCTGAATTGCAGAAAATCATTAGTGGAATGTGTTGGTCCCAAAGGGGCAACAAGGGTATGAAAAATGCTAGAGGGGGGGTGAATAGCGTTTTAAAATTCTTTTCAAACCCTTTTGCAAATCAATGGCTTATGCGCACAGTTCTCAAATAAGCTAAGTATAGCGCGCAGAGAGAGTGTGAAATGCACAGCGGAAATTTAAAGCAGCTCTGCGCAGGGTATACTGCGCAGAGATAAAAACGCACGCGCTAAGTTTGAGGCTAAAGAGTGGCGCAAAAATGGTTCTAAGACAAATGAGCAATAACAATTACAATCAGTAAAGTGTAGCAATCTGAAAGATCAAACAAAGCAGTTCATAAAAATTTAAGCAGGAAATTTGCAGTAAATATAATGAACACGCTATTTGGAGAGGTTCGATCGATGAAAGATCTACATCCTCTACCAAGATGGTTAGTCTTGGATTTCTAATGGAGATCTTATAATATGAGAGAGTATTACAAATTACAACATTTGAGCTCAATACTAACTCAAGATCTATTATCTATGAAGAACAAATCCTAGACTAAACCGGTGTATCTCAAGAAGTTAGATCAAAATGATCAAGGCTTCAAGAGGTGTGTGTGTGACAGAAATTCTGGGCTCTGTGAATATGAAAGATGAAGAGCACCGAGAATTCTGGTGATATAGAGCTTTGTGATATGAGCAGGAGTTTAAAGGTTTGAAGATCTTGAAGGCTGTTCTAAAGAATCTGGAAATACTAAGCAGCAGTCTTCAGATCTTCAAGGTTTCACAATGAAGCATGAAACTCGAGCTCTTGAAGCATAGTGGCCAACAAGAGGGGCTAAATGAATGGGCAGCTTGGAAATGAAGATGAGCAGGCTATTTATAGCTGAGAGCTTGAATATAGCCGTTGGAGCTCTGAGCAAGGACAATGAGCTGGCACAAAGTGATTGGCACGCAACTGTCCTTTATAGCCGTTGGGGCTCTGATCAAAGATGATGACCTGGCACAATATGATTGGTGCGCAAGTGTTTTAGAGACGTTGGAGACTGAGCATGAAGACCAAATTCAAAAGCTTCTTCTAGAAGGTTGACAGTTGTCTTCACTTGAGATATTTCTTTGAAGCATGTCTCCACCAATGGTTTTGCTGAGTGTGCTTATTTTGTCGTTTGTGCACACCTCAGCATTTTGACTCAATCCAAAAATCGTAGCTTGTCTTGTCACTTTCCAAGCTTCTAGAATGTGAGATCAGGAGATGAGGAATTTAACCAAGGTTGTGTCCGCACAAAAAGGCATGCGTATTGTCGGCGCTCATGGATGCTGCGCATGGGAAACATGCGCACCATGCTTGGTCACTAAAAGATCTCTTGAGTTTAGGGAACAAGATCTTGAAAACTTAGCAGGGTCAAGGGCTGCGCAAGATATCTATGCGCAGTGGCGACCTGCGCAGAGGACATCCTGCGCAGTGAAATGAATCCTGCTTTAGGAAATCTTCGATCCTTCAAAGCTTCAAGTCCTATCATCTAAGCCTATACTATAAAAAGGACTTTGCTAAAAATTGAAGTTATAAACTTCTTTACATGAGGTCCTAAAGTCCATAAAAATACTCATAGGTGATGGTATTAATCAATTCTAACAAATGTAGGAGGGTTAAGTGATAAGCATACCCAACAGAATGAATGAAGGAAAGCAACCAGATTTTTCTTTCAACAGTGACGGAATTCTTACCTTTCGAGGTCGAGTTTGTATTCCAGTTGATCTTGAGATTAAGAAGAAAGTTCTTGAAGAGGCTCACAAAGCTAAGTATACTATTCATCCTGGAAGCACTAAAATGTACCAAGACTTGAAGAAACATTTCTGGTGGAACAATATGAAAAGAGAAATTGCTGAGTATGTATCCAAATGTTTGACTTGTCAACAAGTAAAAGTGGAACATCAACGTCCAGCAGGTTTGTTGCAACCATTAGAAATTCCAGAGTGGAAATGGGAGCATATCACGATGGATTTTGTGACTGGTTTACCACGTACCAGACGAGGCCATGATGTTGTATGGGTTATAGTGGATAGACTGACCAAGTCAGCTCACTTCTTGTCTGTTTCCATGGGATATTCATTGTCTCAATTGGCATCTTTGTATGTTCAGGAGATTGTTCGACTCCATGGAGTTCCTGTGAGTATTGTATCTGACAGAGATCCTCGTTTTACTTCTCGATTCTGGCAGGCTCTTCAAGGTGCCATGGGTACTAAATTGAATTTCAGTACAACTTTTCATCCTCAATCTGATAGGCAATCTGAGAGACTTATACAAATTCTCGAGGATATGTTACGTGCTTGTGTTGTGGATTTTAAAGGCAGTTGGGATACTCATCTTCCTTTGGCTGAGTTTGCTTATAACAACAGTTATCAGTCTAGGATTGAAATGGCTCCTTATGAAGCTCTTTATGGCAGAAAGTGTCGATCTCCTATATGCTGGGATGAAGTGGGAGAAGCTAGACTCTTGGGACCTGAAATGGTTCAAGAGTCAGTTGAGAGTGTGAAACTCATTCGAGATAGATTACGCACAGCTCAGAGTAGAGAAAAGAGTTATGCTGATCATCGCAGAAGGGATCTTGAATTCCAGGTAGGTGACTTTGTATTCTTGAAGGTCTCTCCTCGTAGAGGTATAAAGAGATTTGGGAAGAAAGGAAAGTTATCTCCTCGTTATATCGGTCCATTTGAGATTCTTGAAAGAGTTGGGAAGTTGGCTTATAGAGTGGCTTTACCACCTTCTTTATCTGGTATTCATGATGTATTCCATGTATCTATGCTTCGCAAGTATATGGCGGGTGAGTCATATGTTCTTGAGTATGAGGTTATTCCATTTCAGCCTGATTTGTCTTATGAGGAACAACCTGTTGAAATTCTTGACTAGAAAGAGCAAGTCTTGCGCACCAAAAGGATTCCTATTGTGAAGGTCCTTTGGAGAAATCATGAAATTGAAGAGGCTACTTGGGAAACCGAGAAAGAGATGCGAGATAAATACCCGAGCCTATTTGAAAATTTTGGTAAGTAAAATTCGTGGGCGAATTTTCTTTAATGTGGGGAGGATGTAACGCCCATCCTTATTCTCGTTAAATAATTGACTTGTTCGTTAAATACTTGAACTTGCATATTATGTGCTAGTTTTACTTGGGTTAATTTCTTAACTGCTTTAGAATATTAAGGTGGTTAAATGTCTAGTTTTGACTTTTGGGTCTTTTTAGGGGCCTAGGTGTCATTCTTGAAAAGTTGTTAAGTATATCTTGTTTGTTTTCCTGGGAAATCATTTCTTCCCCAATTCTCAGTACGTCTTTCCTCTGTCTCAAAAGCTAGGGTTAGGGTTTACCCTATTCTCGACTCCTCGAGTTTAATTACCCCTCTGTTCTTGATTCCGATCCCGGATAAATATTCGTGGCGTTGAATAGAGCGTTCCAGGCCGATCAGAAATTTATTTGGGTAACTTTGATTTTGGACTAGGTAAGTTATTAGCTCCCCCTTACTTGTAATAACATTCATATATATTATTTTTGATACTTGTGCTTGTCAATTTCGTGTTTAGGGTGATTTTTGGGATACTTGTAATTTTGGGACAAAGGGAGTAAAACCCTCTGTGTAAAAATAATGAAAGAAATTGGATTAAGTGAATTGAGCATGTTAGTGTATCTTTGAGTATGTGTAAATGTTAATAGAAAGTTACTCCTACGCTTGGGACGAAAAGTTTTAGGCCTGGAAAGAAAATTGGTGTTTGCTGAAAATTATACCAGGCGCCCGCCCACATAGTCACCAAGCGCCCGCTCTTTTCATCAGAAATATTGGTTTCAAAAGTGCTCTAATGAGCGGCCGCCCGGTCCACGGTAGGCGCCCGCCCGGTCCCCTGTTTCAACTAAAGTGTTTTAAATCTAAATTAAAATGAAAGCTTACCCATCCTAAGGCATATAGCCTTGGTATAAGATGTCCTAGCAAGTGTAATTGTACCTTTTGGGGCATTAGAACTTAGTCTTGAACATGAACACTTATAGAACTCAATTGAGAACTGAAGTATAAGAGTAGTAACTCTTTTATATGTCTTGAAAGTGCTATGAACAAGCACTAATGTGTTATGCTTGTCTTGAAACCAATGATTGTGCACCTTAGGGGCATTAGAACAAAGTTTTAGACTTGAACATCCTAAGAATAGGATTAAGATCTTGTAAGAGTAAAGTGTATAACTCTTATACATGATTGAATGTCCAAATATTGTAGTTATAACTTGAAGTATAAGACAATAAAATCTTGTACATGTCTTAAACATCCATAGAAGTTGATTGAGAACTTGAATATAAGATAATCAAATCTTGTACTTGACTTGACACCAATACATATGTATGGTAGTGAACTTGAAAGTGCTATGAACAAGCACTAACTTGTATGAGACATGTTCTTGTTGTGTATGTGCAAACATTGCATATAGTTGCTTGATAACAAGGTGACTTCTTGATTACTTGAAGCATGTTCCTTGTTGAGCTAGTCCACTACTTTTGGATTAGTTCTTCTCCCGTAGTTCAAGTAAATACCTACTTGTACATTCTTGTGTGAGTCCAGCTGGTTCTCCTTGCTTGTTCGGAAATATATAGGTTCACGCTTATCGCGAGAGCTGGGGCTTAAGTGATAATCGGGTCCCTATGTATTTGCGCTTGACCCCTTACTACTGGCCATAGTAAGGGCATAGCGTCCTTGGTTGGAGCAATACGCCTGACTTAAGTGAATGCTAAATTCTTGAACACCTCGTGAGTCTTGATCTTGGGAATGACACTGGTTACCGGGTCTTCTAATATAAACTGAATAATCAGTTTCTTGTTATTGATCGTGATTGTCAAAGTAATACAAGCTACGACAACAATGGTATTCTTGGGAGGAATAAGGAAGGAAGCAATATCCTTATAACTTGCTTGTTTAGCCTTATGTGCTACTTGATGAGTGGCTTAGCCTCTCATATACTTGTTACTTGATGATACTTGATATATGATTACTTGAGTATCTACTTGAATTGCATGATAACATGTCATGTAGTTGCATCTAATAGCTTACTGAGATTTATCTCACCCCGTTTCTTGTTTAATTGTTTTCCTTAGATCAAAGGAAGGATAGTGCGCAGTGAGGCTCGACATAGCTGGGAGCTTACTACGCAGGTCGTGATTATTTTGGGGCTTGTGTCCTTTTACACTTGGTGAGGACGATGTATTATGGGTTGTATAACTCCTTATTTTGGGGTAGATAGTCTTGTTCAGTTCTTGTTGTCACTAGACATCTTGTATAGTACTCTTGATGCCAGCTTATGTGCTAGGCATATCTTCCGATGTATGTAAATAAGTTTGGTTTTAAATTTTCTTGTCTAGAACTCGTGTTGTGAGCTAGTATAGCTCCTTACTCATTGAGTATATATATCATGTCATTTTGTTATAGACAGATGTCATCCTGTTTCGTGTTAGTTTCTTGATTCTTGTTAATCACGCGCATCCAGGTTCGAGGTTTTATTAGGGGATCCCGGGACCTGGGGGCGTGTCAAAAGTAACACAAGATGATAAGCCCAATCTCAAACTCTTTCCAAAATCTCAAAAGAACTGATATATTAAGCAAACCCCACGAGAAGTAAAGGTATATCCCACGAATTCTAAGAATCAACTGAACAAGTTCTCAACATGTCCTCAAGAATCTGAATGGTTTTTTTCTGACTGGCCATCTGTTTGAGGATAAAAAGTCGTTCTAAATCCCAATTCTGAATTCAAAGTCTTCTGAATTTCTTACTAAAATCAAGATGTAAATAAGGAACCCATATCTAATATCATGCTCGTAGGCATCCCATGAAATCGAACTATCTTCTGAACAAATAAGTAACAACTGGAATTAACATTTATACCCTCAAAATAGATAAGGTGAGGAAACTTGGTAACTGATCCTGTTGTTCAAATAGATACCTAGGTCCTAGAATTACTTAATCCCAATCATGTCTACACTTAGGGTCCCCCAATTTTATTAGAACCTTTTAAGGTGCCCTTAGGATCCTTTGTAATCAGCACAGGTGTATTTCAACTCTTCATTCAAGACAAACCAGCAAGAGGAAGCAAATCAGCAGACCAGTAAACAAGTTGCCGATCAACTTATTAAAGAAGTTTCCGATCAACTCCATTCATAACATGCCGATATGATAGACAGTCTGCACTATCAGTCAGGTGACATCATTTCATTAAAGTCAACATTGCTGATTGTCTCTATACTGTTTTATCATAAAGTAGTTTACCTGCTCTGTAATGATTTCTACGCCGTCTGACACATAGCTACTTTTAGCTATACTCTGTCTCTACTTGCTTTTGCAGGTAACCGGTTGAGACAAAGGGGTCTTTACCCATCAGACTTTTAAGGCACGCCTATCTTCGCCATTAATGCCAAGGATACTGCATTAAATGCTCCTCACCTACCCAGCTGGAAATTCAAATGTTATCCTTCTTCAACAAGCTAAGACATTAACTCCTCCTATATATAGAGGACTCAGTGCATTGAAGAAGGTTGGTGATTTTAGTGCATTGAAGAGAGTTGGTTGTTTGCAGCATTCATTGAAGCTCAAACATTCCTTGTCCAGATAATCATTAGATCATTTAATAGGACATACACTTGTGCACAAACTCTACAACACTGTTAGTATTCCCGAACTAGATTATTTTAAGGAATACGTTGTCTGAGTTTTCACACACCCACCTGAGTGAGATAAGTTCTTTTGAACTTGCCGCTCAAATACACTTGGTCAGATATTTTCTTTACGATTCATTAAACTATCTCTAGAATTTAGTCTTTGTATCCGGCAAAGCCGCTCTTGTAATAGACTAGGGATATTTAATAGTGCTCTTAACCCAAATCCAAGTTCTGACCAAACTTGGTAGAGGACGTAGCAGTATTTACACTGTGAACCTCTCCAAATCTCTGTGTCCTCTGTTACTTACTGTCCTTGCCGGTTGGAACTCTATCACCGGCAAATCATTACTGTTCTTGCTGACTCATCATCATTTCCATTGACCAATCTCTTGAAACTGCATTGAACTTTTAGAAACTACTTTGTGTTTAAACCAAGCTCTCAAAACCCTTTTATAAACTGATTTTGTGTGAGTTAAAACAAGTCATATCTTCTCCGCTGCGCTTACTGAAAATAGTTTGCAATCTGATAAGTGACTTTGCATTTATAAAAGTGTTTCTTTGAAAAAGTTTTAAATAGGCTATTCACCCCCCCCTCTAGCCTATTTTCCTACCAATTGGGCCTAACAATTGGTATCAGAGCTTGGAATTTTGAAAGAAATTTCCAAGCTTTGCAGCTTGTTTGCCGATACCATGGCAGGAAAAATCATGCAGTCATTCAACATCACCACCATTCCGTTGTTGAATGTCAACGAGTTTGGTGTCTGGAAATCTCGTATGATAAAGTATATGAACTCAATCGATGACCGGTTGATGAAGGTCATAGAAGGTGGTCCAATCATTCCGTTAAAAGTTTCAACCACCTACAGACCTATTCCCTCCACTCCGCTGACACAACATGCTGATCGAGAAACTGAACAGGAAACCCATGTTCAGATTGATGAAACTTTGATTGAGAAACCCAGAGAGGAATGGACCGACGACGACAAACTTTCTGCTGCCCTAGATGGAAAAGCATGCCACATTATCTCTTGTGGTTTGGATGACAAGCAATACAAACTTATTGACTTGTGCTCAACGGCTCAAGAATGCTGGAACAAGCTCCTTGCATACTTTGAAGGTGACGAGCAGGTGAAGGACAACAGACTCTACGATTGCATTGCTGAGTTTGAATCCTTCAAGAAACAAGATGGTGAATCACTAAGGAGTGCCTACGACAGATTTTGCGAGGTAAGTAATTTATGTGCTTCATTAGGTAAAGTTTATACTATGAAAGATCTTAATATTCGTTTTCTAAGTTCTTTGGGAAATGAGTATCATACTAAGGTCACCGCTGTTAGAGAAGTGAGAGACTTAAACAAGACTTCTATTCAGAATCTTGTGTCTAGTCTATTTCTGTATGAGAGAGAACTGCAAAAACTTAACGTTCTCGACAAAAATTTCAAAAACTTGTCTCTATCAGCTCAGTCACAGATATCCTTTCCTTCAAACAAATTCCCTCCTATAGATCCACCTCAAACATCCTGCAGTTCCAATACCCATGAAATAACCTCAGAAAAACCTATGGAAGAAGACGAATTTGCCGCCTTCGCTAGGAACTACAAAAGGTTTAAAGACTTCAAAAGGATGCAGAAAGGAAACTACCAGCAACCAAAATCCTTCACACCACCATTTCAGAAACCAGCAAGCTACAATAAACCCTCTACCAGTGCTACCAATGGAAAGAACAACAAAGGTGATCTGGTCTGCTTCAACTGCAGAAAACCTGGTCACTTTGCTTCTAAATGTCCTCAACCAAAATATGAATACATGAGGAAGTCATTCAACCAGAGACATCCTAAGTCTAGAAGCTTTGTTGCCGATGAAAGCACAGAAAAGGCCTTGCCGGTTTGGTGTGAAACTGATTCCGATGAAGATGCCGATGAAGATGAAGATGCCGATGTAAGTTTTGTCGCCCTAGATTTGGAAGATGCCGATGTATCATCATTGCCGACTCCAGTCTACCGAGATCCATCTCCACCAAGAACTCCAGTCAAAGAAGAATCTGCTGGAAGACCTCAACCACACTTCAAAGAAATAAGTGTCAATGCTGGAAACCCATATGGATACAAAGTACACCAAGTGGGAACCTCACTCTATGGCCAGTGAAACTCTTCTCAATTTACCACCAACAAATCAAAATCCTTACCGATGACCAGAAAACTATTATTCAATGAACAATCTAGCATTGCCAAAAACATATCAAAACCCATCTCTTCCCTACCTGACTTCTCTCCTGGACCCATTGCCTCTGCTCCTAAAATTTTAGCTGATCCTTGTCCTGAAATATCCAAAGCTGAAATGATAGAGACAATGGATGAACTTTTTATCGATCATGAGAAGCTGAGTAGCGTTCATAAAGTGATGGCTGCTGATTTCAAAAGAATTTCTAACGAGAATAGCTCGCTTATGTCTGAACTTTCGGTTCTCAAAGGACACGAGCTTGAGTCTATTTCTTTAAAGAAAGAAAACCTGGATCTCAAATGCCAAGTAGCAGTATTGATAGCTCAGATCGAAGATCTTGTGAAAAGAAACAATCATCTCTCAAGGATTGTTGATTCTTACACAAAATCTAGAGTTGCTGTTGAAACAATCCTACAGACCCAAATGTCATATAAGGACCAATCTGGGTTAGGATTTGATTCCAGCAGCAGTAGCTCTACTGAAACTTGTGCTACCGAGAAAAAGGATGAGAAAGTTGAATGTAATCCTGTTAACTCAGTGCATAAGGATGCTAAGCCAATATACAGTGATGTGGCAATGAAGTATCCTAAGAACCAGAACAAAAGGAATGATAAGCACAAACAAAGATATGTTAAGGTTGCTGATACTGAGTCTGCCGATAACGGTATTCTTGGTGATTACATCAGCAGAGCAAGTGCTGCCGATCTGACCTCCTCTGCTGCCGATGGACAAGTACCTAAAAAGGTAACTGCCAAAGGTAAACAGAATGGAAAGAAAGGCAATGCTAGCACCTTTAAACCTACTAAGTTTGTGCCTGCTCAATTCCCTAGTTCTGCCGATGCACCGACTATACAGAATGATATTCTACCGACTCCACAGCCCATCAGTCATGTGAGATGTTCTAATTGTTTTGATTATGGTCACAAGGCTCATGAATGCCTCTTGAAGCACCTATCTGGACCCACTGAGGTTTCATCCTCAAGTGGTGGCCAGATGTGGTTGCCAAAGAGGAACTAACCCTCGGACCCTTGAATAAGGGGGACCATAAGCATACCGTTTTATTTCAGGAATGCTTCATGGCCTCAACTGGTGCAAGCAAGGATTTGTGGATTCTAGATAGTGGCTGCTCTAGACATATGACAGGATTTGCAGATCTTCTTGCCGATACTATCGAAGCATCAGGTCCCCCAGTAGTGTTTGGTGATAATGCCAAAGGAAAAATCGTCGGTATAGGTACCATCAAGAGAGGTGCAGTTACTGTACAGAAGGTCTCTCTAGTGGATGGACTGAAACACAACCTTCTATCAATATCACAATTCTGTGATAAAGGAATGCAATGCAATGCGTATTTACTACTTCCAGTTGCTATGTGAAAGACATTGCTTCCAATGAAACTCTTCTCACTGCCAAACGTAAAGGTAACATTTATGCAGTAGACTTAAGTGCTATTACTGGTGTTGCTAATGTTTGTTTTGTAGCTAAGAACATCAGTGAGAACTCATGGCTATGGCACAAGAGACTCAGTCACTTGAACTTCAAATATCTATCCAAGCTTGCCGGTTCAAATCTTGTTACCGGTCTGCCTCAAGTGTCTGCTGATCAAGCAAAGAAATGCAAGGCCTGCCAGCTTGGAAAACAACATAAGTCATCTTTCTGAAGCAAGCCCTGCATGTCAACTTCTAAGTGCCTCCAATTGCTACATATGGATCTATTTGGCCCCACATCTACAGCAAGTATCGGGGGAAGTAGATACACCTTGGTTGTAGTAGATGATTTCTCTAGATATACTTGGGTGGAAACTTTCAGTCACAAAGATGACACCTATGTTGTTGCCACCAAGTTATTCAGACTACTACAAACTCAGAAAGAAAGCGATATCATCAGTATGAGATCAGACAACGGCACTAAATTCAAGAACAATGGTATTGCTCAGTACTGTGATGATTATGGTATAGACCACAACTTCTCAGCTGCCGGTACACCACAACAAAATGGTGTTGTTGAGAGGAAGAACAGAACTCTCATTGAAGCTGGTAAGACCATGATTGCCGAAGCCAGGCTGCCGAAGTACTTTTGGGCTGAAGCGATCAATACAGCCTGCTTCACCCAGAACAGATCTCTAATCAACAAATTCCATAACAAGACTCCTTATGAACTCTGGAGAGGCAGAATTCCCAACATTGGATTCTTCAAGATATTCGGCTGCAATTGTTACGTGCTATACAATGGAAAAGAGCACAGAGGTAAATTTGATGAGAAAGCTGATGAAGGAATCTTTGTTGGATACGCTAAACACAGTAAGGCCTTTCGAGTTTTCAATAAGAAACTTTTGAAAATTGTTGAATCTGTTCATGTAACCTTTGATGAATTTGATTTGTTAGAGTCTGATAAGGCTCCAAATAGTACTAATGTGTCTAGTGCTCATGAGACAGGTGAATCCAGTAATACTAATCCTGCAGATCAAGTACCAGCTGCTGATCCAGTCATTTCAGCAGAAGAATAAGCAGATGCTCCGTATTTTCCTTCATCAGCAGAACCAGAACCTGCTGATGAATTTCATAATCCGTTTGCCGATGCAAACTCTGCTGATCATCCTGAAGACAGATCTAGCCCTCAACCAATTTCTGTTATAAGACCTAATCCTCCAAGCTTTCATCCACCTCTCACTCAAAGTTCTTCTCCTACACCATCTGCTGATCTTGATCCTCCTCTAGAATCCTTACAACAAGAATCAGTAAGACAAGATGTGCCGAGAGAAGTCAGAACAGTTCGTGATCATCCATTAGAAAATGTGATTGGTGATGTCTTTGGTCCCAGATTAACAAGGAACCTTAGTAGAGAATTTGCTGAAAGCCTTTTCTCATCTGCTATGGTCTCCAATATAGAACCAAAGAAGACTGAAGAAGCTATTGCCGATCCTGGTTGGGTTGAAGCCATGCAAGAGGAACTGAATCAGTTTGAAAGATGCAAAGTATGGGAACTTGTGCCAAGACTAACTTCTCAGCAAGTTATTGGTACTAAGTGGGTTTACAGGAACAAATTGGATGAAGCTGGGAAAATCATTAGAAACAAAGCAAGATTAGTTGCTAAAGGCTACCGTCAAGAGGAAGGAATCGACTACGATGAGACATTTGCTCCTGTTGCAAGATTGGAAGCTATAAGACTTTTCTTAGCCTATGCTGCCTTCAAAGAATTCAAGCTATATCAAATGGACGTGAAAAGTGCCTTCCTGAATGGAGAACTCCAAGAACTAGTTTTTGTTGAACAACCACCAGGTTTTGAGGACTCCAAGAAGCCTGATCATGTCTACCGATTGAAGAAAGCTCTCTATGGCCTAAAGCAAGCTCCAAGAGCATGGTATGAAACCCTATCTAAGTTCTTACTTAGCGATGGCTTAGGCTTCACTCGAGGTAAAATCGATACTACTTTATTTGTTGCCAAGCATAAGGGTCATTCATTGTTTGTTCAAATTTATGTCGATGATATTTTTTGGTTCCACTAACGAATCACTTTGCAAGAGATTTGAGAAACTGATGCAGAGCAAGTTCGAGATGAGCATGATGGGTAAACTAACATATTTCCTTGGACTTCAAGTCAAACAAACCCATGAGGGAATATTCATCAGTCAAGCCAAGTATGCCAAAGAACTTATCAAGAAGTTTGGCTTTGACAATGCTCACTCTCAAAGCACACCGATGGGCACTAACATTCACTTAGATAAGGATGAGTCTGGTAAGAAAGTAGATGTAACAGTCTACCGAGGTATGATCGACTCACTCCTCTATCTTACTGCCAGTAGACCAGATATTATGTTTGCTGTTTATGTTTGTGCCAGGTTTCAAGCTGACCCTAGGGAATCCCATCTGCAGGCTGTAAAACGTATTATTAAATATTTATGTGGCACTGCTAACCTTGGATTATGGTATGCAAGAGATTCATCTTTCAATCTAATAGGTTACTCAGATGCAGACTTTGCAGCTTGTAGGGTGACCAGAAAGAGTACAAGTGGAACTTGCCAATTTCTTGGTGATAGATTGGTGTCTTGGTCCTGTAAGAAGCAAGCATCAATTTCCACTTCCACTACTGAAGCTGAGTACATAGCTGCCGGCAGTTACTGTTCACAGATTCTATGGATGAAGCAGCAGCTGGTTGACTATGAAGTTCCATCTCAAATTTGTCCCATCTATTGTGACAACCAATCAGCAATCTCAGTTTCAAACAACCCGGTCATGCATTCCAAAACCAAGCACATAGACATCAAGTATCACTTTCTGAAGGAACATGTTGAAAAGGGGAATGTAGTGCTGCTCAAAGTTCATACCGATTACCAAAGAGCAGACATACTGACAAAGCCCTTAGATCAGAAAAGATTTGAATTCCTCAGAGGTGAATTAGGTATGATTGATTTTTATGGTTAAAATTGTGCTAACTTTGCTACTTGTGTTAGTCTGCCGATCAAATCAGCAGAGCATCAATTATCTTGCTGACCACGAACATGCCGACAAAATCTTGCCGATCAAATTTTGTCAAAATCATCTTGCCGATTCTATCTATATATCTTGCCAATTCAATATCTTGCCGATTCAATCATTTTGCCGATTCAAGCTATCTTGCCGATTGATAAAATCAAATCAGCACGTCTCTGCAAAAGTTAAGATTCCTGACACATGACGTGAGCAATCAAATCAAAGGTACATCGGTCACACCATCTCCCTGACACGTGTGTGTACTTTCTTATCCAAAATCGTGTCAAGATGTATTCCATTTAATGCGATACTCAGCAGGTAAACAGGTCATCATCACTTCTATTTTATTTTTGACTAATTTACCCTTTCTCCCTCTTACTTTTAACTGTTTCAACCTTACTGATTTGTGTGCGCATTAATTTTTGCGTGCGCACGTTCTTCGAGATTATAGGTACAGTTATTTCTCTCCCTTGCCCTCTCATATTCTCTCTCTCCCCCATAACATATATAAGCCTTTCAAATTCCATTAAGCTTTTTCTCCGCCATTTTTTTTCTCTCTGCTCTCTATTCTCTCTATCTCTCCTCTTTCCAGATTATCAGTTCATCGTTTTATTTGTTCATACTATTCATAATCTGTAAGTGTTAATGTTTATACTCTACTCATTTCTATCATTCATGGTTTGATTTGTCTTTATTTCTAACATTGAGAGTTGTTTGAGTAATTTTGCAGACAATTCCGGCGAAAAAGATATCTACGGAGGCTATGTGACTCCGACTACTTCAACGACGAAGCCAACGGGGTTTTCTTGAAGAATCTTCTTATTGGGTCCCTGCTTGATTCGTTCATCACTCCATCAGGAGTTAGTTCAGTATTTGTGGATCTTGTCAAAGAATTCTTCTCAAACTCTTCTGTTGTCCGCTCTCGTGCTGACTCCTCCGTTATCGTCTCCATCAATTCTACTGTTTTGGGCGTGCAGATCTCTCTTACTCCCTCTTCTATCTCTGAAGTTTTCCCA